>OZ023268.1:19752953-20235453 GCA_964006375.1 Tillus elongatus | reverse complement strand
TTAAACCGGGGGGTACCTGGTTCCATTCCCAGGGTTTCCCTTTAACTTTTTCAGTACATACTGTACAATTAACATCAATCGTGGTTGTGGCATGGTATTTGAGCAAGTTGAATGCCTGCACGTTCCGCCCTTCGGAGGGGGCGTAAGGCCATCGGTCCCGTGTCCATGCTATGTTGGGCACATTAAACCCTCCTTACAGAAAGGCAGGTTTTCGGCAAAATTTCCGGGATAGTGAGGAGAAACTGCTCCCTGGCGTCGGTGATTTACCATAGTCGATGAAATAGACCAAAGTTTAAAAAAAGGTTCTAGATTTATGTTTCAACTGTTACTCTTCTCATTTGATTAACATATTTTCAACAAATGCATCTAAAATAGACTACATATTACAAATAAATAACTGAAGACAATGATGGGATGTCTACCTTCTATTATACTATAATACTTCACTTTGCATCCTAGGGGTGGTCTCGGAGCTAAGCGACTTGCACATGAGCGAAGAGACTTGGGTTCAAATCTCAGTAGAGACTGAATTTTTGTAATTTTTTTTTTACTTTTTTGTGATTGATTACATTTTATCGTTATCTGATCAGATTATGTTAGTGCATATTTGCGAAGAACAAAAATGATATCATTCACCGTTTCCAGTTATTTCAATTGTTTGCAATTTTTCACGTTTGCGGCACAGATCAAAAGTTGTGATACGACGTTTTTACCAGTGTATAGCAGAGTCACATGAAAATTACGCATTTAAGGAGGGTTCTTTTATATTATTCGTCGAAAAAATCACATACATGTCACATACAGGCCGCTCTCAAATAGTGTCTCAATTTGAAAAAATTCAATTTGCCGTAACTCATTTTTTTTAATGGAACAGCCTGTATGCTATTCCAATTACAGATTATGTAACTTGTATTTTATTAGCCAATTTTCGTGTAAAATATGTCAAGTCAGTTTTCGCAGAACAAATTTTTTGTCAAATTGTTGTGAAATGTCACCTGATTAATAATTACTGTTTAATAAGTTATTAAAAAAGACGTTTGTGGATTCACATAAAAATCTGTTTTGGAATTTGCATAAAAAGAAATTTTTTATCGTGCAAAAAAGTAGTAATTTTTTTTTAAGACTTACATTAATTTCGTGTAACATTGCTTCTGCCAGTTCTTGAAAAATGGCAAATTTACGTGAAAGTGGCTTCTTGCAGATTTTAAGGAAAAAAATGTTGTTTCGGAATTTTTGCTTTTCGTGAATAATTATTTCTTGATATTTACTATGGCTGTATCCATAATTTTTGAAAATGAAATAAATGTAAACAGTACAAAATTTTGAAATTAAAATTTTAATAATTTACAGTGAACATATGTTTATGGGATTAAACTACTGCATGATATTATGTAGTTTCATTTACCTCAAATTTTCCATATACGACATGAAGAGTAAATAATAATGAAAATTCGCTAAAAACCAAAAGTAAAAAATAAGTATCTTATTCTAAGATTCTAAGGTATTAGCTGAGTCGATTTCGAGGTTATCCTTCTCTTATTATTTGTTTATGACGTCTGTAAACAAAGAAGAAGACAACCTTGAATTCGACCCCCCCCCCCCCCCTTTACTGCCAGTTTGCACAATAAAAAATGACAATGACAAATAACTAACTGGCGTTGTCAGATTTAAGTAGGAGACGGCGATTTGTTTTAAATAACCTGAAGAATGGGAAGCTTAATATTTATACATATTAAAACGTAGTTCTAGATTGCCTTTAAACAAATTGAATCACTTTCATTAAATTTTTTATTTATTTCTATATATTTGTCTGATATCCTCAAACTCAAATGACAGTTTTGGCAAATGACAACCCCGCTAATTGTTTATTGTGACATATTTTTGTAGCCGGTTCGTTAGAAGTTTAATTTGGAACATTTGCTTGCATTAGCAGCGTTACCCTGATATATCTGTCTGACCTTGTCTTAACATTATAGGCACCCATTCAGGGTAATTTCAGGTTATGTCGTAAATTATTCATTTTTTATTTGGTTATAGCTCAGAATTTACTCAACCGATTCTTAACGAAAATTCACTAAAATTATAACACATTTAAATCACAAACTCTATTAAACTGCTGCTATAAAATCGCAGAAAGAGGGTCTATACCTGAAATAAATTTTCTGCAAATATACCTTCGGTTAAGGATATTTGTTTAAGAGCGATTTATCCACCCCTGTAGAAGAAGAAAGAACATCACCCACTTCCGTTAGATGATAGTTATATTGTGAAAGGAACGTCGCATTTTATCAGGGACTCTTCAGGATTGCGGAAATCTTGCTGCCTAGCCTTTATTGTGTTTTTGAACTGAACGCTAATATAAGTCTTTATGTTGGATGTTTCGTACACTAGAATAAGCATTTGTTGTCTAACACTGTCATTGCTCACGGTCCATTTGCCTACTCGTTTACTAGACGTTTTAGTACTCGCCGACTTACATTCGCTATGTAAAACCATGGAAGGAAATTCTTTTAAAAGACGTAGGTGCTTTGATTGGTCTTTTTACTTTATAGTCACACATTGGTGACATAAACGATAAGTTAGAAAGAAGTTAGCCATATTTTTGTTGATAAATAAAAGTGCCGTAGTATATTATCGTAAAGCTAATTTACAATGATATTTAACAACGTTGTAGTAAGATCATACACGATGTCAATGGACTCATTAAACAGTCCATAGTTTCACAGTTTTCATGTTAAAGGATCAAATTCGTAGAGACGTGGAAACGCAACTGTGTCACACTGGAGATATTCGCACAACTTCTAGTTCGGCTGGAAGTTGCCATAACTTTGAACCATTAAATAGAACACCTGTATGTTCTTACATTTTTGAAATCAGTACATGATACTAACTGCGATTCAACTGTTCTCTGAAGTTTCTTCGCCATCTTTATTTTTACTTCCACATCGTTCCAACGTGTGGATTACTTCCACATCGCCACAACGTGTGGATTACTTCCACATCGTCACCACGTGTGGAAGTATCGCATCGGCGACAAAAAAATTCGCTTTAACGCCGTAAAAGGCATCAAAACATATATAACACAAGCTTTGGGAACGAAAATGTTTTTTGTCTGTTTGTCGGTCTGTATGCCTGGCTGTTTGTAGCCACATAACTTTAAAACGAATTGAGATATCGTCTTCAAATTTAGTATACGAACGGTTCGGTTTGTTTTTGGGCGAAATCGCTTTCGTGGGTAGGGGATGAATGGGGGTGATTTGGTGAAAATTGACATTGTTTCGTTAGAACTCGAGTAATATAACGTTTTAGGGTTTATTTATTATAAAACTTTAAAATTCATCAAACATCTGGTATTCTGTGCTGAAATTAAGTTAGAGGTGGACAAAAATTTCGAAATTTTTGTTTGTTGCTAAAACGTAAAAGTCTCCAAACATGATTCTGGAACGAATTTTTTTTTGTCTGTCGATCGGTCGGTCTGTCGGCATGTACGTCTGTCTGTTAATAGGCGCAATAAATTTCGAAATAATTGAGATATCATCTTCAAATTTGGTATCCAGTTAGCAGCCGACAAAGGAACGCTTCGAATTGTTTTAGGACAAGAACGCTTCAGAGAGTGAGGGATAAACAAGCGGTGATTTGGCGAAAGTTGACATTTTTTCAATAAAACTCTAGTAATATACAGTTTCAAAAGTTTATGGGTACAGGAATACAAATATTTTCTTTGTGGTCGAGTTATGGGCCCTAAATTCATTTCATGAGAATGCCTTTCAGAAGAGAATAAATTATTACAGCTATGCCGAAGTTATGATTCAGTTTGCAGCGCTATTTAAGATGTTTTAATATTTCCATCTAAATTACGATGATTGTATTCAAATGAATGCAGCGGACTTGCCGTACATGAAAAATTGCTTTTTTGGATTGTTTCTCCATTAGCCAAGTACTGACCATGAACCAAAGTTGAGGAAATCAAATACTTCTCAAAGTCAATTTTGACAAATGGCAACGTCTTCTAAGACATCCAGTATTGTGATACGGATTCTCACGATTGATCTATTGACATTGTTCTATCTAAAATTGACATGGATCAAAATAGTCAGATCTGCCCGTAAACGTAAATTTATAAAAGTCGCTTATGTGAAGTGTACCTTGAAATGAGACACGAAACTAGGGTTAGCTATGGAACTTTTAATACAAAAACAGAATATTTTTCAAAAAAAAGTACTACACACAAACAAAATAACCGTATAATTTAACAAATGTCCTCCCTATTTTCCAGCTCTAAAAGAATAATTGTATTCATCATAGAATTCTGCAACATTGCAGGAGTTATACTCATGAAAACCTCGACTCCGATTTTATAAGATTTCCATATTCTCAGGTGATGCGTCAAACACACCATTTTTAACATAACACCACACGAAATAATACACAATGCTCAGGTCAGTAGATCTAGCGGGCCACCGTACAATGCCGTTTGTCAATAGCTTTGCTCTGTAGATGTCTTCCAAATATCGGAGAACTTGACTAAAATTATGAAGGTGAGACCCTCGTGTTGAAAATACACTTGTTCTTGCACTGCGAGTGCTAAATCCATCAATAAATCTTCAATGTTGTTTTGGAGGAGCTATAAATATCTTTCTCTTGTCAAAGGCCCTTGAAACAAAATTGGTCCAATGATTCTCATTCCAATCCACCACAGCCCGTACATAACACTGAACATCTCTTGAAAATTTCGTTCCCACATCAAACATCAGTTTTTCTGTGCGCAATATGGAATTTCCTGCTTCTTGAACATTCTATTGTTTGTGGACCTTGATTCATCAGCGTACTGTATTTGCGACGCAAAATGCGGTTGAGCTGTGTTATTCTCCAATAACTAGTGGCAATAAATGGTTTCTCTTCACTTTCAAACAAATACTAATGCAAATGGTAAGTACTTGAAAAAAAAAACGGTAGCCGAGCTTCTTTACAGTTTTTCGTGCAGGCTCGTGACTTACGTCCAGTTCATCATCAAATTATTTAGTAGATGCGGTAGGATGAATATTCACAAGGGCCAAAACGTTGATTTTCTTTTGTTTCCTTTACTTTTTTTCAGACCTGACGATCATTTCGCTAACAAAGTTACCGCCATCAGAAGGATGAATACACTAAGCGAATAAAACCACAACTAGTATCTTTTCATTAGTTGGCAACCAGTAGCGAACAGCATCCTCTACGAAGATATACAAACAAACCTGCAATGTTTAGTTGAAAGTACGTGGGAGTAAAATTCCATTACTTGCTTTTGAAAAGACCGCGTGCTGTTATTAAGTATACGTTCTAAAGAAGAAAAAGTGCTTATCATGATAGCAGCTCGAACAATGAACTCTACAGACCGGAACCTGTCCTATTCATCGAAAATTTGTTATTAAAATCTTTAACGATATACATACTTTCATATGCGTCTAACTATATATATATATATATATATATATATATATATATATATATATATATATATATATATATATATATATATAAAATCAGTGTCTCTTAGAAAAATATTTAATAAGGACTTGCCGTCTTTTCAGAAGCAGGCAATGGAATTTTAGTTACAGAGAGTGTCGACTAAACAGTGGGGGTTTGCCTCTATATTTTCGTAGAGGGCGTTGTTCGCAATTGGTTGTAAACTAACATATAAATACTAGTTCTAGGTTTTATTCGCTTAGTTTATCCATCCCTGTGGTAATGGTAACTTTCTTAGAGAAATGATAGCCAGGCTAGGTTTTATTCGCTTAGTTGATTAATTTTTACATACATTTTTTCTGCGAAAATTCGTTAAAACATAATTTTACCCTATACTGGCGTGTATACTTTGCACAAAAGGATATATTGATTGCGATTTCCTGTTTAACCGGATGTACCGCTATCTTGACAATAGTTTTCCATAAACATCTACTTAGGTAGGTATATCCCACAATTTTAGATTAAATTCGCATTATAACTATGACAATTCTAATGAAACCGATTGTGTGGATCACCTGTATAGAGGGTATTTCTTGCATTTGTTTTTCTCAGTAGTCTACGATTATATTGCTAACCTATATTGAAGAGAACCAACTGGCATTTGGCGGTAAAGACATTGGAGAATGTGGGGAAGTAAGTATTGCGTCTGACATTGACGTTGCAGTTGTTGAGACCGCAAGACGGAACCGGCATTGCGCCTTATAAGTTCGAGGAGTTTATCGTCTGTGGATAACAAGATTATCTTGTTGAAGTCGGCGCAAAGTGGAAAGCAAACCTAGACTACTTTAATTTAGTTCTTTGGTCTGCTTAAACCCTTCTAAGGATCAACAAAAAATAAGTAAACAATTCAAAACTATCTAAGAGGCGTAAATCTTATTTAGCTTCGGATTTATATACGTAGTACCTGTTTCTTCTATTAATCGAAAATAATTTTGTATTAGAAATCTTTTTTTATTTACTTTGATTGGGGTAGATATTTTTCCATAAAAAAATTCTGCTTTGCAAGAAGATGCACTCTCGGGCTGTTGTTGTGTGTCTGTTCAGCTTGCCACAACTTACGTCAAGCGAAAACCAAGGGGTATACCTTATTAATAGAACATTTAAAATCGCCAAACTAAAAATATGGAGGGTAACAAAAAATGGTTTAAATACTGATTAATTCCTATTTAATTAGTTGAAAATATTATTCATAGACAAGTTAAGTTAGTACAGAGTTTCCTCCGTTTCTCACAATTTTTTTTACCGTCCAAACCGTGGCCCAGTCTCTGTATGTCTTATATGAGGCTTGAAGGGTCACTAGGAGAAATGTGCCCCAGTCTGACCCCTTAAGTTATTAAAAAAAAGAACAAAATAGAGGACGCAAAAAAGATGCTTCGCGGAGTTTGTCATAAATGGGTGTAATATTAAGGCAGCAGTGCTTGGGCTTATGGACAGCAAGTTCTCAGCCAAAAAAATCCGAAATAGATAATTTTTGCGATTATGTCTAATCACCGACGCCAGTGAACAGTTTTACTTCACTATCCTGGAAACTTTGCCGAAACCCCGCCTTTCTGTAAGGAGCGTAGCGATCTCCAACGTGCCTAACATCCCATGGACACGGGACCGACGACTTTACGGCCACTGCGACTGCGGAACGTGCAGGCATTCAACTTGCTCAAATACAATGTCACAGCCTCGGTTGATGTCAATTTTACAGCATGTACTGAAAAAGTGAAACGGGAACCATGGGAATCGAACCCAGTACCATTCGGTTCAGAGGCACACGTTATCACCCATGGACCACAGAGGCTCTTTGTTGGTCTTTGAAACACAGTATGTCTTCTACGGTAGCAACAACATCACGATCTAGCTCTACCATCTTTGGCATCAGGGGTACCACACGGTTCAGTCTTGGGGGCTGTGTAGTTTTTAATATACATGAGCGAGTTCATTTCACGTAACTCCCCGCACAATTTATGCAGCCATCGCCTAGGAATTATAAAACTCTTGGCGGCAATGATTTCGTGATATTTTTTTATCGCAAAAGACGATTGTATTAGAGGTGGAGAGGGGGGAGAAAGAGAAGGGGGAGGGAGGAGAGATGGGGGATAGAGAGGGGAAGAGAGATGGGAGGGAGATATGTGGGGAGGGAGAGAGAGGAAGAGAGAGATGGGGGTAGAGATGTGGGGGGGGGAGAGATGAAGAGATGTGTGGGGAGGGAGAGATGAAGAGAGAGAGAGCAAGAGGGGAGAGAGTGAGGGGAGGGAGAGCGAGGGGAGGGGGATACAGGGGGGGAGAGATGGGGGAGATATCGGGAGATAGGAGAGAGATAGCGAGCGCGCGGGGAGAGACGGAGGGGTGGTTTATGGCCCCTGACTGGGTTGAGTTTTGGGTCCGCTTCTGTTCCTTGTTTATGTTAACCTGCCGGCCGAGCTTGATGATGATGTGTCCTTTGCGGATGATACTTCGGTAATGGTATAGTCGCCTAATGTCTAAAACCTGAAAATAAGAACCACCATTTCAGTAAAAGCGTGTCAAAGTTGTTTTTTAAACAA
Organism: Tillus elongatus; assembly: GCA_964006375.1. NCBI lineage: Eukaryota > Metazoa > Arthropoda > Insecta > Coleoptera > Cleridae > Tillus > Tillus elongatus. The sequence continues at coordinate 20,227,414 of OZ023268.1, read as the reverse complement.
TTCACTAACCTTAAATCTAGAAAATGCTAATATAGTTATATTTCGAACATCTTACCAAAGTAATGGATCACATTTTTAACTGTAAACAAAATGTATTAATAAAATACAAAATGTTTTGGGTTTGTTGTTGGACTGTATGTTTATTTGGGTGCCTATTAGTTCGTTGGCACCTAGGGTAAGCACGATATGTTACCAACTAAAAGTTTTGAGAAACAATGTTTCACTTGAAACTTGGATAATAAGGTGCTGGTAATGTCGCTTGCCTTAATGTATATTATTGCCCTATCCGTTCGCACAGCTACCTTCGATTACAATTAAATGGCGGCTTATGTAATGTGTAATATTTTTATGTTTGTGGCCATTTGGAACATGCTTCTGGGCAATGACGGTGTTAGGTTTTATCTTCGAACACTTAAATTTTTCTTAACATGCTGTTACTTTTTATTTAATAAATATTTTGGCGATCATAGTAAACTAATAATTTTCTTTTTTTTTTCAGGTTGGGAGAATTACAGATAAGAATTTCAAGGCAGTACTTTTGAAAAAAGTACTTTATACAATTGTGCCTAAGGTATGATATGGCTTTAAGGTATAAAAAATACAAACGATTGACTTCTAACAACTAACAGATTGGAAGTATTTTAATTTGAGCTTATTAGATTTAATTATGGATTATAATTTTATCCAGGGTAATTTGTTTTGAGTGGACACGTTTAAAAGGTAACTTATATATAATCTAAAGCCTAGAGTACCAAGGTACGTTGTTCTCTTCCGGCAATTTGATCAACTAAAAGGCTTTTATTTTTACAACACATATATTAAATTCTCTTACTGTCGTATAATTATTATTAATAAAAACTTATATTCTATTGCACCAATTCGACAAATAGAGCTCCGTCTATAACCTAAGTGCAACACAATACTGGAATTTTAGTTATACACATCTTTTGGTTGCAAACTTTTCTCTTCTGCATTGCTAAGCATTTATAGTCGCTGAAAGGGATGATTTTGCTGCCGAAATATGCGTATTGGGTAAGTTGAATTTATAACGAAGAGGTTTCATGCACTGTATTAAAGCATATTCTTATTCTACGTTTGTTAGAACCAAAGTTTTGTTAGCTTGGTCTGAATAAATGAAACATTACATACATTATATTATAGACGTAATATTAACTAAGACTTCAATACAAAAATGGTTGCTGTCAAAGTTATATATATATATATATATATATATATATATATATATATATATATATATATATATATATATATATATATATATATGCAGAACACACTGAAAAGATAAAACTAAAAAATGTATATACCCAACACACTGCAAAAAAAAGGATCATAGCGATTACATATCTCTAGAAAATTTTATTTGGCTTATTCATCCTTTCTATCCAAATGAAACCCTTTAAACGTTTACTCGTCAGTGTTGTTAAAAGTGAAATATTTATAATCTATTCCGATTGGGATATTAGCGAGACCAATAGAAGAAACAAAACACAAGACTTAGAAGATCAATGAAAGCAGCTAAGGATCAAGTAGCTTCATGATGAGCGAATGATCTTTTCGCTATACGTTCCTATGGTGTGGTTTTTGTTACCGATTTCTTTTTGGGTGCACTTGTAAAATCCATAGCTATTCTCTAGATCAACTTACAGTAACAACGAGAACATATAAACCGACATATCCTACGTATATAGGTTTTTCAGAACTATCATGGATGTATAATTTGATGATTGTAGCTTTTTGCAACATTTGCTCGCAGCACATCCGAATGGTTTCACTTTTTTCAGCCAGATCAAGCTCCAACTTAAAAAAACATGAGTTCACATGGTCACTAAAGACTTATAGATGTATTCGTAAGTTGATAGTTATCGTTGACCTGCTATATACCAAAGAACTTACAGTAGCATTTTTTGATAATCCCATTTTTGTATCCACATGGGTTATGTCGAGAAGGAAAATGAGTCGTTTTGCACATCAGAACACCTGCCAATGACATGAATAGCTGCATTTAGAGAATCCAGTGCCACCGCATGTGATAACTTTAGTTTTAGTTTGGATTAAAATATAGCTAAGAATAGAAGAAGTTAGCAGACACATTCCAGTGACTGTTAAATCCTTGAAACAGCTAGAAAGAGAGAAAATACGCTGATACACATTCAAATGACTTGCAGATCCTTAGAAGTAGTAATCTGGAATCCACGATCCATGTGCACAGCAGCTAGTTCTCGTTTTAAAACAGTATCCATTACATTGAGATAGTATCCAGTAGATTGACACAAACTATCCTTTAACTTGTTTAAGTTGGAACACTTTAACGCCTGACAGTTCCCGAGAGTACTTTTATTAATCGACGTAGAAGGCTATGTTAAGCAATCACCTATTTAAACGTCAAGAAAGTTCACATAATAAATCCTTGGAAGTAGTTATCTGGAAACAGCTAGAATGAGACGCAATACGTTGTCACATTCAAATGACTGGCGGATTCTTGGAAGCAGTAATCTGGAATCCCCGACCTCCGTGAGCAGCAGCTAGTTGTAGTTTTCAAGCAGTGCCCATTACATTGAGACAATATCCAGTAGATTGAAACAACCTATCCCTCAACTTGTTTAAGTTGAAACACTTAAACGTCTGACGCTTCCCATGGGCACTTTTATTAATTGACGTAGATGACAATGTCTAGCAATCACCTATTTAAACGTCTGAATGTTCCCATAATAAATCCTTGGAAGTAGTAATCTGGAAACAGCTAGAAAGAGGGGAAATAAGTTGATACATTCAAATGACTGGCAGATCCTTGGAAGTAGTAATTTGGAATCCACGATCCCGTGCGCAGCTAGTTCTTGCTTTAAAACAGTATCCATTCCATTAAGACAACATCGACTGGATTGAAACAACTACTTCTTAACTTGTTTTAAGTTGGAACACTTAAGCGTCTGACAGTTCCCAAGAGTACTTTAGTTAATCGACATAGATGGCTATATCTAGCAATCACCTATTTAAACGCCTGACAGTTACCATGGTAAATCCTTGGAAGTAGTAATCTGGAAACAGCTAAAAAGAGATGAAATATGTCGCCACATTCAAATCACCAGCAGATCCTTAGAGGTAGTAACCTGGAATCCATAATCCCCGTGGGCAGCTAGCTTTCGTTTTGAAATAGTATCCATTACATTGAGATAATATTCAGTAGCTTGAAACAACTGTCCCTTAACTTGTTTAAGTTGGAACACTTAAACGTGCGACAGTTCCTAAGAGTACTTCTATCAATCGTCGTGGATGGACACATCTAGCAATCACCTATTTAAACGCCTGACAGTTCCCAAAAGGATTTCTTTTAATCGACGTAGATGGCTGTGCCTAGAAACCACTCATCTAAACGTCTTGACAGTCCCCAAAACTACTTTTATTAACCGACGTAGATAGAATCATTCATTTTAACCTCTGGCAGTTTCCAAACTGCTTTTATTAGTCGACGCAGATGGGTGTGTCTACAACCACTCGAGGGGCTCAACTGCTACCACCTGCTGCCGGCCATTTCATACTGCTCGTTGATTTCAGCGGAAGTTTGACGATTTCGGGCATGGTACAAAATAACAACTATAGTTACATGGTTTGATTTTGACGAAAAATAACTAAAACGAGATTATTAGATATAAAAAATACGAGTAGCCATGGCGTCCATGGCTGCGTATGTATTTGAAACAACCTAATAGCCATAAAGGTTTAACATATACATTTATTATCACCTAACCCTTAATCTGATTTATATTTTCATATCAATATAAATAGTATTCTTTAAATCAAGACCTTGAAAGTTATGTCCAGCTCTCTTTTTTGCTTTAAATTTTACGCAATTTGAATTATTTGTATTTCTACATTTACTTTTCTAACTGCTTAATCAGGGAAATTTTCATGTGATGTGCATATGCTTTATTTTTATTTATTTATTTATTTATGTTATATTATTATAACCGTTAATTAAATGAAACCTATTTGTTAAATCAAAAGTAAACATTTTTTAAGACTATCACTACGATTTACTTTAGAGTTATTTAACGGATAATCTACATTTTTATAGTATAATTGTTAAATCCTTGCACATGCAGCCGCTATGGCCGTCAACAACCACGCCTTTTTAGAAAGTGCTTACACGTAAAATTAATTGTTGACATCGGGGCCACTGACATAATGGTGTCAATTACTTTGAGCATTGGATGCCATTTGGCATAAGCATAGATAACTTGACTTCGTTTCTCTAGGGTTACATATGACAATTAATTTTGTACCTTGAAGCATAACAATATATATATATATATATATATATATATATATATATATATATATATATATATATATATATATATATATATATATATATATATATATATATATATATATATTGCTTGCCTCTCAAAACCCATGAAGTACTTATTCTTAAATTTATTAATTGTTGTTGCCCTTACTTGGTGAAACCGTTTCATACTAAATACACATGTAGACACATCTTCTATGGCATATGATACGATGGAACATCGTGTATATTTTTGTCATTGGATCCGACTCATTGAGACATTTTTAAATATGTATGGTTGTTATCTAGATATTCTTTTAAATGGCTGAGTAAGTTGCATTTTTTTTTGTATCTCTATATATGGATGTAGACTAATATGGGCAGTTTTTCGTAAAACAACGGAGCAAGTAAAGTAGCTTTTTTCATCAAACATCCTGTATTTTTTAATAACTATTAAGCTCTGTGGGAGGTTTTTAAAAATATCTCGCACTTGCTCTTTCTTCAAAGAGAACCCAAAATGAAGGTTCTTAAAATTAATCTTTTTGTAGCAGGCAATGGAAAATAAAATAAAAAATGAAATATACTTCAATGCTTTACCTGTTTAACTGTTATACTTACCTAAGAGTCGTTAGCTCTTTTTTCGTTTAGTGCAATCTTGAATATAATTAAAGTCGTATGGCCGTAAATACATCTGTTGACAATTATGAGAAATATGATATAAGTTGCTTTGTAGAATGCAACGTAAACGAGAACAGGCATCGGAATTATATTTTGAAAGGTATTTCATCGGCATATTTCGGTTCTTTCGAAGGTATGTTAAATTTCTATTACATTTTTCCATGGGTTTCCCGAAAGGAAGACAGCCGTATAAAGTTTTATTTAGGAGAATCTAGCTGATTTAGGGCCATTTTCACAACCACGACCGATAAAATATAAAGTTTCTCACCAGGAAACCCAATATTCTGGCTAGTGTAGCAACAGATCTTACAAATTCATGTAGAAAAATATAAGATTCTGTAGTGTTTCCAAAATCCAGGATTGAAGAAATAATGAAACAGCATACAGTTAAACTATATAAATACAAAACGCTACAAAATATTCATTTAGGAGATGCACAAAGGCATTTAGAGTTTTGCAATTGGTATTTACCACATTTAAAGATGAACAGAGATTTAAAAACAAGTTAATTGGTCCGACGAGGCATATGTAAGCAGTGGTGGAATACTAAATAGGCACAATAATAGATTTTGGCCCAAAGAGAATCAACACGTAACATTTCCGCGGGAGCAGCAGGGTAGATTCGGTTTTAGCGTCCCTTGTTTTATCTTAAATATAATTAAATTTGTTATTTACGAGAGCAGCTTGACGGCAAATAGGTACCGAGGAATACTGGAAGAAGTATCCATTCCATGGTATCATTTAAACAGCATATTTTTTGAAGTAGATGGTACTCCAGCGCACAACTTACAAACAGTAACATTATTTTTAGACAATTTGTTTTCTAATCGGTCCTGTAGGGTGGCCGCCCAGGTCTCCAGATTTGTCAGTTCTAGATTTTTTCTTGTGGGGATACCTAAAAAATAAAATGTTCCGTACTAGGCCTGATACGAAGGAGGATTTGTGTAACGCCGTGGAAACAGAACTGAGAAATCTGGAGGCCAGGCCCGTTATCCTCTTAAACACTCTGCGTAAAATAAGTGTTCATGGAACAGATAGCTATCCAGGAGGGCATCGCTAGGGTTGGAAATATATCGTAATTTTATTCCGATAATTATAATTAGTACGATAGATATTATAATATTAATCAATATAAAGTTACGAAACATTTAAAGTAAAGCAATGTCAAGTATGTAGTAGGTCAAGTCCGTCTCGTAATTATTAACATTGAATTGATATCATCACTTGGCGTATTTACATAAACAATATTGATATTTACAGATTGAAATGTATAGGTTGCAAATTCCGTTGTGAACTGCTGACCACGTTGTTTACTTATTGTTAATAATTAGTTCAAGTGAATCTATATATAAGTGTTTAGTAAATATGAGAGGAGAGACTTGGTTTATAGTTATTAAAAGTTAAACATCGTTACAATATGATTCTCTAGTTCAGTTTAAATTCAGTGCTCCCAACACCCCCAGTAAGATATCTTCCGCTTCCTTAAACAATAAGGAAGGTTTGCCAAACCTGCAAACATAATGAAAATCAATTTGAGCGAAGGTTTTTAAATATATCAAATATTTATTTGTATTTTTTGTTTATCAATTTCGTGTTTCAAATATTCAGGATTAATGATTTCATACTATTTATATCAAAATACGGTCAGCGAATTTATCGCCAAACGAAAAATTCATTAATTCACCGATAACTAAAAAATAATGGGCCGATTTTGATGAAATTTGGTAAAAGGGGCTTGGATAAGTTCGTTTGCCAGGAAAATCGGACCAGTTTTCCCGCGCCTTTTCTTTCGGAAAATTTTTGTATCTCCGAAAATAACAGAGCTATAAGTTTTTAGTATCAGGCTTACCCCACATGCAGAAATTTAAATCTCTAAGTTAAAAGGAGAAAAGTTATAGGCATTTAAAGAAAAAAAATTTGGGCGCCACTGGTGATCAGAGGAAAGCACAAGAACAAAATATTTTGAGTGATTAACAAAACCAATTGAATATTACATACAACTGTTAAGTTTTCTTGACGCAAAAAGGTCAAGAAGTAGCAGAAAAAATATTTGGAAAATTTTATAATTTTTCTTTTTAAAACGTCAAACTCGCGATTTGTAAAGTCAAAACTTGCAATTTTCAGACAGCGAATCTGAAACAAATACGGATTATGTAAAAGAAATGTAATAAGTGTGTTTTACAAAGCCTTAAATTTCAGCTTCAACTATCGTTGTCCTCCATTTTACTAAAATATTTGCGGAAAATCCATTTCAAATAGACCCTCTTTCTGATGCTTTCGCAGTAGTTTCAGCTGTAGAGTTTATGGTTTAATAGTCTATATTTTAGCAAATTCGTTATTGAGAAGACCGCGACTGAGTTCTATTGATCGTGTTTTTACTGAATTCGCCTAGAAAAAATTCACTAATGGGGAGATCCCGACTTTTGAATTTTGAGAAGATTTCTTCAAATGAGCGCGAACTAGAACCCCTAAAACCTAAAACCCATATACGCGGTCAGTTTCAGTTTTTGTCTGTTAATTCATATACAGGGTGACGCATTTCTACGGGAACGCTCAATATATCCGTTATTATACAATATATGAGAAAAAATTATATACGTTAATTATAGGGTGTCTCGAAATTATTTTCACAATCACAGGCTGGCCCATAAGTCGTTGGTGATACACATTCTTTTTTTAATATAACACCCCTTCTGTTGTTCCATTTTTGTATATTCCATCGAATTATAATGCATGTTTGCAAGGAAAAAACTTGATATCGTTCATCGTTTTTGAGTTATTTCAATTGTTTTGCAACTTTTCATTTTTTTGGCACATATCGCAAATACCTCACAAATTGTGATATGGCGTTTTTACCAATAGATAGCGGAGCCCCATGGAAATGACGCATTCAGAGAGCTTTTCGTCTAAACAATCGAGTTGCCGTATACACACACTCTCAAATAGTGGCTGAATTGGAAAAGTTTTCGCAGAAATGTTTTTAGTGTTTCCGTAGATATCATTTTTTGTAAGATTATACCATATAGATTATATAGTATATAGGTTATACTGCTAACTAAATGTCCTTCTTTGAAAAACAATCCATAACTAAGTGAATATTGGAATCTCTGATGAGCACTGATAGTACACTTGGGGAATCCAAATCACCACAACACAGCTTTTTAAAGAACCCACAATTGTTCCACTAACAAAGTTAGCGTCATCAGAGGATGCAAATTTTTACTAATTTTGTTGGTGAAACGAACATTTTTACGAAAATTCGCTACCATAACACTTTTGTTGCGTCCAGACTTTTTTTGTAACTCGATTATTTCAAATTAATTGTCTTTAGCGTGACGTAAAATAATCAGTACCCATTAGAAAATATATAATGGATTACAGCACTTTTTATGTTTTATTTTCCATGGCACATCAAAAAAAATTAAAATGTAAATTAGATATAGGTTATATAGTATATAGGTTATACTGCTAACCAAATGTCCTTCTTTGAAAAACAAGATATAACTAAGTGAAGATTGGGATCTGTGATGAGCAATCCAAATCACCACAACACATATTTTTAAAGACCTCACGATTGTTTCACTAACAAAGTTAGCGTCGTCAGAGGATGAAAATTTTTACAAATTTTGTTAGTGAAACGATCGTCAGGTCTTTAAAAACGACGCGTTGTGCTGATTTGGGTTCTCCAAGTGTACTTACACAAGACATATTGCCATCAAAAACATTTTTACGAAAATTCGCTACCATAACACTTTTGCTGCGTCCAGACTGTTTTTGTAACTCGACTGACGTAAAATAATCAATACCCATTAGAAAATATATAATGGATTATAGCACTTTTTATCTTTTATTTTCCATGGCACACCAGAAAAAATTAAAATGTAAACTAAAGGTACCTCTTTTTAAGATCATCGTAGAAATACGAGATAAATAAAGTTCGTAAAGTATATGGAGTGTTACATTAAATATAAGCTTGATTTGTTTTTAAAAACTGTTTACTGTCCATAACCCATTATAGGAATTAAGAAAAAATGCAACTATATATAACCATATATATTTAAAAAACTCCCAGTGAGTCGGATCCAACGATCTAAAAATATACCATTATGTTCCATTATAAAAATCATGTTTGGTTTATATTACAAAATACGTGCTTAATAGAAAAAAAAAACACCGATTTGCGTTGTTGAATTTTATGTAAAAAAAATCTATTAGACTTGGTTTTCAGTTTTATCATCTCATCACATAAACGAGATACAGAGGCCGTCTAAAAATATCAAATTTTCAAAATCACCCTGTAGCTCAAAAGCAAATAGTACCACGTCAGTTTTTATTTTGACATTCTCAGTTTCACAAAAAAGTAGAATAGTATTGTGAAAACCGCAACCTTATCTTTCTACTCATAAGGGAGATAACCAAATCCCGACACTGTATATTTGCTAATTTTTTTGTTTACTATTATTATTCGCCAGGTTTTCTTGAAAACAAAAAAAAACAGTTACATTGCTTCATGTTGTGGTAGGTTTCTATTAAAAAGAGAAGAAAAAAGACATTGGGGATCTCACATTTCGTTTTTTAGTGGATTTTCGTAGAAAAAATTCACTAATGGGGAGATCCCGACGTTTGAATGTTGAAAAAATTTTTGCGAATGAGCGCGAACTAGGACCCCTAGAACCCATATCCGGGGTTAGTTTCAATTTTTATATGTTTATATATCACACCGATAACTCAAAAAATAATGGGCCGATTGTGATAAAATTTGGCTTGTACCTTCCTTTTGTAAATTACTTGGATAAATTTGTTAAGTCAGTAAAATCGGCCGAGGTTTTCCGGGAAAATTTTGAGTTTTCATTCGAAAAATTTTTTTATCTCAAAAAATAAAAAGCTATGATAACCAAATTTGGTAGGTAGGTTTACGATATAAAAAGTAAACTATACACCAAAATTTAGATTTCTATGTTAAAAGAAAAAAGTTATAAAAATATTTTGTGCCAGATCATTTCTATGAAAATTCACTACCATAACGCACTTGCTGCGTCCAGCCTTTTTCATTAGTTGTTTCATATGTTCTTATGACCTCAAACATGAATCTTTCTTCTAACTTAAATCCAAGCAATCATACTAGATTTTCCTTTAAGTTAGGCTTTCGCTACTCTCAATATTCACTTACGTTTCAATCTCATAGCACACACACGGAGTATCTAGTCTATAATGTATTTGACGCCGGTTAAGGCTTCCTATATCTCGCCTCTATACTCCAGGGTAGACTTAGTTGTCGATCGAATAAGAGACACAGTGATCTAGGTGATCCCCGAAGAATTACGAGGTGTGATGACTAAAAATAGTTAAAAAAAACTGATTCGCTTGACAATAGAAATAGAACAGGGTAGTGGATATTTTAGAGGTCTTGTTATCAAGTAAAATAATAAAATAGAAGTAACATATGTTTGTAAAACTAGTTTTTATAAAATTATGACTGGTCAGTTATAAGTGCAAGCAAATTGTGCTGTTTCTATCAGGTATCCACGGTAACCGACGGAAAATATTCGAAAATATATATATTTACAAACTGAGTGCTTGTTTAAAAGAATTTTGGGTCGAAATAAAGCCTTTTTAAGCGACCGGTGTAAGCAAATTAATAAAGAACGGACATGAAAACCGAGATGCTTGTGGATCATAAAATATATCCGCCTGCTCATCCGATGCGCATTGATGAAATGATTGCTGCTGTTGTCCAAAATACAGGTGTCCAGCCGGGAACTTGAGATACATGTTTTCAATGGTGTGCTACACCCAATAAAAAAATATATTAACATAAATATAGTTAGACATACAAGAAAACCAGATGATGCAGATATAAAAATGTAATTTGAGGTAAACACATGAGAATCAATTAACACAAGAGTTCTCCAGTCATGTGTTTCGTCACGGGTACCATCATCAAACAGTAACATAAGTTTATAACGAACCATATCACTATTGGTCTTTGTTGACATGTTGTACATTTAAAGTTGAATGACCTCATCGTTGTTTAGGTATGTTGTTGGAAGACTAGACCATTTCATGCAATCATCGTCACATTTGGTGGTTTGTAAATATAAAACATATTTTCACATAGAGCTAGCAGGATGATAAACCTTTTCTTGAGAGGATGATGCATTGTTGAGGTTAGCTATATCAATCAACACTTGGTTCTGGGCATAGTGTAAGCACTCGGACATGTAATATTTGAATGTGGGAGATGTGCTGTTGAGCAACGTTTTTATTACTCGGATGGTTTGTGCCGAACTAACATCTGAAATACATAGATCTCTCAATGTTTGCACAACATCACGGAGAAAACAATCATAGGTCCACGCAAATTGCGTCTCTTTCACGTATTCTAATCTTTCTTTAACAAGCGGTTCCAGGGCTATCAGTTTTTCCACAGTCTCTGCATTCAGATATAAACGCATAGCTGTGAAACCATTATCGATTAATATACCGTTCATCCCAGTTTGATTCTGTGTGTAGGTTATTCCACAGTAGTCTAGATGATGAACTAAAGATTGATTTGGTTGATAGTCACCTTCAAAATACTTTGAAGCCAGCAGACGTATATTATCCATAAAATCGTAATATTTCCAATTTTCTAGAGCTAGATATTGGTTTTGATCTTCGAATGACATCGGCTTGACAAATTTCACAAGTCTTGTAAAACATCTTGGGCTGACACCGGTAATTAATTTCAAAGAGCCATTGATGTTGAATGGAGTCTCAATTAGCAACTTTTCACCTACTTGGTATTCGTTAAATCGTATTCTTCTAAGTCGGTGTTCTGTAAAATCAGGACCATCATTTTCATCTATATCATACCATTTTCTGTTATGTTCTGGTTCTGTGACTCCAGAATCATTACTATCAGCGTACATCATGTTGATACAATTATAATTACATTCAGGTTTACACCGAGTGTCTTCAACGTTTATATTTGAACTGACCTTATTGCTGTATGGTTTGTTGTTAAATAGGTTTCGCTGCCCCGCTTCCCCCTCTTCATGCACTCTCGTTGGTTGTATTTTTCTGCTTGGTCTACGTGTAAACTTTAAAAACCTATTGCGATCGCTTATGATTCTCTCCATACTAATATTTAACTGTAATTGTGATTAAATGTGTTAGCCATTTATACGTTTCAAAAAGCACGGTAATTGAATTAGCTCTTTAACATATGTACCTAAAATACATTAAGTTACATGTTATTTTGCTTATATTTGTCTTTTTTACATGGTTTCTTATGGGATATACGAACAAATTCGATAAAACAGACGGCCTTTTTTATATCATGTAGAGTTTACCAACAATTTCTATTCCGATCGTGTTCAGACTTGCAAAACCGCAACGTCAGCAGCTTGTTGACCACATTTATATTACAAATCAGGTCGAGAAACATGACACCAAACACCGAACCGCCGCTTCCAGAGGCGGCTTTGCCAGATTTAAATTATATTCTTCGAAACGATTACCATGAGACGCGACATACCTCCACATCACTTAATAAGAAAGTTGGTTTGCGCCGCCCCCCACCACCGCCTCCGGCGGCGGCACTGCATTATACTTTTCTAGACGAATACCATGACACCAAACACTATACCTCTACACCGCTTAATAACAAAGTTGCTTGCGCACGCGTAAACCGCCATCTTTACATACGTCATTTTCATAAAAATCAAAATGACAGGTCTTATTTAGGCAGGTTAGATCTAGATCTCGACTTAGATCTGGACTCTCCGATCTAGATCTAGATTCCGACAGGGTTTAATAAAATTTACTGTTCAGAAGCCTTTCATTGAGTATTTGATTTTGGTAGTAAACTCGTCTTTTGACAATAAGTACATTTTCATCTCGGAGGCTATGCTACTAAGCAAAAATGTGGGATACGGAGTTACGAAAATCCACAGAAGGTACTGCGGAATTGGGTTAACAGTATGTGCTTCTGCGAAGCCAGTTGCGATAGCCATTTGAATAAAACTATTTTGCATAAACAATTGCAATGTTTACTCTTTTTTATAAGGGAACAGTCATTGAAAAATATTTAAAGGATCCAACAAATTACCTACCTTTTATCACCAAAACAAAAAGAGAGTGGGAGAGACAGAGGAAACAAAACTACCACACTGCAAATTTTTTAATAAGCCATTAAATACAAAAGGAAAATCGCCACGGTTTCAGTTTGATATAGAAGTCTAGTTCGTTTATTTGGCATGTCTGATCACTTTCAAGCCACACCTGGTAGACATAAGTGAAAGCTGAAAGGAAGCAATCCCAGCCCCTCTGAGAGTAACGGTGTTAGTTCCTCAGTCCCGTAGTTTGAGAACCGCGAGGGTTATCTGACCCCAGGACCGCTCCCGGGATTGTCCGGGACAGATAAGTGAGTGTAAAACGAACACCGGATGGTGGGTTTTTAATGCGAGTACTGTGGAAAAGTATAATGGATGCAGTGGCGTTCACCCTAAAAGGTATAGATGAAAACCTTAGTCGTTTTCACTTAGGAAATCGTAGCTTTGTCTCAAAAGAGCTGGTAAAAATAAATGAGCAAAATGTGGAGTTTGATATAAAATGTATTGTCGTTGTGACATCATCTGCTAAATAGAATTTTGTAGTGGGACCAGATACTGACGCATAATCAGTGCAATTGGACAAAATTGGTTGGGAGCTATCATATAATTAGAAATTATGGGCTAAAGTAATACTACCCACAACATATTTTGCCATTGGCCAATAGGCGTAAGCTGCTAAGTATAGAACGCTGTCAAGAACGAGCTTAATAATTCTCGGAGTGGATTTTTCAGTGAGGTCGCGTTTTTTTGGTGGATTAATGAGGTGGGAGGTGGCAGAAATGGCTGCCGAAGACGTGGAGAAATGTATTAAGAGTATACCAGAGGCAGCATGGTAGGGCGTACCATTGTAGTTGGAAGCCAGGAACTTAAACTTTCAGACCTACTTAATAACGTTGTACAACCTGCTGCGTGGCCCTACCTTCAACAACTAGAACAACAAATTTTCCGTCAACATAATGTCAGACTACATATAACTGTAGTCACTGGGCACTCTTTACAAACCAATTAAGTAAGCGTTCTTCCATAGCCCGCAAGGTCACCTTTTTTTATCACCTATCGTACATGTATGGAATATGACAGGTAGGAAGGTTGAGTCAGTAGCAGTATACAATATACCATACTGAACGTACGGCGTTTACGTCATAAAGTGTTAGATTAGCCTGGGGCAACATAAAGCAGGGATATATTGATCACCTCATTTGCAGAATACCTTGAAGAGTTAAAAAATACCATAATTACGGCAGAGGTCCAACTTAGTATTAGTTTTGTAAAATCACTGTAATAGATTTATTTAAACATTTTGACGTATTTGCATCAGGCTTTTCCCAAAATATTGGTGAAAGGTATCCACGTTAACCGAGTGTTCAGAAAGTATACAAGGTGTCATATTTTATTGTCGCACTATTGCAATCGCAGTTATTATGAGAGATAGAGAGAATGTAAAATTATGAAAGTAACGCAGCATTGTAAGCTGACAAGTCGGTTTTAAGATTTAATTTATTCCGAATGCCGACGAGAAAAACCGAATTTTTCGTGTTATTATTTTTCCTCTAATATAATTCTTGATAAAAAAAACACAGCAATTTCTATGTTAAAGAATACTAGAAATAGACTGGTTTAGTGAATTTAGCAATATCACCCCAAAATACTACTTGGTGATAGTCCTGTCATGCTATACCAGGGTACCAAGCAACCGGGAAAATCAGGGAATTTGAAATACCCCCTAAAATGTCAGCGAAATGTCAGGGAAATTTGTGATTTTACTCAAATGTCATGGAAATCAGTCAGCAGACCTGGAAATTATATATTTGTAAAATTACGCCACAAGCAAATATAAGTATATTATATGAATCTTTTTCACCAAAATATTTTTCTTCAACTTAGGGAAATATATCTGACAACATTGCGGCTGTCATTTGTAATACTAATTTTAACCGCCAAAAACGCAGCGAATGTCACATTATACGCCAAAATAAATATAGCTTTTTCTTCCTCTATTTCAAATATGTTTATCTCACTTGATATATTTTTCCTTGAATGCATAAAATGCAAAATGCGTTCTAGTTATTGGCGGAGTAGAGCTGCGCTATCTGTGTTTATTCTATTCTAACCTTTATGATCATGTAACATAGAGCTAAAGTTGGATGGAAAATATTAGGCATTTGTATATGGGTACTTGTATTGTAATCCACAAGACAAAACTTTAATATCGCAACATATTGTGTAAGACAGTGTAAAGAAGCTAGGAGAAGTGGGAAATAATAAAGTCAATCTATAGTATCAAGAATTCATAATATTATCAATATAAAAGAGCTCTTGATGAAAATCAGAAGACTAACGTTTTAGATGACCGAAGTAGAAATAATGAAATATAAAACACTTAGAGAACTATCCCAGCGTGTGCCCTTTCATTTTAAGTATTAAGAAAACTCACTTTCTGAGCCTGGAAGTGTCAGTGAATTTGATTTTTGATTTCTGCTGGGTACCCTGTATACCCAGAGCGAGGGAGGTTTCTGAATATCTATAACTGCTTAAAATACCTTAGCAGCACATCTTTGTTAATATTCTTGACACCATCTTAACACCATTTTAAGTGGCTTGAAGTTGTTAAACATGTATGTATATAGTTGTATATATTCAATAAAGAGAATTTAAAAGTAAAAAAAAAGTAAAGGAATTAGAACAAGCCATTCGCGATTGGGAACTGAAGGGGAAAAGTGCATTGAGCACCAGATAAAGCATTACTTATGAGGAAATAAATCAATATTGTTTACATGTGAGATCGTACCCTTCTTGCATTTTAGAACGCTTTCCTTCTTTATCTAATAACGTAATATCTGTCGTGTTTGTGGACGATTTTATTACATGTTTCTAATATTGCAAAAGCAGCACCACATAAGTTGGAGTTTCTTTTTCGGGTTAAACGTTTGGTTCATCACAGCAGCTTTTGACGCTGTATTAACCACATATACGCCCACAATTGGAATATTGTTTCATGTCTGGCTGCCACAAAGAAAACCTCTCAGATTCTGTTCAGTTTATCGGAGATTTATCGATCACATTCAATCTCACTTCTCTCAACCATAGGCGAAAGAATGGAGAACTCTGCCCTTTCTTTCGGTATTACCATCGACAATTCTTCTTATAAATTTCTTCATTAGTACCGCTGCTTGCGACCTTTAATCGACGAGCCCGTCTTAGTCGAAAAGCGCACGCGTGTCCAATAACCCACTTGTCGAATGGTTCGATGCGAATCCTAATTCTTTACTAGACCATTTAACCTTTGGAATGCCCTCCCGGTAGACATATTTCGGAATACACAATCTCCAACTATTTAAGAAGCGAGTGAACACCCACCTTGTGGCACAAAAATCAATTTGATGATGTCTTAGACACCTAGGCTTTGCTTTTCATAAACTACATAAGATACATTTTTGTTTATGGAGTTACAGTTGCCATGAAGATCCTGGAAATATTTCCACTGGAGTCACGAGCCAAACGAACAGATCAAATGCCAACTAAACTGGACTTCATAGTCCCATTTAACGTGGTCATAAGTGAACGCGTGGGATGAGACAGGCACACTGAATGGCTGATAAACAACCTGGTATACCTACGGGTCTAAACAAATGGAGGGGTGACGTAACTTCCACCATATTTCAAGCAGAAATGTTGTTATAAATCTCCGTGTATAGGAGTGTATACGAAGAAGACTCAAATATGAAGATATACATCCTTTTAGACTGCCAGGCAGTACTAAAGACTCTGAAATCTTTCAAAACCGAGTCTAAACTGACCTGAGACTGCAAAAAAAATCCTTGGAAGCAACTGACTACAAGCCACAAGTGTAACTTTGATGTGGGTATCAAGGAATTGAATGAAATGAGGAAGCAGATAGCGTTGTAAAAAGGGCAGCAACAACACTACTTCATGGTCCAGAGCCTTTCAAAAAGGATAGCGATAATACCAGAGCCAGAGCCTTATTGTAGATTAACAAAAAGCCATGTAAGAAATGAACTTGATACTTGGGAAAGGAACCAAATGCTGCCATACTGGCAGAAAACGCCAGAGCCTTATTGTAGATTAACAAAAAGCCATGTAAGAAATGAACTTGATACTTGGGAAAGGAACCAAATGCTGTCATACTGGCAGAAAACGTCAGGCTTAAGGCAGGCAAAACGATTCATTACCATATCACTAGAGAAGTCTGAACTGTTTCTTGAATTGGACAGGAACGACTTGAGAATAATCACTTGACACTCCTCAGTAAGGTACCTTATGAAGATGGGTAAGGTGGACATGGAAAACTGCAGATACTGTACTGAAGCGGGAGAAACAATAGAACGCTTGCTATGCGACCGCATGGCACAGTTCTGCAAATGGCTCAAATACCTTGGACGGGTGACTTTAACACCCCAGGAAATAGCCCCCAAATTAGTACACTACATAAAAAGTCTGAACTTTCTGGGCAACTATTAGAAAAAATGATCACGCGCCATGGCGTCGCAGATCTCAGAGGCCTATTCGACTCATTAAACAATCTATAACAATCTACAGTTGCGATATCTATGTCAAACATAGGCTCTAGTAAGAACATAGTTAAATTAAAATATCGCGCAACTTGCTAATCCAATTTTACCCTCGTGACGAGTGTCCACTGAATCAGTTAACCGTAGGACACGGTACAACAGAGATCTCTATGGTGATCGTGTGAGTGCGGTTTCTTGTAGGGGCGATAGATGTTTCAATGCCCCGGCACGGAACATTGAGGAAACTGACGCTACGAGGGCGGTAAAATGCCTCTCGCTTGGCAGTACGTACTGGAGACGGCGACTCTATCAAACAGGGGTGAGGAAGAGGGATATTATCTGATTTTAGTAGCATCGCCACCGGCAGTTGAGAGAATGCGAATGTTTTAACTCTTATCCGCTCAGAGAAGACGGCACTCTCTATTGTTTGGGATACTCCTGTAGGATGTAACAAATGACTAGTGGGATGATAGGTAAAACATCTGAAGAGCGCTGTTATCGGTTAGGTGTGAGACATGATAAAGTGTTCGCAATGGTTTGATAGTGGCAGCCTTACAAAAACAGGCAAACGTTTGTGAAACTCGACTGATTTTTGTGGATTCTATTTGACCTCTATGAATAAACGGTTGATTTTATTGTGTTTGTCTTGTTGGGGTAACTTGTACGTATATAAGTTAGTGTAAGTGAATATTGGAACTTGCGATGGTTACTGATAAGACCTGACTATCGTTTCACTAACAAAGTTAGCGTCATCAGTGGATTAAAAATTATAAACTCTTAAGTCCTAACCATTTGTTTTATATTAGGTGTCCTGTCAAATACCGACACCCTAGAGAGAGGGTTTTAGTTTGCCCAACGTATTTAATATTACAATTTTCCCAATTTACTTCATAGATACCTGACATTTTAGTGGCTTAATCCGTATCTTTTGTATTAGCTTATTGCAAATTAAAAGAAACATGTCGAAAAAGTTATTTGCAAATCAGCTTGCCAAAAAATGCTCTCGATACCCCTTGTGATTCGCCGTCCAAATGGCAAGCAGACATACTTATTGTCTACTTTATCTTTTTTGAATGTCGTGGATTTCGATAGCATTCCTACAAATCCAAAAGTTCCCAAAAAATATTGTCTCATAAAAATTCATAAACTGCGAAAATCCTATTATTTCGGCTATAGAAGATTCTCCGACATATAATAATCTAGCAAAGTGGTTCACAAATGAGTTTAACGATTTGCCTAAAAAAAAAGTCTGGACGCAGCACGTGCGTTATGGTAGTGAATTTTCATAAAAATGTTTTTAATACCAAATATGTGTGTGTTTTTTTAAGGAAGCAGGCATCAAATTTTGTTACTAGTATAACCTATATAGTAAAAACAACAACAATAACTTTATTGTTTGAAAATCTACAAACATTTCCGAAAGTAAACTTAAAGTGTTCCCGAAAAATTCGTTTCTTGGTCAACCTTATAGGTTAATAGCAAATTGAGCTATTGAAATATGAAGCATTTGATCAAACTTCGCTACCATAACGCACTTGCTGCGTCCAGTATTTCTTTTCTTACAAACATCCATTATATTTCAATGGAAAATGCAACTTCGGGGTTTGTAAAACATTCTCCTTGAGACATTTTCTTTCCATAGCCCGTATTATATTCAAGTTTTTTTCTAAATGTTGCCAATTTTGACGTTTTAAATCGTGACTTTGAAGTTTTGAGGAAAACCCCAACTGATTTTCCTTAAATGCCTATAACTTTTTTGTCTTTTGGCCTACAGAGCTAAATTTTGGTAGGTAATTCACCTATAATTGTGTAAACCCGTGTACCAAATTTGGTTGCCCTTACTTTGTCATTTCCGGAGATATAATATTTTTCGAGAGAAAACACAAAACTTTCCGGGAAAACCTGGGCCGATTTTCCTGGATAACGAACTTATCCAAGCCACTTACAAAAGGAAGGTATTCATCAAAATCGGCCTATTATTTTTTGAGTTATCGGTTATATATATACATATATGAACATATCAAAATCGAAACTGACCCCGGATATGTGTTCTAGGGGGCCTAATTAGCGATTATTTGGAGAAATTTTTTTAAAATTCAAAAGTCGGGATCTCCTCATTAGTGATTTTTTTAAAAGAAAATTCACTAAAAGGTTTTTAGTATGAAATTCACTTGAATAAAGCTGTAAGGCGCTACAGGGTGTTGATGTGGCTACGTAATTAACACAAAAGTGCTCATATATATCTTTTAAAATACCCTGTATAAAATAAAAATTTATGGGATTATGATTGGGAGCAATTCAAACATGTAAAAACATACACGTGTTCCATTTAAAGATCCCATGTTTGATTTACCCTGTCATTATGGGTGATCCTGTATATCGAAAAATATTTTCAAATTTTTTTACTTATCGTAAAAACATTTTCTATCTCTTATAATAATTGGAATTGTATTTGCTCACATTAATTCCGCGCCCTGTATATATCGTAAAAGCAATTTTAATGAGTGAATTAATCAAAATGTTGCGGCAGAATCACCAGAGTATTTTATTAATGAATTATTAACTATTTGAAGTTTTACCTATCGGACAACAAACAAAAACCGTATCGCTATGTTTATACTCTTCTTCCAAACTGAGAACCACACAATCAAATGTGATTTAACTCGCATCGCTTTGATGCCTCAACAACCTATTTTATGGCATGATCATGGTGATCGAATTGTCCAATCAATTTTCCTCTTTTACCAATGCTTTTAGTTCTAGAAGATGGGGAGCTCATGAAACAATTCAATCAATCACTGCAGTATCGCATTCTATCCATATCACATACCCTGTGTGTGCGTGTGTGCGTGCGCGGGTGTGTGTGTGTTGTGTGAGCAGGCGTGTGTTAGTGAGCGTGTGTTAGTGAGCGTGTATTATGTCGAATAGCAAAAAAAAATGCAGGAAGGGATACCGGGATGTACCTACTGCCAGTTTCCATGGATAAACAAAACAGTGTGTCCCACCGGAAAAGCTCGCGATCGTTATATGGAAAAGCTTTATCTAAAATGCTGAACCTAAAAGTGGCTAATGACCACAGACAGTTTGTAAACTCTAGGAAGGTGATACGACTCATATTGCCAATGCATTTGTTAAAATTTTCAGTGGTACATTTTTTACGGAATCGACAATTCCGGATTGTGATGTGACCTGTGAACTGGGTGTCGTTACACTGTTTATTTCAGTGTGTGATGTTGAGGCTGTTGAAAAAGTCGAAATCATCAAATACTGTGGGTCCCGACTATATTACATCATTTATGTTAAAAGACTGTGCCAGTATTTTGTCTTTTCCTGTAACATTTATTTTTAATTTGAACATTAACAAGTGCAAGTTTTCCAACGTAAGGAAATCATCTAGATCGTCTCCTATCTATTTGAGTGGAATCAGAAAAGAAGTAGAACATTATAGTTCATAGTTCTCAATCCTGATTTATCTAAAACCTTCCAGATTTTATCTCATTTTGTGGTTTATGCAAATATCAAAAATTATATCTCCGATAAGAACCCTTGGTTTGTTGCAGGAAACTTAATTCTGACAAATGTTGTGCGTTTTACGTAACATTCGCAGGTGGTAGTGGACTCTTCCTTTACGTGATAGTAAAGGATTTTTTCACGCCCGAGGAGGTACCACCCCTTACATCAAGGGGCCGGTGAAGTCCCAAAGGACGTTTCCGGTGCTGGTGTATGAGTCGGTTTTCCTTATAAACAAAAATGGTGATGACTCCTCCTTGTACAAAAGTTTCCAGAGATAAAATACCCCTCCATATCCGGGAAAGGGGTGTGCAGGGGGCGCCGGCATCAAGATTTAACATATCCTTCTCGAATATATGTGGTCTGTATTCTAACCTGAATTCCGTCCACCATTTCCTCTAGGCTACTAGGCCCCAACTCCTCTTCCTCACCGAAACTCAAATCAGTGCCAAAACACCCACTAATCACCTTAATTTCCCGGGGTATCAGCGCTTCCTAGCAACTACAGGCCTATTTCTCTCCTTTCAGTCATCTTATCTTTAAAGTGATGGAAAAGTATATAAATACCAAATTACAAAAATTTCTTGAAAAACATAGTCTAATCCACGACAGGCAGTATGGATTCCGTCAGCGCAAATGAACTGCCGACCTCCTTTCCTTTGTCACCCATTCCTGGAACAAGTATATGGAACTACACGGCGACTCCCAGATTGTCGCTCTAGTCATATCCAAAGTATTCGACCAGGTCTGACAGACGGCGCTGCTTAATAAACTTCCGGCCTATGGCCTACCACCAAAACTCTGTACCTGGCCAGCAAATTTCCTCTCCAACGGGACCATTTCTGTTGTCGTGGATGGCCATTCCTCTAAATTGTATTCAATTAATGCAGGAGTCCCTCAAGGTTCAGCTTTAGCCCCCACTTTGTTTATTCTTCACATCAATGACCTCCTCTCTAGCACATCCAACCCAGTTTAAAGTTACGCGGACGACAGCACCCTCCACTCAAATATACAATATTCTAAGACTGTCTATTTGGCTCAATTAGATGAGGATCGCAGACTCATGGAGGGTTCTGTCTCACTGGATCTCCAAAACATATTATACTGGGGAAGTAGAACTCTTGTGCAATTCAACTCCATCAAATCTCAGTCTTGCTTTCTATCTCATAAGAGATACACCAGCCCTAGTCCCATCACAATGAACAACCAAGTTATTCAAAGTAATGAGTCCTTTTCACTTGTTGGCATTTCTGTGGATCGAAATCTCAATTGGCATCAACATGTCACATTAATTGCAGAAGCGGCTGCTAGAAAATTAGGTTTCCTTTTCCGGGCTCGCAAATACTTTTCACCAGCTAATCTCTATACCTTATATACTTTACAAATAAGGCCAAACCTCGAATACTGCTCCCACATTTGGGGTGCCGCTGCCGCTTCTACACTCGCTATCCTGGACTCCATTCAGAAGAGAGCTATATGTTTCATCGTTGAGCCTACCCTCACCCAAAGGCTGTCATCTCTTGCCCACCGACCTGCCGTTGGTGACCCCCCCCCCCCCTCTCTCACGGGCACTGCTCAGATGAGCTTTCTTCCATAGTTCCTCCACCTGCTGCCCGCAACAGATCCACGAGGGGAACAGATCGAATGCACCCTTTTACTGTCCAGGTCACCAGACACAGAACATTTTGTTATGTTGTGGAATTTCTTGCCGGCACATGTTTTTCCTGCTCCTCCGATCCTCCAAACCTTCAAGTCCAGAATTAACAAGTTGTCTCTTTTTCCACCTTGTCGACACCCACGGTACGATAGTATTTAGGCTGTAAGCTCTCGTGGTGTGCTGTTGATATATATATATATATATATATATATATATATATATATATATATATATATATATATATATATATAACATGCGGCAGATGTTTTAATGATCACGATCAAGTCGAAACAGTCTATACTGATTTTTATTCAGTGATGAACTTTAAGAAGGCTTCAAACGTTTAGCCAGAGTGGCAACTTTGTAGTATTCTTGGCATCATATTTGGGTAACAGGATGCAGCATGTTTATTTCTCCGGGTTTACATCTGATTTGTCTCATGCCTCGTCTGGTGTTTCTCAAGACTCCGTGTTAGACCCTTTTGATTATGATTAAGGTAAATTGGCCCTTTTCTTTCTACATTATTTATAAATGATAACTCCATGTGTCACGCAAATTGGCATAAGTCATTTGTAATATGCTGAAAATCTGAAAATTTCTGGCTAGTCTGGTGTCCCATGTACGCAGTTTACATCGATTCTTTGAAATCAGTTCAAAGAAAACGTATAAAATTCATGTGCTTGAAAGAGCATGGTGTATATCCACTTGTTGGGGGTACATCAGGATAAACTACTGTCAAGATTTTCTTTATCTAGGTTTGAGAAACGCAAACAACTAGTTTTGGTTAAATTCTTGCAAAAAATTGAGAGTGTGTCCAGACATACTTTACCAATTAAATCTTAGGGTACTGAGGTTACTTGTCAAAAACTGTCAAGATATTCTCTTTTGTCAACAACATATACGAACATTATGAGCAATTATAATTGTATCGCGTATGTGATACGAGTACCAACGCTCAGATTAATATATTTAGCTCTAGAAGTGCAAAGTTAAAGATAATAGCCAATTTATATCGTTTCAGTCTTAATTTTAAATGAAATGTTTTTTTTTTGCCAGTCCGTCCCTTCACGTATTGTCTGCGGAGGCAGTGTATATTAGAAAAATAACGAGTGTAGAAGCAGGCATGGACGTTATACCAATGAAGATGCTAACCTTTACTTTTCCAAAGATGGGTTTGTTTCGCCTCTTTCTTTTAGTTTTCTCAAAATCACTGGGAACTATTCTATTTACTCTTTGTATATCAGACTTATGATCAGAGATACCAGTGGACTTGAAGAAAACTATGATTATCACAATCTTGGTGTTGCTGATGGTAAACAAGTCTTTTGCTACAATGAGGACGAGCTTTTTTTGAATAAGGAAACATTATCGAATTTCGAATTCTTAAGGTGGGTGGTAAATTATTTCAGTAAGAATATACCGATCATAAAAAAACTTTTCTTCTAGCTTTAGCTATGCTGTGAATTGTGCACCACACCCCCCCCCCCCCCCCCGGTTCCAACTTTTGACTACTTTTCTTTATATTATTTATAGAACATTTACCAACCAGGGTACCCAGCAACCTGGAAAACCGGGAAATCCTGGAAAAATCAGGAAATGTTAAATACCCCCTAAAATGTCAGAGAAATTTGTGATTTTATTCAAATGTCATGGAAATTATTCAGTAGATCTGGAAATTATATACTTGTCAAATTTCGTCACTAGCAGATGCATTTTTATTTTTATTTCATATATATTATATGAATTTTCTCACGTAAATAGTTTTCTCATGCCTAGGAAAATATATCTGATAACAATGCGGCTTACCTTTGGTACCAATATGCCACACCAGCGCCGATATAAATAGCGTCTCCTAGTATCTCAAACATGTCTCATGTACATCTCACTTGTACTGTTCTTCCTTGAATGCATAAAATGCAAAAGCGTTTTATGTATTGGCCGGGTAGAGCTCTGCTGTGTGTTTATTCTATTTTAACCTTTATGATCATGTTGAAAGTTGAAAAATATGGCATTTGTATATGGCGCATGTAAACAGTATTTTTTTTTCATTTTTTTCAGCGATTCTTTCATTTAAAAAAACTTCGCTTTTAGAGAGGTAATAACTTACGAAATTTCAAAAAATAATAATTAATTGACGCGAATCTGAGCTTTTGGAACCCATTTCCCAGGCGTATTCAAATTTATATATACAAACAACATGGTTTGCAAAGTTTCTACGCCACCTAGAGACTTCTGGTTCCATCACACTTGAAAATTCTTACCGAATACTAAGTTTGTCAGCCAGTCATGAAAGTCAAGTTTTTTCATGAAAAAATTGCACATTTTCTTCTCGAACATATGTTATAAATTTAACGGAGCTAACCATACTAATGTTCTTTATTATGTAAATTTTTTGTTCGCAATTTTTATTTACTTTGTTCATAAAAAAAGTATTCAGGTATGTGTATTTTTTATTTCGAGTATTATGAAAAATGTACGCGAGGGGCCTGGAAATGTCAGGGAATTTGATATTTGATTTCTGCTGGGTACTCTGCCAACACGATCAACACGCACGCGCGCACACACAGATATATATATATATATATATATATATATATATATATATATATATATATATATATATATATATATATATATATATACTATATAAATACAGACGTTGAGTCTACTTCTCTGGCTTCACTATTCGTTTTTTTTTTTTTTTGTAAACAAAGGACGTAGCTGGGGCGTAAGATAAATGACCCTTGTGAATTATAGATGTTCTAGACGTTCTTCAACGTTTCTGTAACAGGTTTCGCTGTTCGACAAGAAAATTGAATTAATACGTGATCCGCCATTTTTATTTTACCTATTTTACTTTCGTTTTTAAATAATTTTTTGATCAAAACATCATAACATAGCAACAGGTTTATATTTGTGGTTGATATGATTTTGTATTAATTCAATTGTCTTCTGTCTGAGGATGCTGTCAAGCAGCGAAACCGGTATTAGAAGCGTTGAAAAACATCTACAATTCAGGAGAGCCACTTGCTCCAGTTAGCTTACGCGCTGGCTACGTCCTTCTTTTACAGAAAAGAAAACCGATAGTGACGCCAGAGAGGTAGCCTCTAAATCTGTATTTAGTATGGAACAGTTTCACCAAGTAAGGGCAACAACAATCAATGAAGTGTATATACTACTACTATACTATATATAGGGGGTGTGAAATAAAGGTATTATATTCCTGAATTCGGTGAAAATACAATATATTAACACTTATCAATAACAAATATATACACACTACTACTACAGTAACTTAATTTAGATTGATATGTTTAACAGACTAACTTAGAAATGTCATATGCAGATTGTAGGTGGCACTAGCGTCAAAAAAAATTATTCGATGGCAGGAACTTTAAAAAGTATTTTTTTTCGATGTCACCTGTCATTTCTAAACACCTTCTGTTCTATCAAAAGATGTCGAAAAGTCGACAGATTTCGAGATAATGGAGATACTATTATGAAACGTTGGGAGATTAGAACTTGAGGACGGAAAATAATTTTTGTAATCTGTGAAAACTTAACGAAGTAGGTCAACGATGGCTTTTGTTTAAAATGCATTAACCGTAATGTATAGGTGGCGCTGATGTAGAATAATTTTAATCATTAGATCCTGCAAAAATAGATTTCGTTGATTTAGAATACAAAGTAGTCGTAAAAATATTAATGGTTGCTATTTATTGCAGATAACACAAAATAAATAATTATTTCTCAAGTGTTTAAGCTAAACATATCTAGTTTTTTTTTTATTTTTTTATTTGGACGTTTAAAGTGTCTTAACATCTAAAGTCATTGACACTGTCGGTACATTTGGTTTCGCTAATTAAAGTATCTAATTAAATGCTATCAAATAGTGAGGATTGTCTTAAAAAACAGAATAAATTAGTCACATTTGGCCCACTCAAGTCAAGAATTTGGGCTAGTGTTTTCCCATTTAGGTATTCGAGTCTTGGATTGATATATAGTGGACATTCTTGAAGCACATGGGTAACAGTAATCCCTCTGTCACATATTTCACATTGAGGTTGTTGTTGCTGGATAAGTAGGTATCCATGGGTGAACTTACAATGGCATATACGAGTTCTTCTGATAACGACTTCTTCCCTGCGTGTTAGGCTTGGGAGCGTCTTTGGGGTCACTGATGTTTCGATGTTGCAAAGTTTGTTGTCAAGGGATGACCAGTGGATTTGCCATTTGGCTTTAGACCTTTGTCTAATATTGGCAATAAGGTTTAAATGGGTTTGTATGTGTATTATTGTCTTTTCCAGTATCGCATTCCGTGAGCATTCGTCAGCATTTTCATTGCCTACAATACCACCGTGGGAAAACGTCCAGATCAGTGTGGTTGACTTGCCAGCATGATAGAGAGCGTGGACGCTTTCTTGTATTTGAATTACTATAGGGTCTCTTGCATAAAGCGATGCAAGTGAATTAATAGAGGTTAAAGAGCCTGTGCACACTAAATTTTGTATGCGGAGTCGATGCATGTGTGGACTGCCCTCTTTATGGCAAATTGCTGTGTAATTGCTACACTCTGATGATAGGTGATATGCCTCTCTTTTAAGAAGAGATATAACACCGCTTCCTACACCCCGTGTGCTCTTTGATCCGTCAGTGTACATGATCAGGTCAAATTTATATTTTGATATAGTATCATGAAATAGTCTATTCACACTGTCGGTAGGCAAGGAGTCTGTGTTACAAGTTGTAAGATTGGTGTCTGAATCTGGTAATCTAATATTCCATGGCGGTATTTTTCCATTTCGCAGGGGTAATGTTTCGCTGAAATTGAGTATTTGGTGATATCCTCTGATATGTTGAACAATCTACAGTGGCTCAAGGGAGTTATTCTGAGATCTGTTGGTATCCGACTGGTATACTAGATGGTAAACTGGTTTTTTTGGATCTGCCGAAATTTTCGCCGCATATTATATCTAGTTTGAAAATTCTAAATATCTTGCCGTTGAGTGACTCCTCGTTAGAGCTGCATACAATACAGGACTCATCCATCTGGTGTAACTCGCCATTGCCTGTAGTAGGCTTACAACTAAATTTGTCGGTGACATGTCAGAAATACAAATTGTCAACAAACACATTATAATACAGTTTTTCAAGTAAAGCAATAAATTATTATGACTCAATTCACAAACGAAGAAAAATATAACATGATTGCTATTTATGGAGAGTGTAAAGAAAATGCCAGTGCAGTTGTAAAATTATATTTGATCCGACGACTCCGGACGCAAAAGATTTCAAAATTTGTAAATAAATCTGATTGCATATGGAACTTTCAATCAGTCAAAACGAAATCGTGTAAGTGCTGTCACGAATAAGCAACGTTCAGCAGAAGTGCTACGCAGCTTGTAGAAAATAAGCCGCACATATCAATCAGAAGTATTTCACAAGGAACTAGTATGTCTTATCCCTCATGTAAAAGAATACTTTCGAAAATAGTACACTTTTACAGCCTAGAGATTCTGACAGGAGATTGAACTTTATACCACGAATGTCTATCATGGTTGCGACCGACAGCGATTTTTTAAATAAAATGTTATGGACTGACGAAAACGATTTCTACAATAACGGCCTCATCAACAAACATAATTGTCATTACTGATCTCGCAGAAATCCTAGATTGACAAAGGTAAGAGATAATCTAAATAAGTTCGCAGCCATTGTTTGGTGTGGCATTTTAAACGGTCATTTGATTGGTCCCCTTTTGTTCGAAGGATCACTAACAGGCGAACGTTACCTAGAGTTTCTGAAAAACGATATTCTTAGCTTATTAGAGGGGGGGCCTTTAGTAACAAGACGTACAATGTGGTGGTAACATGATGTGGCACCTTCTCATAATGCGGCTTCATTTACCGAGTACTTAAATATTGATTATCCTGGAAGATAGATCGCGACTAATGGACCTCTCGAGTGGCCAACGCGTTCGCCAGATTTAACACCAAACGATTTGTTTCTGTTGAGTTATTGAAAGACATGGTGTATGCTGAACCAATAGAAGATATGGCAGGGCTGC
This sequence comes from Tillus elongatus, assembly GCA_964006375.1. NCBI lineage: Eukaryota > Metazoa > Arthropoda > Insecta > Coleoptera > Cleridae > Tillus > Tillus elongatus. Next base: position 20,198,571 of record OZ023268.1, on the reverse strand, counting down.
TAGTTAATAAAATTTTTGCTAGTTGTGTGGCTATAAACAGCAATTCTTTGTTAGATTCTTGTAATAAGGCATTACGACATCGTTTCGAAATGTATTACTGCAGATGGTAACGTTTTTGAGCATATGTTGTAGGCTTTTTTTGTTTGTTTTTATGTTATGGTTATGATTATTGTTATGTGGATAGATAAAACATTTTTTCTCAATGTTTATCATTCAACAAGTAGACTATATTTCTTGAGTTATTATCAATTTTATCATAATATAATATCAAAATTAACTTGGAATCAGAAGTCACACAGACATACGATTTCTAAAGGTTCCTGCCATCGGAAAAATATTCTACATCAGGGCCACCTATAAATTACGTTTAATGTATTCTGCTTAAGCTTCTAAACAAAAGTCATCGTTGACCTCGGTCGCTAAGTTTTCACAGATTACAAACATTATTTTCCGTCCTCAAGTTTTAACCTCCCAGAGTTAATAGTACCACCATTATCTCAAAATCTGCAAACTTTTTGAATCTGATAGAGCAAAAATTGTTTATAAATATCAGGTGATACTGAAAAAAATACCTTTTAAAGTTCCTGCCGTCGAATAATTTCTTTCGACGTCAGTGCCACCTACAATCTGCATTTGACATATCTACGTTGGTTTGCTAAACGTAGCCACCGATGGCCGCAGTTATTTGTTTTTTACAAAGTTGAAAAATTCCTACTCGTTGCCAAGATATGTGGCCTGGGAGTTTTTTTCCGGAAAAACTGGGATCACAATTATTCAACAAAAATAAAATTTGGAACTTTGAATCTGTAGTTTGATCGTAAAAATATTTTGTTGAATTTCGTAAAAATAAATTGACGAGTGACAAAATGATAGCATTTTAGAGAAGACAATTTGCAATTTTCCATGAGAAAATCTGATTGTCAAAACTGGCAAACTGCCTTAGCCCCCAGAAAAAAATTTAGGTGGCGTAAAAGCTTCGCAAACCATGCTGTACGTATATATATATATATATATATATATATATATATATATATATATATATATATATATATATATATATATATATATATATATATATATGTATGTATGTATGTTGCCAGACATTATTTGCCTGCTATTGTACCCGATCTTTTAGTGTTTTTCAATTTAATAACGGAAAATTTTACAGACGAAGAGAAGTTTTAATAAAGTAAAATGCTACATTTTGTCTCACCAGATTTGTTTTTGCTGCTGAGGGTTTATATCTGGATAGATACTCAAAAAGAAGAAAGCTCCATAAAATAATTTTCAGAAGGTTGATGGAAAATCTAAAAGAATATGACTGACACCAGAATTTAACTTATTCTTGTTGCAATGGAGATATTCCAAACAGTGTGTTTGCAGTTATTGAGATTTATAGTGTCGACAGGGAAGATTTAAGAAGATACACGTATATTCCAAAATCCACAGCACATTACTTAAAAGAATTAGATCCTTACGAATTTTGGATTTTCCAGGGACTTAGACCAGGGGACAAAGAATGGTGCATAACATTTTGCGAGCAGTAAGTATACAAAGAAATGCCAAGGCCACAAAAATGTCACTCACAAACTATGGTCACCAACGACGGAATATTTAATCGAATAAATACGCATCACTGACCATGAGAATATAAACATTTGGTCAAAACGTCGGCAGCGTTTTGGGTTCAATATTGGGTTGGAATGTTTGAAACACGACTTATTGTTCCTTTTATTTATCACAGTACATTAATAACGCATTTGGAGGAAGCCCGAGGTCACACAGTCATCACACCCACGTATCGTTTGGTACTACAACTCCGCGAACTGGGACGAAATGCGGGATTACTTTTCCTCATTTCCATGGGCGTCTGTCTGCTTCTCTCATCCTGACCCCTCTGATATCTCACAAAAAGTCTCCGAAATCATCCAAGCTGGCATGGAATTATTTATTCCACGTACACAGAAAACCGCTTCAGCCACTCAAAAGCCCTGGTTCTCTATGCTGTGACAAGGCCAAACTTGAAAAGGTCACAGCTCACAAAACGCTTCTACACCATCCCAGTCAAGAAAACCGTTAACCATTTAACGACGCAAGATACCGCTATGTCCGCATACTTTGAGGCAAAAAACTCGTTTAATAACCACATCAAAAACAAAGTCCTCTCAAGCTCCAGCAGCAGCGAACCCTTCTGGACTTTTGCTAAATCTATTGGGAATAATTTCTGCAAGAGCACGTTCCCACCTCTAGTTTAACGGGATGAAATTGAGTCTACCGCTCTGGACAAGGCTGACCTTTTTGCCACGTTGTTCGCCGGTAATTCTACTCTCAACCCACCTCCAAATGTTCAACCGCCAACACTCCCCAATGTCGCGCATAAAATGACGGATATCATTTTCAAAACTAAAAAGGTACGAAAGATGCTCTCTTCTCTTAATACCAGGAAATCCTCTGGCCTTGACGAGATCCCAGCAATTGTTCTCAAAAGATGCGCACCAGAACTTACTCCTGTCCTGACTCGCCTGTTTCAGACATCTTACAATAGAGGCATATTCCCTAGTAACTGGAAAACGGCTCGAGTACAACCCGTCCCCAAGAAAGGATCCAAAGCGCTTCCTAGCAACTACAGGCCCATCTCTCTCCTTTCAGTCGTCTCTAAAGTGATGGAAAGTATATAAACACCGAAGTACAAAAATTTCTTGAAAAACACAGTCTAATCCACGACAGGCAGTATGGATTCCGTCAGCGCAGATCAACTGCCGACCTCCTTTCCTTTGTCACCCATTCTTGGAACAAGTCTATGGAACTACACGGTGAATCCCAGATTGTCGCTGTAGACATATCCAAAGTATTCGACCAGGTCTGGCACGCAGTGTTGCTTAATAAACTTCCGGCCTATGGCCTAACACCAAAACTCTGTACCTGGACAGCAAATTTCCTCTCCAACCGGAGATTTTTTGTTGTCGTGGATGGCCATTCCTCTAAACTGTATCCAATTAATGCAGGAGTTCTTTGAAGGTTCAGCTTTAGCCCCTACTTTGTTTCTTCTCCACATCAATGACCTCCTCTCTAGCACATCCAACCCAGTTCACAGTTACGCGGACGACAGCACCCTCCACTCAAATATACAATATTCTAAGTCCGTCTCTTTAGCCCAATTAGATGAGGATCGCAGACTCATATAGGGTTCTATCTCCGTGGATCTCCAAAAAATATTAGACTGGGGAAGTAGAAATCTTGTACAATTCAACCCCACCAAATCTCAGTCTTGCTTTTTTTCTCATAAGAGATACACCAGCCATAGACCCATCACAATGAACAACCAAGTTATTCAAAGAGTCCTTTTCACTTGTTAGCATTTCTGTGGATCGAAATATCAATTGGCACCAACATGTCACATCAATTGCAGAAGCGGCTGCTAAACCATTAGGTTTCCTCTTTCGGGCTCGCAAATACTTTTCACCAGCTAATCTCTATACCTTATATACTTCACAAATAAGGCCAAACCTCGAATACTGCTCCCACATCTGGGGTGCTGCTGCCAATTCTACACTCGCTATCCTGGACTCCATTCAGAAGAGAGCTATACGTCTCATCGGTGACCCTACCCTCTCCCAAAGGCTGCCATCCCTTGCCCACCGACGTGCTGTTGGTGACCACTCTCTCTTCTATAAATATCTGCACGGACACTGCCCAGAGGAGCTTTCTTCCATAGTTCCTCCACCTGCTGCCCCCAACAGATCTACCAGGGGAACAGAGCGAATGCACCCTTTTACTGTCCGGGTCACCAGACATAGAACATCTTGTTATGCCCGCTCTTTTATCCCGGGGACTTCCAAGTTGTGGAATTCCTTGCCGGCACATGTTTTTCCTTCTTCCCCAAACCTCCAAACCTTCAAGTCTAGAATTAACAAGTTGCCTCTTTCCTCCTTGTCGACACCCACGGTACGATAGTATTTAGGTTGTAAGCCCTCGTGGTGTGTTTTTGAAATTATAAAAAAAACCTTTGATTTGTCGTCGACCCCAGATAATTTGACGTTTAGAAATTATATTAACAACGGCAAGTTACGCTATTGTGCAAATTAATGTGAACACAGACACATTTATGTTAAATATCGTTTATTGAAGGAAACAAATACAAACAGTACTAGTTTATAAATCTTTTAGTATTATTCACTTGGGTATATGTTCCCCCTTGGCTTTTATTACAACTTCAACTGGTTTTGGCATATAATCAATTAAATTTCTCATTGATTTTGTCATCTCGAAACCACACCTGAATGACAGGCTCAATCATCGTACTGTTTGTTGTACAATCTATTTTTAATAATCTCTCCTGGCATATAGACCACAAGTTCTCAATAGGATTAATGTCAGGTGAGTTTCCAGGCCTGCCTAGACGGGTCGTCCTTTTGTCCTTGGCATATGTCACCATCTTCTTGGAATCATGGCATGGTGCTGAATTTTGCTGGAAGATTGGTTGCAGTTCTCTGGACTAATTAATACGTTTCTAACATCTCTTTATATGTTTCACTATTCAGCATACCTTCATACGTTTTCCTGTATGAAACACACCCCAGAACATCTTTTTGATTGCATGCTTCACTGTCTGGACAATGAGCTGCAGTTAACTTTTCGTTCACACTTTTTTTGCACTAATTTTGATCGGTAGTCCTGTACTAAAAATGTTGTCTCCTTTAACAACAATACATTTCTCCAGCGTTCTTCTGTTCAATGAGCATATTTTTTTCTGCCCAAACATGTCTTTTTTTTTGTCATAGCCACCGTCACAAGCTGTTTCTTCTGAGGACTCACAGCTTTTCTTCCTCCCACCAAAAGACGCCTGCGGATTGTAGAGTTGTGAATTTAAAACGTCAAAATTGGCAATATTTACGCAAAGAACCTGAAACTAATATAAGCTATGGAAAGAAAATGTATCAAGACGAATGTTTTACAAAGCCTGAAGTCGAAGCTTCAACCGTCATTGTCCTTCATTTTACTAAAATATTTCCAGAAAAAATTGTCGATTGCAAAGTGCAACATTTAACGCATTATAACTTTAAAAATATTGATTTGAGAAAAAAAAGTTTTCAGTAAAAGTTGTAGGAACTTTGTCGATTGAAAAGTTAAGTTATAAGCATTTTATTTCTTAAGCAATTATTAACCAATATGTAGGTAAAAAAGTCAATAAATGAATGCTAATAGTCGTATAAGTTGTAAACGGTGAGTGATACAAAAAAAAATTAACAAAAAAGATGTGAAATGCAATTATCTACAATAATGGTCATTACCATTTTCTGCCTAAAGTGCACGGTTACGGAGATATAGGCCGAACGGTTTATCTCTAAATGGCGGCACTTCCGCCCTCCTAATTTGTAAGGATTTTGTGTTTTTACATTCAGTACCTCATTCGGAACCTATCTATCAAAAAAAAAAAAAAAACCTCCTGTAGTTTAGTGCATTATGAACAAGAGTAACGGGCTCCTCTATTGCCTGTACTATTTATTGCATATAGAAAGCTGTTTACTAATGTCACAGTCTACTTAACGTATTTAAAGCAAATGAAGTTGATGGTTGCTACGAAACGAAACGTTGTATTTAAGATTTAGGGTACTACCACTATGCTATAAAACAAAAAGTTGCAATAAAAACGTGTTCATAGACAACCCCCCCCCCTACCACAACCACACCCCCCGCGCGTATCATTTGAAACCTAAAAAAAGATATGAGCGATATCTTCTCGTTTTAATGGCCTTTAAACTACGCAATTTTTCTCTTCACTTAAACTGTCCTGTATCTTTTACTGTTCTCGAGATCCCCAGACTGTGGCATTGTTATCATGGACGCACTATATAGGCCAGGAACTGTATGTTGTTATATTTTTTTAATTACCATGTTTTAAGTTTGGTTAGTCATTAATAAAAACCGAACAAGCCTCTTATCTCTATTTATTAAGTAAATTATCAACATCTATAAAAGGTTTCAAAAAAATTGTAATTTTTTACAGTTAGGAAATATATAATTTGAGATTAAAATATCAACACATAAAATGTTTATTTCGGTGGTTGAAACATTTTAGCCAGTTAACATTAATTGAGAATAATTTATTAACGTTTTAAGGCTTTTTAAATGGCTATGAGAAATCAGGAAACAAAATGTAACTACGAAATAAGAAACTTCAAAATCAACTGCACGGGTACGTACAGGTGCCCGGTAAGTATAGGGCAATATTTCGACAGCGTACAGAGTTTGTCAAAATATTACTAGTAGTTCATATAATCATTTCTCCTAATGTCCCTGTTATTTAAGTTATCTGACCTTAAAGGTGCACCTGAAGGTTTACATTTTCAATTCTAACTTTTAAGCAAGCCTATATATTTAAAAGAAATTTTTGTAACGTTATACAGCTCACATGGACTAATAATCTCATACGTACACTTGAAGAACCCAAATCACCACAACGCATCTTTTTAAAGACCTGACGATCGTTTCACTAACAAAGTTATCGTCAGGATGAAAATAATTTGAATTGTTGAATTTTTCATCCTCTGAGGACGCTAAGTTTCTTAGTGAAATGATCGCCAGGTCTTTAAAAAGATGTGTTGTGGTGCTGTGGGTTCTTCAAGTGTATTTATCAGTGCTCATCACAGGTTCCAATCTTCACTTAGTAAGAATCTCACCAGAATCATTTTTGTACATTGCCAGCGACGCCAAGAACGGACTTTAACCGCACTCGTCGGGTAAAAACTTTGACAGATGTCATTTTAGAAAACTAAAAACTGATTTTTTTAAATACTTTGGGCGTTTATATTAAAAAAGGCAGTTTTCATTTGTTTCAATAATGCAAAGAAATGGAGATGACCCACCTGATCAAATTATCGATGGTCATGACATATCTTCCAAGGAATCAATGGAGAACTTCCTAAATAATGGTCTGGATGAAATGAAATTAGCCAGTACCCTTGCCAAGGCCCCACAAAGTGAGGAATTCTACTTCGGACCAAATGCAGCTTCATTTACACCTGCTAAACAACTGGACCAATCAGAAGCTGCTCTCTCGACGAAAGCCATTTTTGGTGATGAATCTGTAGCAACCATCGGAACCACTATTAGTGAAGTATCTGAGGGAAATATAGACTTCTATTGATCTACAGTCGCATTTTCGGGAGAAATCGATTTGTTGCCATCAATTATTCAAATAAGTTTGTCAAAGTCACCATCTAAACATAATTTACTTATGGATCATTATTTCTATGCCGAATATGCCGACATGCATTTAATTTATGGACAAGCACAGTCTCTGAAAGAAAAAAATAATGTTTGCAAAATTTAGAAATCTAAATGTACCGGATCGTCAAACATTTATAAGTATTGATCGTAGCCTAAGAAAAACAGGTAGGAAATAAGGTAAAGTAAAAAGTGCTTAAATTAGCGATTTAAAAATTCATTTTACGTCGCTTTTTACTACGCCATGGTGGAGAAGGTTCCTCTAGAAGAGCAGGCAACCCAAAGTTTAGCTCGCGGATCAACTAGACACATGAAACTCTTAAAGCACAATTGCTTTATCCCTTTCATATTATAAAGGCACATGCAATGTCCCAAGATGTTTTATCCGTAAGAGTAAATTATCAAACTGGTTTTTACAACACTAAAGTAAATCTACCTTTTATTGGAACTGCTTCGTTTACGGGCGAAGCAGGCTTTTCGAGACACGGTGTAATAAACTGTCATGATCTACTTGTTTAGGATGAAGAAAATCCCCATGCAATAAGACTAAGCAAGCATCAACAAAGGTTCATGGTTATCGTGTGGGCAGGGATCATTGGGAATAATGTCATTGGGTCCTTCGTGTAAGCAGAAAGGCTAAATGGTGCTTTGTATTTGCAATTCTTGCAACACAATTTAAATAATTTATTGGAAAATGTACCCTTGCAAGCTAGAGCTTCAAAACCAAAAAGGTATGAAAGATGCTCTCTTCTCTTAATACCAGGAACGCCTCTGGCCTTGACAAAATCCCAGCAATTGTTCTCAAAAAATGCGCACCAGAACTTGCTCCTGTCCTGACTCGTCTGTTCCAGACATCTTAGAATAGAGGCATATTCCCTAGTAACTGGAAAACTGCTCGAGTACAACCCGTCCCCAAGAAAGGACCCAAAGCGCTTCCTAGCAACTACAGGCCTATTTCTCTCCTTTCAGTCATCTCTAAAGTGATGGAAAAGTATATAAACACAGAATTACTAAAATTTCTTGAAAAAACACAGTCTAATCCACGACAGGCAGTATGGATTCCGTCAGCGCAGATCAACTGCCGAGCTCCTTTCCTTTGTCACCCATTTTTGGAACAAGTCAATGGAACTACACGGTGAATCCCAGATTGTCGCTCTAGACATATCCAAAGCATTCGACCAGGTCTGGCACGCAGCGCTGCTTAATAAACTTCCGGCCTATGGCGTACCACCAAAACGATGTACCTGGACAGCAAACTTCCTCTCCAACCGGAGCATTTCTGTTGTTGTGGATGGCCATTCCTTTAAACTATATCCAATTAATGCAGGAGTTCTGCAAGGTTCAGCTTTAGCCCCTACTTTGTTTCTTCTCCACATCAATGACCTCCTCTCTAGCACATCAAACCTAGTTCACAGTTACGCGGACGACAGCACCCTCCACTCAAATATACAATATTCTCTTTGACCCAACTAGATGAGGATCGCAGGCACATGGAGGGTTCTGTCTCCGTGGATCTCCAAAAAATATTAGACTGGGGAAGAAGAAATCTTGTACAATTCAACCCCACCAAATCTCAGTCTTGCTTTCTTTCTCATAAAAGATACACCAGCCCTAGAACCATCACAATGAACAACCAAGTTATTCAAAGTAATGAGTCCTTTTCACTTGTTGGCATTTCTGTGGATCGAAATCTCAATTGGCACCAACATGTGACATCAATTGCAGAAGCGGCTGCTAAGAAATTAGCCAACATGTCACATCAATTGCAGAAGCGGCTGCTAAGAAATTAGGTTTCCTCTTCCGGGCTCGCAAATACTTTTCACCAGCTAGTCTCTATACCTTATATACTTCACAAATAAGGCAAAACCTCGAATACTGCTCCCATATCTGCGGTGCTGCTGCCGCTTCTACACTCGCTATCCTGGACTCCATTCAGAAGCGAGCTATACGTCTCATTGGTGACCCTACCCTCACCCAAAGGCTGCCATCACTTGCCCATCGACGTGCCGTTGGTGACCCCTCTCTCTCTCTCTCTCTCTCTCTCTCTCTCTCTCTCTCTCTCTCTCTCTCTCTCTCTCTCTCTCTCTCTCTCTCTCTCTCTCTCTCTCTCTCTCTCTATCTCTCTCTCTCTCTCTCTATCATAGATATCTGCACGGGCAGTGTTTAGAGGAGCTTTCTTCCATAGTTCCTCCACCTGCTGCCCCCAACAGATCTACCAGGGGAACAGAGCGAATGCACCCTTTTACTGTCCAGGTCACCAGACATAGAACATCTTGCTATGCCCGCTCTTTTGTCCCGAGGACTTCCAAGTTGTGGAACTCCTTGCCGGCGCATGTTTTCCTTCGCCTCCGAACCTCCAAACCTTCAAGTCCAGAATTAACAAGTTGCCTCTTTCATCCTTGTCGACACCCACGGTACGATAGTATTTAGGCTGTAAGTCCTCGTGATGTGTTGTTGAAATAAAAAATAAAAAAAAGGAAGAAAATTCCCATGCAGTAAGACTAAGCAAGCATCAACAAAGGTTCATGGTTATCGTGTGGGCAGGGACCATTGTGAATAATGTCATCGGGTCCTTCGTGTTAGAAGAAAGGCTAGATGGTGCTTTGTATTTGCAATTCTTGCAACACAATTTAAATAATTTATTGGAAAATGTACCCTTGAAAGCTAGAGCACATCGTCGAAGTGAAGTTCGAGCTGCTCTTTTCTCTTTTTGAACATCTGATGAAATAAGCACTCGGAACCAGACTTATTTTACGCTTCACATTTTTTTTGTTTTAGTTTTTCTGTTCCTCTTAAGCTACGATCAACCCTTACAAGTGCACGTTAGTATTACTCCATATTAAATTCTTAAACTTATTTGTTTTTAATAATATCCGGTTCTAATAAGTATGCGAAAATAGTACGTTAGTTATTGTATTATTTAAATTGACGGTAAATAAAAAAATTGGGACGCAGGAAGTGCGTTATGGTAGCGAATTTTAATTAAATGTTTCAAATTTGAATAACTCAATTTTCTATAAACATAGAAAGTTGAATTTTGGTATGTAGTAAGGTCTTTACCGGTGCAACATACCTACAATTTCAACAAATTAAATTTGTCATTTTTTGAGATACGATTTTTTTTTTAAGAAAAACTGGTCGGATCGGGCTGACTAACGAACTCATTCAAGCTCTTAATAAAAGAGAGGTACTTGCCGAGTTTCGTCAAAATCGGTTGATTACTTTTTGAGTTATGGGTTGTATACATACGCACACATGCGCAGATATATATATATATATATATATATATATATATATATATATATATATATATATATATATATATATATATATATATATATATATTATAATAATAATAATAAAGTGAATAATTTTTAAACGAGTTGATAAAACTTCCAAAAAAATTAGTGTGCTGAATTCAGAATAGAAAGAGCTTTCAAATTATGTGACACTCGACCCATGTTCCCTATTTAAAATATAAGGGTTGTTATCACCACCCTTAAAGGGTTGATGTGACAAAGTTGAGTTTTATGTCAAAACAGGTCCCCCTCAATTAAAAATTGCCGTGTTTCAGCGTTTCTTAAAAAAATTTCTCTGGACGCAAATCGGTCTGTTTCATTTTCAATGCGCCGCCCTATATATATATATATATATATATATATATATATATATATATATATATATATATATATATATATATATATATATATATATATATATATATATATATATATATATATATATATATATATATATATATATATATATATATGGAAACTGACCCAGGATATGTGTTCTACGGCCCCAAATTCGCGCTGATTTGAAAAAAAATTGCAGTCTCACCATCGATACCTCTCTATAACCGAATTCCTTTAAACTGTAATTATTTTTGATATTATCGTAATATTTACTGCTGATAGCAGATTAAATAAGAATTGGATTATCTAGAAAATGGCTGATTTTTGTGAAACAAATAAAGACTACCTATTTTTTAGGAGAAATACCCAAAGTATTTAAAAAAAGCAGTATTCGGTTTTCTAAAATACAGTTTGTGGCTGGCTAATGGACCCGGCTTCCAAGGCCATATGGTAATCATCACACACACACACAGTTTTCTAAAATGACACGTGACAAAATTTTGACCTTACGAGTGCGGTGCTAAGTCCGCTCCTGGCTTCCCCGGCAATGTACAAGCATGATTAAAGTATACGTTCCTTACTCTATAAGGGCTTATAACGTCACAAAATACACATTGCTGCTGAAAAAATAAGATCGAACATGTAAATCCCTGTTATGAGATACATTAGGAAAAATGATTATATGAGTTACTAGTATTATTCTGACCTCCCTATACGCTGGCAAAATATTGCCCTATACTTACCGGACATCATGTATACGAGATGCTGAATTTTGTGGTCCTTCAATTAATTTGTATAAAAAAATATCAGAAGTTTGAGATGTCTTTGATGACGCCATATTATTAATTTCATTTTTAAACCATTAATCAAAAGAGCTATAACGGCTAGACCAGAAATTAAAGTTATATAACCATTGCTTGTTTTACATAACTGTTTTTTACGACATTACCTGAAGTGGTTTTCAAAACAGCCGCTGTAGATATATTACTGCATCGTGTGTTATATTTTCTCAATATTCGTCAAATCAGATTGCTTAACCCATCGATGATTTTAAATGTTAAATATCGAAAACGCACCAAAACATGGATTCAGTGGTTGGCGAGTTGCTGTAGATGCTGTAGACTGCACGTGGTTCCAGACCACCATTATGTTCTTCCAGTTTATTGGCGTTAGCTAGCTGATCCAGGTCCACATCTCCAGAAGCACATTCAACTTTTGAAGATCAATTTGTCCATTTGTTGTAGACCTGAATTGACGACAGTCTATTCCTGCATGGTTATTTGCCTAAGAAGATGGATACGTCTGCCAGACCACATTAGGTACATTTTAGTCGCAACATCCAGTTTGAGATCTCTGCTAGATGCCCCTGTCACCCCAATTCTATGAATGTGTTATAGAATGATTATGATTACTTTTAAAGTTTAATTCTTTTCTGTATGCAGGAATTATCCCTTGCCCCTTGACTTCAACATTTTCCCATAGATCATCGCTTAAAAGAGAAGATGGCCAACCAGACCAAAGAGAAGAATCCCGAGTCCAAGGCAAAAGTTGAAGATGATACCGAAGTGGAGCCATTCTTGGGTGATGGTTTTGCCGTAGTCGACGACGTCAGCGTGAAAGAAGAAGAAGAATCTACGCAGTCCGACAACAAAGCTGGTGGAGGAGCCAAGAAAGCTGAAGACCAGGATACGAAATCCAGTCCCAAAAGTGGTAATGCAGAATTCGTTGTTGGGTATTCGAACACGTATTATTCTAAGTCCTGACATCTTTCAGGTGGTAGCAGTAAACAAGCGGACAGTAAAGAAAAGGCGAAAGAAGACAAAAATGACAAAGTAAGGGAAGTAAAAAACGAACAAAAGAATGAGAAAGTGAAGGAAAAGCCTAAAGCCGAAACCACAAGAGAAGTAACTCAAGATGTGCCAAAAAGTGATCAGAAGACTTCATCGGCCAATGAAGAAAAGGAAAAATCTAAATCGGAATCAAAGGATGAAACGCTCATAATAACAGCTGACGATATTGAAGTGAGCGTCAACGATACCATTGAAATTAAAAAAGAAGAAGAAAACAAAACAGACGATAAAGAGGGAAAGTCTGATGATAAAGAGAAATCAAAGAGTGTTACAGTTAACGGAAGATCGAAGCCAAGTAAAGGTTCCACCTCAATGTGGGTTTCCAACATAGCAAGACGTATCAAGGCCACAGACTTGAAACGTGTATTCTCGAAATATGGTCGAGTTGTTACTGCGAAGATTGTTACCAATGGCAAAAACTACTTTGGTTATGTCTGCATGGATTCCGTTAAAAATGTTGAGCGATGTATAGAAAAAATGAATAATACCAAATTGGGTGATAAAATTATCACCATCAGCAGTGAAAGACCTGATGCACCCAAAAGAAGCAAACCATCTGAAAAGATATCCAGTGATGTGGCTTCCAAAAAAGAAAAATCCAGAGACGAGAAAGATAAAGATAAAGATAAGGATAAAGATAAGGATAAAGACAAGTCCAAAAAAGAGAAGGATGATTCTCTTTCTAAAAAAGATGATCAATCACCATCTGCAAGGAAAAAGATCGAGGCACCTAAGCGAGATGAAACGATTCCTTTGAGGAGGGAAATAAAAGTGTTAAAAATAGATAACGAGAAGCTGAGACGTCGTTTGAATGATGATCGTGTACAACTTAGAACTAATCAGTTGCGCGCCCAACGATTTGAAAAACTTTGGAGGGAGACAGAGGAGAAACTAAAGGAAGAAAGAAAAAAGTTTGAGAGAGAACGTGATCATCTTTTAAAGAAAAACAGAGGGGAACTTATTAAACTTGAAGCTGAACGTGTCTCTTTGGACAAAGACCGCTTGGACTTGAGAAGACGTCGCGACGATTTGGAGAGGGAGATAAGGAAATTTGAAGATCTTCAAAAAGAAATAACCGAGAAGAATCGTCGCCGAAGATCCAGAAGCCCATCACCCAGAGTTAGCAGTTCCAAGAGATTCAAAGCCAGCGAGCTTAAACCGGAGATCAGCAAAAAGTCATCTTCAGCGAGATGGACGGGTGATCACGCCAGGACTCCACCACCGCCACCAAAGCTTACAGCGTCATCTGACCAAAGAAACAAGAGGGATCATGATAGGTACTACGACGATAGAAGTTCTAGAAGAGAAGTACCAGTCTACGTGCCAGGAGGTGATTATCATGGACAAAGGGAAAATCGTCACGCAAGAGTCGTATCCCCTGAACCAAAGTCGGCAGTTGTAGTACCGTCAAAGAGTAGCACTTGGGCCCCCGGGCCCCCATCAGCTACTTGGAGGGCACCATCAGGAACTTCAAATTTGCCTGGGCAATACAGTGAGAGGTACAGAGAGGAGTACAGAACATCATCTGGATATCCTGGACAAAACAAGGACGAGATGAGAGTGTATTCTCGCATTGCCGAGTCTGAGTATAGGAGACCAGCTCACTATGATGCACCGCCAAGAAAATATTGAAGTTCTTGTCAGACGATGCATAAATTTGATGCATATTACCATACATTATCGTTTTTTGTGTGTTAGAATTGTGTATTGTAAACGCGTATGCGTGCTTATCGTTTTCAGACGATACATTATGAATTTAATAAATGTTGCTATGATTAAACCTTAAATTTTCCCTAATTTGAATATCGCCCACGAATCCTTTGAAGGGATTTTTTGCTACCGACGTTCTTTTGCAATCAGGATGTTGATACTCCAAAAATATATCGTTAAAAATAAATATATCAAGTTTCAACAATTACCTACCATGAAAGGGTTTTTTTGCTACCGACTTTCTTTTGCAATCAGGATGTTGATACTCCATAAATATATCGTTAAAAATAAATGTATCAAGTTTCAACAATTACCTACCATGATTTTGTATAACGAGCGGAGAAGTAGATACTGTTTCTTTGAACACATGATTTTCTAATATCCTGAAGTTGCAAGACGAGGAAACTTCTTGCAGAACTTATTTTTCTGTACTACATTGATATGCGCCAGTACAATATTACCTAACAAACTAAGAATGAAAAGAAATTCTGGCAACTCTGAAGAACTGTAAAGTTGATTTAGATCACTTTCACAGACTTCAGATTAGACATTCAGATCATAAATCTTTTGAATAAATAGCTTCGATAGATAATATGTACTGAATTTAAAAAAAGTTTCAACAAATGAACGTGGAACTAAAGGAACGCCTTCTACCTCCACATGTGTTTCATAAGGACATGTACAGAATTCCGGTAAGCGCACGGGGGCGGATTTTTATGGTCTTTCCTGACCTATGACATTTCTAAGTTAGTAGTAATATACATGCATGAGCGTAAATAAAGAGATTGCATGCTATTGGTTGGAAATGGATATAGTTAACCAGAGAACGGTGATTTAAGTACCCACAAAAAAATCGATAAATCCAGCCCATGTCGCAAAGATTTGATGGTAATATTGTTAGGAAACTGCCGTATCTTAACATGTATCAAACGCTAGCATCGGGAATTCAAATGTGGTAGGTCTTCTTGCGAAGATGAAGATGCCGGTGACCCTCCCATAGGTCACGACCCAAAAAAATGTTGAAAAAGTACATGATTTTACATTCGGCAGATGTAGTGCTGTTTCAAAATAGACCCTAAGTTCTTAGAAACGACCCTGACCTTTCAACGCTGTATTGGGTTTTTCAGTGACCCACCGCAAATATTGTGACAGGTTGGGCAATAACAAATGTATTAAACAGTCATAAAATAAACCTTTTGTAGTTGCTAGGGCTTTAAAAATTTAAATATAATTCATTGTAATAGTTTTTCTTCTATGAATGTTGAAAGTGTCCATTAATTATTTGGCAGTACCCTAAACGAAATTAAAACTAGTTTTGAACATTTATAATTACTTCAGGGGACATTAGTCTACTTTCATTTCTTATTCCTGCTTTCAGTTCCTGTAGACATGACAATTTCGTGTCTAAAAATTAGCTTCTCAAGTATTAAGCTTATAGAGCTTATCCCCATAAAAAAATAGTCAAAAGTAGCGATGTCTGGTGATCTAGAAGACCATTCAATTCCCTTTCTACCAATCCATATGCTTTGGAATACTGCATTCAAATACTTACGGATACATCTTGCAAAATGAGGAGGCGCACCATCGTGTTCTATATCTTGGAAAATGAGGAGGCGCACCATCGTGTTCTATATCTTGCAAAATGAGGAGTCGCTAAATTTGGATTTAGTCGTTCCTGAAATAAATCGAAGTATCTCGCTCCAGTCGTGTTTTCTTCAAAGAATATTGGTCCTATAAGACGATCGCCTACAATCCCTGTCCAAATATTGCATTTTCTGGGTGTTGAGTGTGGCATTCCCTCAGTGTTAATTTTTGTTTGCCTAATAATGAAAATTTTGATGGTTTACCTCACTGTCTAATACGAGGGCGGGCCAATAAGGCCGTGACTTTTTGAATGAAACACTGGTTTTTTGGCAAAAAAATAATTTTATTTCTCAACATGGTCTCCTTTGAGCTCTATATACTCCGTCCAACGTTTTTCCAATTTTTTATCCCTTCCAAAAAATAAGCTTTGTCGAGGTCATCAAAATAGGTATTTGTTTGTGAGATGATTTCATCATTGCAGTCAAATCTCTTTCCGCCGAGCCATTTCTTTGTTTGGAAACAAGAAATAGTCACTCGGGGCTAAATCCGGAGAATAGGGCGGATGAACGAGCAATTCGTATGTTAACGCAAGTTTATGCAACTTCGCCATGGAGACTACACATGTGTGCACCGTTGCATTGTCTTGGTGGAAACGAACTTTTTTCTTGGCCAAATGCGGTCGTTTTTTCTTCAAATCGTCATTGAATCGGTCCAATAAGTTGGTATTATATTCATATTATTATATTGTTCTTCCCTTTTGAAGGTAATCAATGTGGATTATACCGCGTGCATCCCAAACAACGGTCGCCATGTCTTTATTGGCTGACAAACCCACCTTGGCCTTCTTCGGCGCCGATTCGCACGGAGATACCCACAGTTTTGACTGCCTTGGTCTCTGGTGTATTGTGGTAAAGCCATGTTTCGTCCACGGTTACGAAACTGCGCAAAATCTCCAGCCCATTGCGGTTGAACAACGCCAAACACTCCTTCGAAGTTGTCACACGATTGCGTTTGTGGTCGATTGTGAGCAAACGCGGCACCCATCTTGCGGATAGCTTTCTCATACCCAGGTGATCATGCAAAATCGAAACCACTGAGCCATGTGATATGCCTATGGTTTCCACAATATCCCGCACTTTCAATTTCCGATCGGCCAACGCCATATCGTGAATTTTTTCAATTGTTTCGGGTGTAGTGACCTCAACTGGGTGTCCAGAACGATCGGCGTCATTTGTGCTTGTACGGCCGCAACGAAATTCAGTAAACCGCTTTTTTTACCATGGAAATTGATGGAGTCCCCATAGTATTAGCCTGGGTTTGAGTGATGGTTTTTTTCTGCAAAAAATAATGTTTGATGAGCATGTGGAATTCACTTTTTCCATTTTCGTTATAACTCAAGAGGTGGTCTGCTTTCAATGGCTATCTAACACAAACTAAATGACACAGCTTGTTCAAAACTTGACAGGAGTCAACTGACAGATGCTTGTTGACAGGAGCAGTGTTGTTGCCCTTCCTGTGAAGAGGCGGGAAATTCAAAAAGTCACGGACATATTGACCCGTCCTCGTATAAAGCCTAATTAAACAGAAAAAATGGAAAATGAAAATAATCAACTTAGAAACTTCATTCTAATGGAATTAGCTGTTGATCCACTTGATGTCAATGTGATAGGACTGGTGATAGAAAATTAAGCTCAGTTCGCCACCGCTCATTGTAAAGGTAAAAATAAGAGTAAAAGAGACACAGAGATGCAGAAAAATGTATTTTGCTTTTTTAATGGAAAACTATTCATCGGACGAAACAACTCAAGAGATCGTTTTCATTAGAAAATAAAGAAAGGGAAGTTATAAAAACGACATCCCAAATTAAAGCACTTATGGACGTATGGTCCAGGTAACGTTTTTTTTAAATGTAAATATCCAATGATTTCATCACTCCTGAGGATCTGCTTTAAATTATAAAACTCACAAAAAAATTCATGACTGAAAACTTCATGACAAATCTTTATCATATTATTTTTACACAGCTGATTTAAAAGTAACGCTGCTTTTAATTATGAAACACCCAAAAGATTTTAATGCCAAGTCTTTATCGTGTTATTTTGATACAGCTGTTACAAAAGTGATGCTACACAGCAGTATGTGCTTTAAATTATGAAACTCACAAAAAATATGACTGAAAATTTCATGCCAAATCTTTATGGTGTTACTTTTATACAGCTATTTTAAAAATAATGCTACACAGCACGATCTGCTTTCAATTATAAAGCCCAAACAAAATTTTCATGACAATTTCATGACAAATCTTCATCGTGTTATTTTTATACAGCCGTTCTAAAAGTAATGCTACACAGAGCAATATCTGCTTTCAATTATAAAACTCACAAAAAATTTCATGAGTTAAATTTCATGCCAAATCTGTATCACGTCATCTTTATACAGCTGTTCCAAAAGTAAGTCTACACAGAGCAAAATCAGCTTTCAATTATGAAACTCAACAAAAAAAATGCTCGCGGTTGAAAATGTCATGACAAATCTGTATCGTGTTATTTTTATATAGCTGTTCCAAAAGTAATGCTACACAGCAGTAGTGCATTATTGGTATTATTGGCGTTCAAATATTACAATTTAGCCAAAATTACCTCAGTCCAAAGGTTAAAATTTAAAAACAGACGTGCCCGGTTGCTGAGAGCCTCTTCAAATAGTGCTGCAAATTGAATCATAACTTCCACATAGCTGTGATAATGCTCTCTCTTTATAAAAACATTCTGATGGAATGAATTTAGGGTATATGACTCGACCACAAAGAAAATATTCGTATGTCTGTACCCATAAACTTCTGAAACGATATATTCAGCGCCGGCTGTAAGGTGGGGCGACCCGGGCGGTAGCCCAGCGCGCCAGAGCACAGGGACGCCGCGAATTTTTTTATGCTTTTTTGGATACTGTGCTTATATCTATCAAAGAAAGATTTGAACAGATGCAAGATTTTTCTACGACGTGGAGTTTCTTGTTTAACATAAAAAGGAATCAAAATAAAGAACGATAATTAAAACATTGTGCTAAATTACAGGAACAGTTAACTGTCAACTTTAAATCAGATATCAATGGCAATTTGTTGTGTGATGAAATTTTACGCCTGCAACATTATTTTGAAGACAGTCAAGCAACGCCTATTAAGCATTAAACTTTATCAAGAAGCATAACCTTCAAGAATTATATCCTAACACCTGGATATCGTTGCGTATTCTGTTAACAATACCAGTGACTGTTGTGAACGCAGTTTTTCCAAACTGAAATTGATAAAAACCTACTTGCAGTCTAAATGTCTCAAACCAGCTTGACCAGTTTGGCCTCACTATCCATGGAAAATCAAGTTGCAGAAAACCTAAATTTTGCTTGTCTTATTAGAGATTTTGCTGACAAAAAAGCTAGAAAAGTAAAGTTTTAACACGTTTTTAGAGTTCAACCAACTGCCAGACAAGTTTAGAGTTATCTTAAATTTAAAACAAATGTGCTACCCAATTAACTTCTTTTATTATTTTAATATATAATTATACATAAGTATTATATTGTTATCATATAATAAAGGGCGCCAAATGATTGACTCGCCCGGGGCGCCTGGGTGGTTAAGGCCGGCACTGGTTATATTACTCAAGTTTCAGTGAAAAAATATCAATTTTCACCAAATCACCTCTCATTTATCCCATATCCCCTGAAAAGATCTTACACAAAAACATTTCGAAGCGCTCTTTTGCCGGGTGCTAACTGTATACCAAATTCGAAGATGGCGGACAGATATGGATGGCAACGATATATCGATATTTTGTAAATATCGATATATTACTTAAATATAACGATATATTTTAATCGATATTTTACTAACGATATATCGAAAAAATATCGATATAACATTTTCGATATATCGGAAACTCGGAAATTTTATATCATATCAATAAAATAACGGGAACGCTCGTGTACACGCGACGCTGGTCGAACGTCGAACTGACCGAACCTAGGACCCATACCTCAGACCAAACACATGTAGGTTGTAGATAGGTGTCGTAGTTCCAATAGCGCGGTAGACATAAACAAACCGAATCAAAAATAAAACATTCAGTTGTCTTCTCTCGCTCTCTCATAGAGTAACTAATATGGGTACTCTATGCTCTCTCTCTCTCTTCACTCTTCTTTTTACTTTTTTACTATTATGATTGTCGGTTGTTGTGAGTGAGTGAATATTTCGTTGTGTAAAACGTTTCAAATTCAGTTTTGTTGAAAACATATTCATAATACAAAATGCCACCACCTAAAAGCAATATTGGGATCCATTTTACAAAAATATCAAGGCAAGAAGCTCGGTGCAATATATGTTCAAAAATATTAAAGACGTCAGGAAATACAACTTGCTTTTTCATTTAATGTATTTTCTTTCATCGATGTAACATATTTTCAGAACAATTCTTTTAAAAAGGTTATTTTGACAACTTTTATGTTATTGAAATTGTCCGAAGTTTGATGTAAGTACATGTTGCCTTATCCCAGCAGCACTTTGTCTGCTCCCCGCACCGGAGCGGGTATCAATTTTGTTAGTCATAAAATTTTTGTTCATTAATTATGAATATATATCGATATATTAAAAATATCGATATTTTTCATTCGATATATTGAATATATCGATATATTATTTCGATATATCATATGATTCGATATATCGATATATTTTTTTAGTTTGCCATCCCTACGGACAGACGTACAGGCCGACAGACAAAACAATTTTCGTTCCATAATCAAGTTTTCCATATGTTTTGAGACTTTTTACGCCGTTTTAACAAAAAAATAATAATCGAAATTTCTGTCACCGATATTCTATCCCCACACATTCAACCCCTAATTTAATTTGAGGGGAGAATACCAGATGTTTGATGAAATTGTAAGTTTTCTAATAAACAAACCCTAAAAAGTTATGTTACTCGAGTTTTAACGAAAAAATGTCAATTATCACCACGCATTCATCCCCTACCCCCTGGCGCGATTTTACCCAAAAACAATCCGAACCGTTAGTTTGTCGGATGCTAACTGTATAGTAAATTTGAAGAGGTAATCTCAATTCGTTCTAAAGTTATCGTGGCTACAGACATATAGACCGACAGAGCTTTTTTTGTGTGTTAAAATCGCTCTGGAAATTAGGGTTGCTGTAACAAGTTATTAGGGGACTGCAAACATTTTTGTGTATAATCCAGGGAAATAAGAATCCAACGTTGGAATGAAAGATAATGAGCGAAAATTTACGCAGACCTTTTGACATTCTCCATACTCCCACAAAAATCTCACATAATTTCGTGGACCAGTCTTCAGATATTCGAAGGAGAATGTCGCGAAAATCTTTTGTCTTTAATAATTATATCGTTTCCTATGCGTCAAATCGTTTTGCAATTATTATAAAATTTGTACACCATAAAATTCGCTACAATCTATGTTTCAACACTTTTTAATCACCAACCGCTTTTGAGATATCGCACGGAAAGTACGATTCCATATCCATACATAGGTCAATGCAATGTCAAATAAATACACCATATGCGTCGTACGGCGACTGAATATTAATATCGCTACAAAACGATCCAGAAACGTAGCTAATGTGTTCTGATAGTCGAAACAGCCATTGCCGAATCTGAGCAGTCAGTAGCGGCTCGTGCCTTAATGCATTGGGGGTGCGCAAGAATAAAAGTTCGGGATGCAGCAAGTGCGTTATGGTAGTACATTTTTATTAAATGCTTCAAATTTAAATAGAACTTAGAAAGTTTGGTGTATAGTAGGGTCTTACCAAGGACAACATATCCACCAAATTTCATCAAAATAACGTTGTAATTTTCGAAGAATTTTTTTTTTCAAAAGAATACTCTAAATTTGAATAACTCAATTTTTTTAAAATGTAGAAAGTTGAATTGTGTGTAGTAAGGTCTTTTACAAGGCAACATATCCACCAAATTTCATTAAAATACCTTTGTAATTTTCGGAGAAAAAGATTTTTTTTGAAACAAAACTCCAAATTTTCCCGAAAATGTTATCCGATTTTCCTGACTAACGAACTCATCCAAGCCATTAATAAAAGAAAGGCACTTGCCGAGTTTCATCGAAATCAGTTGCTTATTTTTTGAGTTATCGGTTGGATACATACATACATACATACATATATATATATATATATATATATATATATATATATATATATATATATATATATATATATATATATATATATATATATATATATATATTATCAGCCACCAAGATTTGTTGGATACCTTGGAAAACATGGGGATTAGGGGAACAGCTCACAGGTTGCTGGAGAGCTACGTATCAGATAGGGAGCAGTGTGTTACCATAGATGGTAACATAAGTACCACAAAAAGGGTGCGTTTTGGGGTACCACAGGGGACAGTGTTGGGACCAGTGTTGTTCATTTTATATATGAATTCACTGTTTGACCTACCTATCTCAGGTGAAATTACCAGCTTTGCCGACGACACGGTGGTCTTTTATATAGGTGTTCAATGGTCCGGTTTGAAACAGACAATACAGCATGAAATCGCCATTTTACTGGACTATTTTAGTGAAAGACTGTTAACGATTAACCTGAAAAAGACGGTATACTCACCATATGTTAGCTACCGATCTAGTCTACCTGAATTTTCACAAATAACATTCAGATATAAGGGTCGTGATATGACGCTGTCCTCCAGCTCAACTGTCAAATACCTCGGTATTACCATGGATAGTCACCTCAAGTGGGATGCCCATATAAATGAATTGGTTGCCAAGATAAGATATTTAATATATAGATTTAAATACTTTAAAAAATTCTTAAACCTGTACCACCTGAGAATGATGTATTACGCATTGGTTCACACCCATATTAATTACGGAATTATTGCTTGGGGAGCTGTGGCTGATTGCTTCTACACAAGATTAGAAATTGTCCAAAAATGGATATTAAAAGTAATTTATGATAAATGTTACACCTACCCAAGTAATGCTTTATACAGCGAGGCTGGGGTTATGGATCCCAGACAGGAATACGTTGTCGCGCTTTTACTGCATTCTCGTAAAGGTGTTTTTGCGAGCAGGCGCGTGGAACATATTTACGGAACAAGAAGTAATGCGACATATTTGCATGTCCCACAAATGAGGAAGACCATTGGTCAACGGTCACACATTTATCTAGCTCCCAAGATATATAACATTATACCAGAATCCATAACGAAACTGAATTCCCAGGTTCTTTTTAAGAGCAAAATTAAGTCTTGGATAAATCAATTACCCAGAGAGAGAACGCATCGGTGGATTGATGCCGGGAGTTACTTTGCCCGTTGATTGTGCGAACTTACGTGTTTTTAGGTGTCTATGGGACGCGCGCGCGCGTGTGTGTGTGGCTGCGTGCGTGCGTGCGTGTGTGTGTGTGTGTGTTAGTGAGTGTATATGAACCTTTTCATGTCCATCAATATTTGACCATACTTGTGGAGATTTTGTAGTTGCTTCATATTACTTCATACAAGTAAAATGTTGATAATCTCTAAATTTTTAGTTTCCTAAAATGCTGTTTAAATCCTTTGAATGTAAAGATGCGTCGGTGTGACGGAGAGCAATATTATTAGAAACCGGGTAAATATATCTATGAGAATGTAACCCATATGCAGGTTTTCCTTTATGGGTGTTATCATG
The DNA here is from genome assembly GCA_964006375.1 of Tillus elongatus. Lineage (NCBI taxonomy): Eukaryota > Metazoa > Arthropoda > Insecta > Coleoptera > Cleridae > Tillus > Tillus elongatus. Next base: position 20,174,840 of record OZ023268.1, on the reverse strand, counting down.
TTTGTTTACCTTCTAAAGTTACAGTAGATTATTGTTTAGGTCATTTTGTATTATTTGGTTTGTCATGTTGAATGTAATTTTGGTAAATAAACATTATATTATTATTATTATTATTATATATAAACATAAAAATTAAAACTGACCCCGGATATGGGTTCTGGGGGTCCTAGTTCGCGCTCATTTGAAATTTTTTTTTGCAAAGTCTCCATCGATCACCAAAAATGAAGGGCTCGCCTATTTTTTCCCCGAAAATGTATTATAAAGAAACCTACTTACTAAACTTAATAATTATTAACTACTTACCAAGTTTTCCTCTAGTTAGTTATACGTTATAGTAGTTAAAAAGTCCCTTAAAAAGTTAACCTTTAAATTTAAAATATCCACTGAATTAATCACAGTATCACAATTATTTTGTCCACCTATTAAGCAACCTAAAGTAGTAACCATAATAATAATAATAAATGTCTTGTTAGAAGATGTAAATAACGAAATGATCTAATTAAAAATCAATCCGACGCGAATACGAAAATTACTAGGTAGTAGGTACACACGCTCTGCCAAAAGTCCACTACAAACTGGAAGTGTGTAATTTTATAGCGTACAACAGATTGCTTATTCGGTCGTTTTCGACGAAGATCATCAAGATTCGGCGATCATTTCGCGCTGAAGTATCGCATTTCATGAGAGCGCCGAAAAATACACACCGCCGCCTGACTGCTTTATATGGTTATGGATGTACATAAGGTCTGCAACGATTAACACTATACTTATTCTGATTCGGTATTCTGTATTAATGGCTGCCGACTCTCTGCGATCCTCGAATTACTAATTTTGTTTGTTGAATGCAGGAGGTACAAAAGTAAATAAAAATTTATTAAAATATAACATAGCAAAAATATTGTTTTTTCCTCGACAGGCGGCAGTGCCCGCTCACGAGCGCACTTATTGAGGAGCCGCCCCTGTGAGCAGTAAAAGACTGCCGTCATCATTAAAGAATATATCGATGTTCTCGTTATTTTAATAGGACGAACAATGTCACACCGGAAAGAAATATTTTAAAAGAAAATTGTCAAGGGAAATGTGGAGACACGGATATACTCTTCAAAAAACTTTGATAAGTATGCCTGTTAGAGAGCACATATTTTACTTTTGCACGCCATCAGTGGATGTGACACAGACATCTGCGCTACAGTGACTTGATAGAGAAATTTAACATTGTGCTTATGAATCGTAAAATTTCGGGACGGAGGAAGTGCGTTATAGTAGCGAATTTTCATAAGAATTGTACACTATTTTTGTAACGTAAGTTTTAAACATAATCTTTAGTAGAAACTGCACCATCTGATATTTTGTATGATACTTAACAATAGTGATGGGAAAAACGGTTATTTTTTGTTAACAGTTGAAGCCGTTAACGTTATTTAATAATAACCGTTGAAAATAACGGCTTCAGTTATTTTAAACTGGATAGTCGATCGATAGTATCCTACATTCCCAAAGCTGTGAGCGAGAGCGAGCACACTAGTATAAATGCATTGTATTTTTACCCCGTTATTTCACGTAGTGTATAAATCTCAAATTTTGTCGATATGAAAAGGAAACAAAGGGTTAAGAAATTATAATAAGCGTGTCGTAAATCTTTTGCCACTCTGAAGTGAAACTTTTAAAAATCAGAAAGGAGTCTTATATTAGTATTTACTTAGATGTTTTAGGAATTATAAACTAGTCATTTCTAACAAATTTATTTTATGAGGGGTCTTTACGTAAATGTCAATGCCACAGCAAGAATCAATAAATATCATTATTTATCACGTCTTGGGACGTTAGACGTTAGAACTTTTATTGCTACACAGGGAGTGATTCTAATAACTCCATAACATAACGCAGCTCATAAAATTTCGTAAAAGAAATTTGCGTTTATTCTGTACATATGGTTTGTTATTACATTATGCTTTTATTCTTTCTTAGAAGGATCTCTCTCTCTCTAGTTACATTTTCGTTTCACTGGTCATCTATATCAGTCCACTTTTAAAAACCGTGCAAACAATAGCCAACAGTATAAAAAATTGAGTTTGAGTTTAAAAAAAAATTGGAAGATATATAGTATTAATTGTTTATTTACTTATTTTAATATTCGCTGTTTTAAAATTAGTTTCAAAAATTTCAAAGGGCTGTAACTTGTCTATAGTGAAAGTAATAACACGTTTTTACAGAAATTCATCTTTTCACCCAACATTTTTTATTATTAAATATTTGGCTTTACATACTAGTGGGAAACTCAACTGTTTCAAAAATAACAGCTTCTCAGTTTAACAGAGTAACTCTGTGTAGTAGTGTCCGTATGCCGTATATCCATCAACAACCGGTTAAAGTTAAAATTAAACCGTTTTATTGTACTGAAGATCGTACGTCCCTAAAGCTGTGAGCGAGAGCGAGCACACTAGTATAAATAATAATGTTATGAAGTACAGTCCGCTCTATACTGTATAACCATACATATTTAGCATTCCCAATCTCAAGGCTATTCATCCCGTTAAATGGTTAAATAACAGTTGCCGATGAAAACCGATGTTTATTCATCGTACCTAGTTGCAGTAGAACTGAAACAGACACGACTCCGAATTCTAGTTTAGTGTAAAAAGCGTTACTTTTTAAGCTGTTATTTTTATAAATCCATAACTGGTGGTTACCGTTACGGCTCGGTAACCGTTTAAAAATAGCTGACAGTTAAATAACGACCCATCACTACTTAATGACACTGCGAACGTTAAGGGTCTATCAACCACCTAATCTTTATGCGTAGATAACATAAAGAAACGGAAACGTTTAATGCATCTGAAACTAGAGATGTTTCACCCATTTATGAAATTTTTTAAAGAAAATTAACTAAAAATGACCTAGATCGTAGGGAACTGTATGTTCTACAGATTTTATAATTAACTTCAAAACTGATTTGACGAATAGGAAACCAAATATTTGAAAAAAAAACTGATTTTCGCGATCTTTGACCTTGAATATCCCGAGTTTATATGAGACTTTTGAGGGAGCGTTGAGAATGTGTAAATTTTCAGCCTATATCTTCCATTCCGAGGTGCGGCTTTTTTCGCCTTATTTAACTGCACTAGTAGGCTGTAGAGACCGAAAGTTGCCATGTGGTCGGACTCAACGACCTACTAAGGTTCGGTTTTTGTGAAACCATTTAGTGGGGTCTTTCTTTGCCACTCCATTTTCACAACATTAAAAAAAACAATGAAGAAATTACGATTTTTACGGTTATAATCTTGCCATATCTTTAGGCTATACTTGTTGCAACTGCACTTTTCACATGGAATATATTTACAGGTAAAAGAAAACTAAATAGCCAGATGAGTTATACAGAGTGGTCCAAAGGTAGTTAATACAATTATTTCTTCAGTTAATATTTGGAAGTAAACAAAAACGAAGCAAAGCGATTTGTGATTTTAGAATTTAACTGTGTGGCGCAAAATTTCCACCCTTTCTTTCAAACCTTACTTACAACCCCTAAGAGTTTAAATTACAGGGTTCCCGCTCGTCTGGAAAACAGGGAAAAGTCTGGGAATTTGTAGAAGGAAATATTTTGTCAGGGAAATCAGGGGAAAATTGAGAAAAATTGTGGACATTGACTAAGAGTCAGTGAACTTTTGTCTGTGTCGGGGCAACATTATTTGTTTCTGTTTAACGATAAATAATTACACAACATAATGATATTTACATACAGACTTTGAGAATACTTCTCTGGCTTCACTGTTGGTTTTTGTAGGTGAAGGACGTAGCCAGCGCGTGAGCTAACTGGAGCAAGTGGCCCTTCGAATTCTGGAAGTTCTAGGATGTTCTTCAATGCTTCTGTGACTATAGTTTCGCTGCTTGACAGCATTTTCAGACAGATTAAAATTGAATTAGTACGAAATCATGACAACTACAAATAAATATCTGTTGCTATGTTATGATATGATGTTTTGATCAAAAATTTTTTATCAAATTGAAAATAAAATGAAACACAGATGACAGATGAGGTTTTCAAAATGTCTATGTGATGTATGTCAATATTTAATACAAAAACTAGAACTATCCTATAATAACTATGATAACAGTTACAACAATAAAAATAACTAAACAATAACAGTATAAAAGTAGTCTCTATACAACGAAAATATCGACATACATCAACTCATTATTTTATTACAACTTTTTTGAAATAATAGTTAAATTTATTTTCTTTGACATATTTAATTAGAAAGAAGTATATCCAAGAAAGGGAAATTCATTAAATCAGTTTGCTCGTTTAAAACAAGGTAGTTATTGTCGTGTGTGTGCCTTTTGACTTCTAAAGCTTCAAAAAAGTCTAGTTTACGTTTGTCATTATAAAAATGTAGTGGTTGTATGCGGTTATTTATTGTAGGTCTATGTTCGGTATCAATAATATGTTTTGCAAATGTAGATTTGTCAGCGTGGTTATTTCTAAATGCAGAAATATGTTCTTTGTATCGGGTGTTAAAATTTCTAGAAATTTGACCTATGTAGATTGCGCTACAATGTGTACAAGCTAATTTATAAACTCCAGCTTTTGTCAGGAAACAAGATTTTTCTTTCGCGTTAAATAACAAATCACGCGTCGTGTTGTAAGATTTAAAAGCTACCTTTGTATTTGTACAAGTGTTTAAAATTTTTAAAATGTTTTCTGAAATGGTTCCAAAATAAGTTATCGAAACGTATCTGTTGTCTTCTTTGTCTCTAATATTTGGATAAATTAAATTAATCGCTAATTTGTATTCTTTTCTCTCTATCATTTTATCTATTATTTTAACAGAGTAGCCATTATTAAATGCTGTTTGCTTAATTATTGAAATTTCTTTTTCAAAATTGTTTTGTGACATAGGTATTGAAAATGCACGATGTATCATAGAATGATAGGCTGACAGATTTTGTGAAAAAGGGTGACATGAATCGTATGGTATGGTTGTGTCAGTGTAAGTTGGTTTCCTATATATTGAAAAGTCAAATGAATTATTTTCTAATTTTCTAATTGTTAAGTCTAAAAAGTTTATACAACTGTTAGCTTCTTCTTCTAAAGTAAACTTAATATTTGTGTGAAAGCTATTAATAAAATTTAAAAATTCATTTAATTCTGTATGACTACCTTGAAAACATGCTAAAATATCATCTACGTATCTGTACCAAAAGACAATATTATGTGAAAGTTCTGATGTTAAAATTTGGTTTTCTAAGTTTTCCATAAATATGTTGGCTAATAAAGGTGACAACGGACTACCCATAGGCAGACCTTCATTTTGCATATAAATTTTATTATTAAATTTAAAATAGTTTTGTTTTATACATTGATTAAAAAGATTTATTATTTCTTGTCTTTTTATGACATTTACGTTCTTTTCTATTAAAACGTTTTCTAATAGAGGTAAACATTCTGTAGGGGGTATCTTAGAATACATGCTACAAACATCAAACGAGACTAATTTACTATTTGTGGGAATAATTAAGTTATTTAATTTTTGTGTAAGTTCATAAGAATTCTTAACTGAATATTTTGGAAAGTAATTGTATTCTTTAATAAGTGGAACCAGTTTGCTCGCTATCTTATGATTAGGTGTATTAACATAGCTAACTACTGGTCTCACCGGTATATTTGGCTTATGAATTTTCAGGTGGCCATATAATTTTGGTGGTTGCGGGCTTTTATATAAAAGATATTTCTTTTCTTGTTGACTAAACAGAGATACATTTTTAAGTTCATTTTTTAGTTTTGTTTGAAATGCGTTTGTTGGGTCTCTCCTAATTTCTGTTAAATTTTCCGTAGTAATAAAATCATTAATTTTAAGTTATATGCGTCCCTACTTATAGCTACAGTTGTATTTCCTTTATCAGCTTTAGTAAAAACTAGATCATTGTCTAATATTTTATGCTGAACAGATTTTAAAATGTGAGTTTCGTTAATTTGACGTTTGTCATATTTTGAAGTTAAATGTCTTAAAAATTCACATATTTTTAATTTTTCATATTGCCTTATAGATCTGGAAGCAATTTCGGATTCAGAAGCTAATATTTCTTTAGTTTTGTTTGTAAATTTAAATTTTGGGCAGTATTTATATCCTTTATTTAGAAAAGAAATTTCTTCAGTTGTAAAAATTGTATCGCTTAGGTTTTCAAACCTTTTGTAAAACTTATGTGTTTGTGGGGGAGATCTTTCTCGATTATGTAAATGTTGTGTGCTTTCTAGGTTTGTAATTTTGTTTGTCTGTGTTAAGCGTTTTTTAAATTTTAATTCACTAACTAAAATATGTATTTGGTCATCTAATATATCAAATTCTACTGGATGTAATTTATAAGCAAGTTCTGAATGGATTACCTTGATATAAACAAGCAAACTATCACGAATTGAAAACCATTTCTTGGATTCTTTTTTCAGCCAGATGAAACTGGCTTTTCTAATAGCAATTTTTGATTGATTTGAAATAATGATATTTGTATAAAGTAGGGTTTTCGTTTATTTGTAAGGAAAATGGTGTATGTTTTATAAGTCTTATTTTGGGGAAGAGCTAGTGTATTCTGTAGTAGTACGTTACACATTTTTGGGGTAGATTGTGAATAACAAAGTCGGGGAAATAGGTTTCGGCATGTCAGAGAAATCAAGGAAAAGTCAGGGAAATTAATATGCTGTTTTTAGTAGGAACCCTGAATTAGTATGGTAGGTATGTGTTTAATTTTTTTAATCTATTTAGCAATGTTGACGTTTTTCAATTTTGTTACTTGGGAACTAATAAAACTTAAAATTTGAACTTTTGTTAGTTCCTATATACCACATTATTTTTGAAAACCAAATAAGTTGATAAATATATTTCCAAAAGAAAATGAATTTAGGGTAAATGCTTAAACTTTACGTCTTAAGTCTAAATATTTATCAGAAATGATTAATTATACAGTGTGTCATACAGAAACGCTTTTGCTTATGTTTGTCTTTAACACAGTTTTAAATACATTGAAAACGAAACAGACTTTTTTTTAAAACGCTGAAACACGTCAATTTTAATAGTGAGGGGGGACATGTTTTGACATAACACTCAACTTTGTCACATCAACCCCTTAGGGGTCGTGATAACAACCCTTATATTTTAAATAGGGAACATGGGTCGAGTGTTATATCATTTGAAAACTCTTTCTTTTCTGAATTCAGCACACAAATTTTTTTGGAAGTTTTATCAACTCGTTTAAAAATTATTCACAGTTGGAGTTGCAAGAACGTATTTCATTCATTGTGATAAGAAATGCACTAATTAGTCAATTTTTCGTTTAAAAAAAAACTAAAAAACCAAACCAAACGTTCAAAAATGTTTATTCAGTTAAGTAAGTGTTCAAATTGTTGACCACCAGCTTCCATACAAAAGTACCAATTTTGTGCAAAACGAGCTCTGATATTCGGGAGCATTTGTGGAGTTATAAGACGGCATTGAACAAGCATATCCAGATCTAGATATGTCTGGAACTATGCAGAATCGACTAGAACGTGTTAGCATCATAAGATGGACAATCGAATTTTCAGTTGAACTGGCCAAGAAAATACCTAGCTTTCCACTTAGAAAAATAAATTTAATATGTCAATCTCAGCAATTCGATGCGCAATTGTTTTTTTTTGCGTCAGAATCAAGATGCTCGTGAAAAGCTGAACAATTTTCCACATTTGAATCAAATTGTAGCTTCAAAAATGACGGAGATAGCTACTCTAAACGATTCCCGTGAACATCATGTATAAGAGGCTCGTAACTCAGACTCGGGGTTTCAGTAAAAGTAAAAAGAAGATAACATTGTAATAGGAACATTTGGAGATAACGGCCTTCAAAAAATTTTACCCGAAATGCACCATCTGGTGGCAAGAATAACAAAATAAAAAAATATTATCTGAATTGTACTTGAGAAAACCTTCGAACAGTTCTTTTCCCGAAGCTCTAGTTGCCATAGTTACCGAGATAAGAAACGCTGAAACACGTCAATTTTAATATTGAGGGGACGTGTTTTGACATAAAACTCAACTTTGTCACATCAACCCCTTAAGGGTGGTGATAACAACCCTTATATTTTAAATAGGGAACATGGGTCGAGTGTTACATCATTTGAAAACTCTTTCTTTTCTGAATTTAGCACACACATTTTTTTGGAAGTTTTATTAACTCGTTTAAAAATTATTCACAGTTGAAGATGCAAAAACGCATTTCTCATTCCGATAAGAAATGTGCTGATAGTCAATGTTTTGTTGGTTTGTAAACAAAAAATTGACTGTCAGAACATTTCTTATCGGAATGAGAGAAATGCGGTTTATTATTTCAGTTTATTGGTCGGTTTGATACTTGATAGTACTACCGAAAATTAATTTCACAATGGTGTATTCTGTAGAAGAAAGAGTTAAAATAATGAACGACATCCGAACAGAGATGTTAACAGAAAATACATTTTGGAGTTAGTTGCAAAGTTTCGACAAAGTGGTTCAGTAGCCAACAAAAAACGGGATCCTGAACGTGAATTTGCGGTTAGAAATGAGACTACTGAGATTGAAGTTTTAGGACAAATTGCTGCAGACCCAACTTTGAGCACGACAAAATTGGCCACTGTTTCAAACATCAAAAGAAGAACTATTCAGTGAATATTGAAGCATCATAAATTTCACCCGTATAAAATTCATCTTGTACAACAACTGAATGAAGATGATTTTGATCGGCGGCTGGAGTTTTGTGAAGTTATGACTGCACGAATAGCTGATAACGGGAACTTTCTGTTCAATATCTGTTTTTCAGGCGAGTGTACGTTTTTACTAAACTACAGTCAATCGTCATAATTGTCGTTATTGGGCAGATAATAATCCAAGAAATTTTCACGAAGTCCACACTCAAACTCCACAGAAATTGAATGTCTGGACTGGCATTTTTGGAGACCGTTTAATCGGACCAATTTTTCTTGATGGCAATTTGAGTGGCGAAACGTATTTGGAGTTACTAGAAGATATAGTTTACCCTCTACTAATTGACATTGTTGAAAATGATGATCGTTATCAAGAAAATTAATTAGTGTTTCAAGAAGATGGAGCTCCTCCGCATTTTTCACAACGTGTTAGGGAGTTTTTGAACAGAGAGTTTCCAGAGCAATGTATTGGGCGTAGAGGTGCTATTGAGTGCCCCCTAGATCACCGGATTTAACTCCTTTAGACTTGTTTCTATGGGGCCATTTCAAGAGTAGAATTTTCGCAACAGAAACGGAGTCTTAGAGAGAATTACGACGACGCATTGTTGAATAATGCCGTCTAATAACTCCACAAATGCTCCAGAATGTCAGAGCTCGTTTTGAACAAAATTTGTACTTTTGTATGGAAGCTGGTGGTCAACAATTTGAACACTTACTTAACTGAATAAACATTTTTGAACGTTTGGTTTTGTTTTTTAGTTTTCTTTTATAGAAAAATTGACTAATTAGTGCATTTATCATCACAATGAATGAAATACGTTCTTGCAACATCAACTGTGAATAATTTTTAAACCAGTTGATAAAACTTGCAAAAAAATTAGTGTGCTGAATTCAGAAAAGAAAGAGCTTTCAAATGATGTAACACTCGACCCATGTTCCCTAGTTAAAATATAAGGGTTGTTATCACCACCCTTAAGGGGTTGATGTGACAAAGTTGAGTTTTATGTCAAAACATGTCCCCCTCAATATTAAAATTGCCGTGTTTCAGCGTTTCTTAAAAAAAATTCTCTGGGCGCAAATCGGTCTGTTTCGTTTTCAATGCGCCACCCTATATATATATATATATATATATATATATATATATATATATATATATATATATATATATATATATATATATATATATATATATATATATATATATATATATATATATATATATATAGATAGGTATTGTAACCGTCAATCTCGAACAAGAGGTGAAAAGTGTACGCCACGAAATCAATTTTAAAATCACCGGTTTTACATTTTTTAAGTTACAAACATTAACTGAGAAAACAAATTTATTCACTACATTTGGTTCATACTCTGTATATTGATAGAACTGTTCTATTTTATACTTAATTTTACGTTTCTATTATATATTTACACAGTAGTAAAATAAAATGTGTAAGTAACAGTTTTTTTAAATAGTAAAGTGAGTCTTTCTTTGCATACAGGTATTAACTCGCACTCTTGAATAACATCTTAGGCTAACCGTAAACTAGTCCCAGACAAGATGGCCAGTCGACAGACGAGATCAACATTGAAGAAAAAAGACTCACCAACGAAAAAACAGAAGGAAGTTGATGATGGTCTAAACGAGGAGGGCTTCTCAGTTGTGGATAGCGACAACAAAGCTCAAAAGGAGGATAGTTCTAAACCGATGGGAGATTCAGGAAAAGAACAACCGGCTGTGGAGAATGAACAGGGAATGGATACAACTGGTTCTGGGGAACAAATGGAAGAAGACAAAAAAGTCGATGGAGGAAATGGTAATGTCTTACAATTAAAAGGTTTACAAATTGGTAAGGGTTTTTCAGACTCTGTTGCAGAGACGACAGCTATTTCGGAAAACACTGTGGATGAAGATGGAAAACCCAAAGAAGAGTCAAAAGGCGATGGAGAACAGGAGGTAGATAATGGGGAGCAATGTAATGAAACATCAAACGAACAAACCGGGGAGAACGAGACACAAGAAGGCGAAGAGAAAACTGCAGATAATGGAAAAGAAAAAAAGCCAAGACAGCCTGTAATTTGGGTTTCAAATATATCTCGTCACGTCAAAGCTACAGACCTAAAGAAACTTTTCTCCAAACATGGGAAAGTTGTTACTGCTAAAATAGTAACAAATGGAAGGAATTTCTTTGGATACGTTTGCGTCGATTCGCTGGAAACAGTAGACATTTGTGTCAAAAACCTGCACAATTCTGACTTTGAAGGTAGAACGATTAGCGTGACCGTTGATAAACCTGTAAGAGATGATAAGATCGTAAAAAGGAAAGAGACCGATCCTGTCCCAAATAATAAAGATCCGTTGACCACTAGTTATGCCGAGTCCGAAAAGAAAGGCGATGAACCAAAAAGTGGAGAAAAGAAGAAAAGTTCCTCAACAACGAGCTCTAGGCGTAAAGTAGAAACATCAAAAATGTCTGAGGACGAACTCCGGAAGGAAATAGCCTTATGCGAAAGAGAAATAGACAGGTTGAGGAACAGGCTAATAGAAGAACAGGCACGTTGCAGGGGGGAAGTGAAACGTTGCAGAAGATTGGAGAATGATCTTGGTAACGCAGAATTGAAGATACGTGATGACCGCAGAAGATATGAGCGTGAACGTGAAGAATGGACCAAGAAGACCAGGCTGGACGAGCTCCGTTTGGACGCCGAACGTGTAATCATGGAAAGAGATCGGGAAGATATGCGTAGAGCCAGAGAAGAATTTGAAAGGGACCTTCGTAGGTTCCTGGAAGATCAGCAAAGAGCGGCGGCCATGGAACGATCAAGAGCTCCAGTATCTCCGCCACCTCCAAAGAGATTCCGTGGAGATGAATCTAGCGATGCGAAGGGTTCGTGGATCAACGAAACAGCGGCTTCTGGTGGTGGACAAAGAGATCAGTCCGGCCCACAGAGCAGGAACAGTCCATATTTCCCAAGCAGCGGAGGAGGTCCCTGGGGTGGTAATCAAGGATCTCAATGGCGCGCAAGCAACGCAAACAACTCAGGCGGTGGCGCTCAGGCTCCTTATTACCGCAGCGAACAAGGTTATGGTAGGTCAAGTGGCGGCGGATATGGGGGATCTGGTGATGGCGGATTCAGGTCGGGTCCGTTTGAGACTTCAAACAGGAAGTTCTAAGGCGCATTCGCTTTACATTGATACAACAGTTTTTAAGTCATTTAATGTGTTTGTACCCATAATAATTATTGAATTAGGTTTATTCCATCATTTTTTTCATTTTTCACAATAGCTTGATAGTTTTAATTATGTAGGGTGGAGATATATAAGTTAGGTGTCGTCAAATGTCACGTATAATTTTCATATTAGTTTCTTTACAGTGAAGTTTTCGAAAACTCACCAATTATTATATAATCTAACACTTAAGTGAACTTCTTGTTTTTCAATAAATGTTTGTAATACCATAAATTATTCAATTCTTTCTAAACCTTTTTTTAAATTATTTTTGAATCTTTTTCTTATCATTAATATGCTTTCAGGAAAACCGTTAGCTATTGGGAAATTAATTTAAAGGTTTTGTATAGTATTTACAAAATTTCTTTACAAAAACAGCAAGAATAGTTAACATTTTTCAGTAATCAGTCTAAAATGAAACAATTACATAATAAAAAATCATTTTTGTATACGGGCTGATTTAAAATTAGTGGCATGTTAGTCCTTTATAGGCGACTGGTGATATTAGGCACCTCAAAATTTGATACCAAGGATTTCTCAAGGCGCTCCTGACCTAAAATATTCTAACACAGGGTGTCATCATACACATGTTTACTTTAAATTTTATATTATTGCACTTTTGGATATTTTTCAAAATATCTAGCCAACTTCATGTAACATTCCTTACATTAACTGTCAAACGCTTAGGGGATATTAAGTTGTTACAAAAATACAATGAAAGAGAAAGTGTTTTGAGAAGCGAAACCTGCTGTAAAAACACCTGCAGAACCTTGAAAAAATTATAATTATGAATTTGATGGAACTCTGCAGTTTCGAAATTTCATAAAACATGCGACAGTAAATATTACAAAAAATCACTTGAGAATTTTGAGAAGTATCCAAAAATATGTACAGTGTAGGTCGTGACGACCTTAAACTATCGTTTTTCGAAGATCTTAGCGATGCAGTCACGGAATAAGTTTTTGATGGTATTTTTTTTCGGGCGTTTCCCGTTACATTGGAATTGGTGACCAACTTTGTTATTTTAAATGGAATATTATATATCTATATCCACATATAAACCACATCATGTAGCATACCATATACGAAAGGGGTAGTTACGATCTGAGCGTTATTCATTGATTTATACAGATGTTAGAAATATGTCATACCACTATTGCTATCCCCGAATCAGTGAGAAATATGATCTCTGTTAAAGTAGTAGTACAGGCAATAGATAATTAGTTTCTGCATTAAATTACAGGAGTTTTTTTTTTTTTTTTTGATACATAGGTTCAGAATGACGTACTGAATTTCCTACAATTTTTACTTGAAACTTTTTTTTCTAAAATTATTAATAGTGCATTTTCTTTAAAAAAATTCACTAATGAGGAGACCCCGAGTTTTGAATTTTGAAAAAAAAATTGAAATAGGCGCTAATTATGCCCCCTAGAACACATACTCGGGGTCAGTTTTAATTTATATATATATATATATATATATATATATATATATATATATATATATATATATATATATATATATATATATTCACACCGATAACTCAAAAACGAATGGGCAGGTTTTAATTAAATTTGGTAAATACCTTCCACTTGTAAGTGGCTTGGATAAGTTCGTTATCCTAGAAAATCGGCCCAGGTTTTCCCGGAAAATTTTGTGTTTTCTTTCGAAAAAAAAAATCATATCTCCGCAAATAACAAAGTAAAGGCAAAATTTGGTACACGGTTTTACGTCATTATAGGTAAATTACATACCAAAATTTAGGTCTGTAGGTTCAAAGACAAAAAAGTTATAGACATTTAAAGAAAAATAAATTGGGGTTTTCCTCAAAACGTCAAAGTCGCGAATTAAAACGTCAAAATTGACAACATTTACGCAAAGAACCTGAAACTAATATAAGCTATGGAAAGAAAGTGTCTCAAGAAGAATGTTTTACAAAGCCTGAAGTCTTAGCTTCAACCGTCATTGTCTTTCATTTTACTAAAATATTTCCAGAAAAGTTTGGCGATTGAAAAGTGCAACATTTAACGCGTTATAACTTTGAAAATATTGATTTTTAGTAAAAATTGTAGGAAATTTGTCGATTGAAAAGTTAAGTTATAAGCATTTTATTGTTTAAACAATTATTAACAAGGATATAGGTAAAAAAGTCAATAAATGAATGCTAATAGTCGTATAAGTTGTAAACGGTGAGTGATACAAAAAAAATATTTATGATAAAAGATGGGAAAATACAATTATCTACAATAAAGGTCATTACCATTTTTGACCTAAAGTGCACGGTTACGGAGATATAGACCAAAACGGTTTTTCTCAAAATGGCGGCACTTCCGGCCTCCTAATTTGTAAGGATTTTGTGTTTTTATATTCAGTACGTCATTCTGAACCTATGTATCAAAAAAAAAAACAACTCCTGTATTTTAGTGCATTATGGACAAGAGTAACGGGCTCCTCTATTGCCTGTACTATAGATGAATGTTGCAATTCTTCCTTGCATTAACGGTATGTTGCCAAATTTTTATAATTTCTTAGATGTGAAGAAAAAGGTAGAAAATCGTAAAAAAAGATTATAAAAATGTGCCGTTTAGTTTTGATTATATGAAAAAATGTTAAAGGGGAATCTATATTTTTTTCTATATGTGTATTGGCGTAAGCAAAGTGATCGCACAATATTTTCCTTGAAGATATGAATGCCACCCTGTTGTTTTTAATACGGACTTTTTTTTCATTATGTATCAGTATTTCACTCCTAATATATTAATTATCAATTATCGACGTTTCGAAATAAAATAAAAATATCAAGTACTTACCTACTTCTGTTACGGACCTGATATTAAAGCATTGTCGAAAGGATATTTTTTGTTTTTTGATTTCGCTGATTAGTAAAACAATGTCACATTATAAATGTATTTAATTAAGGAATCCAAATTTAGCGTGCCTATTGAAACCAACACAAATAAATATTTAGGATATGCTTATTACAAGAATGTTTAATGAGGAAGTTTCGAGTCGAAAAGAGACCAGCTTTATTTTATTTAGTATTCTAAAAATATTGCGTTGGGATAAATTTAGTGAAACTTGTCGAAAAGTAATCATTGTCGAAATGTACATAATCTGAGGCAAACATATTTGGGAAGAAGACAAATAATCTCTAGATGGTTTATTCGGAAAAGGCGACAGGACCTAGACTTTTGTAAAAAAATATTATGGTTTTTGCAATAATGGATGGCTTAACCAGAAATTGGACGCAAGAAAACCATTTTCGCAAAGAAACAGGCTTCCAAGGTATATTTGGAATCAATATTTAGGTTGGAAATCTCCATTACAGAGTTGTGAGACCATTGTTTCTTTGACGAACATTTAACGGGAGATGTGTATCTTAACTTTCTTGAAAATAATCTGCACGGTATGTATGTTAGAAAGGCCTTTCGCAGATGTTCGTGAACATTTTGAATATTTTTAACAAAGTGGCGCTCCAGTTGATCGAAACCACAGAAGTGTCAGGTTCATGAATAATCTCAAGTCTAGCAAGTTGTTGTTGTTGTTAAAATGAATTAGATGGCCTCGGATAAGTCTGGCAAGTGGATAGGGAATAATGGTTACTTTTTTTTTAATTTCAACAACACACCACGAGTGCTTACAGCCTAAATACTATCGTACGGTGGGTGTCGACAAGGAGGAAAGAGGCAGCTTGTTAATTCTGGACTTGAAGGTTTGGAGGTTCGGAGGAGAAGGAAAAACATGTGCCGGCAAGGAATTCCACAACTTGGAAGTCCTCGGGACAAAAGAGCGGGCATAACAAGATGTTCTATGTCTGGTGACCTGGACAGTAAAAGGGTGCATTCGCTCTGTTCCCCTGGTAGATCTGTTGGGGGCAGCAGGTGGGGGAACTATGGAGGAAAGCTCCTCTGAGCAGTGCCCGTGCAGATATCTATAAAAGAGAAAGAGGTCACCAACGGCACGTCGGTGGGCAAGGGATGGCAGCCTTTGGGTGAGGGTAGGGTCACCGATGAGACGTATAGCTATCTTTTGAATGGAGTCCAGGATAGCGAGTGTAGAAGCGGCAGCGGCACCCCAGATGTGGGAGCAGTATTCGAGGTTTGGCCTTATTTGTGAAGTATATAAGGTAAAGAGATTAGCTGGTGAAAAGTATTTGCGAGCCCGGAACAGGAAACCTAATTTCTTAGCAGCCGCTTCTGCAATTGATGTGACATGTTGGTGCCAATTAAAATTTCGATCCACAGAAATGCCAACAAGAGAAAAGGACTCATTACTTTGAATAACTTGGTTGTTCATTGTGATGGGTCTAGGGCTGGTGTGTCTCTTGTGAGAAAGAAAGCAAAACTTAGTTTTGGTGGGGTTGAATTGTACAAGATTTCTACTTCCCCGGTCTAATTTTTTTTGGAGATCCACGGAGACAGAACCCTCCATTAGTCTGCGATCCTCATCTAATTGGGCTAAAGAGACAGGCTTAGAATATTGTATATTTGAATGGAGGGTGCTGTCGTCCGCGTAGCTGTGAACTGGGTTGGATGTGCTCGAGAGGAGGTCATTGATGTGGAGAAGAAACAAAGTAGGGGCTAAAGCTGAACCTTGAGGAACTCCTGCATTAATTGGATACAGTTTAGAGGAATGGCCATCCACAACAACAGATATGCTCCTGTTGGAGAGGAAATTTGCTGTCCACATACAGAGTTTTGGTGGTAGGCCATAGGCTGGAAGTTTATTAAGCAGCGCTGCGTGCCAGACCTGGTCGAATGCTTTAGATATGTCTAGAGCAACAATCTGGGATTCACCGTGTTGTTCCATAGACTTGTTCCAAGAATAGGTGACAAAGGAAAGGAGGTCGGCAGTCGATCTCTGCTGACGGAATCCATACTGCCTGTCGTGGATTAGACTGTGTTTTTCAAGAAATTTTAGTAATTCGGTGTTTATATACTTTTCCATCACTTTAGAGAAGACTGAAAGGAGAGAAATAGGCCTGTAGTTGCTGGGAAGCGCTTTGGATCCTTTCTTGGGGATGGGTTGTACTCGAGCAGTTTTCCAGTTGCTAAAGAATATGCCTTTATTATAAGATATCTGAAACAGGCGAGTCAGGACAGGAGCAAGCTCTGGTGCGCATTTTTTGAGAACAATTGCTGGGATCTCGTCAAGGCCAGAGGCTTTCCTGGTATTAAGAGAAGAGATCATCTTTCGTACCTTTTTAGTTTTGAAAATGATATCCGTCATTTTATGCGCGACATTGGGGACTGTTAGTGGTTGAACATTTGGAGGTGGGTTGAGAGTAGAATTGCCGGCGAACAACGAAGCAAAAAATTCAGCCTTGCCCAGGGCGGTAGAAACAATTGCATCCCTTGAGACAAGAGGTGGGAACGTGCTTTTGCAGAAATTATTCCCAATAGATTTAGCAAGAGTCCAGAAGGGTTTGCCGCCATTGGAGCTTAAGAGGACTTTGTTTTTGATGTGGTTATTAAACGAGTTTTTGCCTCAGAAAGAATGCGGACATGGCGGTTTCTTGCGTCGTTAAATGCTTGACTATTTTCTTGACTGGGATTGTGTAGAAGCGTTTTGTGAGCTTTGACCTTTTCAAGTCTGGCCTTGTCACAGGATTTAGAGAACCAGGGCTTTTGAGTGGCTGAAGAGGTTTTCTGTGTACGTGGGATAAATAATTCCATGCCAGCTTGGATAATTTCGGTGACGTTTTGTGAGATATCAGAGGGGTCAGGATGAGAGAAGCAGACAGACGCCCATGGAAATGAGGAAAAGTAATCCTGCATTTCGTCCCAGTTTGCGGAGTTGTAGTGCCAAACGATACGTGGGTGTGATGACTGTGTGACCTCGGGTTGCATTGCGCAGGAAGCAGTGACCATGCCGTGGTCTGAGCGACCAAGGGGGGCGGTGACTGATATCTTATAGCATTCAGGTTGTGTAGTAAGAAGGAGATCCAAGGGATTTGAGCTCTGTGTTGGGATACGAGGAAAGTAAGTAGGTTGCTGAACCATATTGGCTAAAGAATTGCTGACTGCAAAGGCCTCCGCTGCTCTCCCTTGTGGATCGGTTTTGAAGATCCTAGCCATTCCTTATTATGGACATTGAAGTCACCAAGAATAGTGACCTCAGAGGAAGGATATTCAGAAATCAGATAGTCGGTTTTTTCAGAAAGGTAGTCAAAGAGCTGGACAAAGCTGTTGTCAGAAGGTGACCGGTAAATGCAACAGATGAATTTAGTTGCAGCCTTGAGAGAAAGTTTTATTCATAGTATGTCTTTTCTTCCAGCTTCTAAATTGGGGAGTCGGGTGCAGGGTAGAGTGCTACGGACGTATGCGCATACGCCTCCATGCAATCTAAAGGAAGTAAGGAGCTCATACCCCGGGAAATTAAGATGATTAGTGGCTGTTTTGGCACTGATTTGGGTTTCGGTGAGGAAGAGGAGTTGGGGCCTGTTAGCCTGGAGGAAATGGTGGACGGAGTTCAGGTTAGAATTTAGGCCATATATATTCGAAAAGGATATGTTAAATCTTGATGTTGGCGCCCCCTGTACACCCCTCCCCCGGAGATCCGAATGGAAGGGTATTTTGCCTCCGGAATATTTTGTACAGGGAGGAGCCATCATCATTTTTGCTTATAAGGGAAACCGACTCATACACCAGAACCGGAAATGTCCGTTGGGACTTCACCGGCCCCTTGATGTATGGGGTGGTACCTCCTCGGGCGTGTTCTCGCCGTTTGCGAGATATCACTCCTATGGATTTCTTCATGTGGGGCTATTTAAAGGATAAGGTATACTTGATATATTTATGTATTATATATATTTTATGTAGGTATATGCTGGGCTGCGTGTTTTTGGGTACATTAATGGCTGCACGGGGAAGGGCATTATGCACGTGACCTTCAGTGTTGCTTGTGTATTTGGTATACAGAATTATAAATATGTCAACGAACAAGATTCGCCTTCAGTGGATTGTTTGAATTGTGTATTATTGTGACTCTTTTTTTTTCAGTGCTGTTTGTCTTTATATTTTCTGTAGTTTGTTTAATTTTTTGTGAAATCTGCAACAATAAACATTATGCACCTCAAGATTTAGAAAATGAATCGAGTCGGATTAGCTTGCGAGAGAATTACACCCCGCATGCTTAGATGTTTCAAAATAACATCAACATATAGATTTTGGCTGTTTTATTCATTTCTCGTTTCAGTTAGTTTTGTTTTATTTGTTGGTTTCAAACAGCAAGGTCAATTTGTATTTCTCCTCAATACATCTAGCAGTTATGATGCCAATTTACATTAAAAAAAATCATATGTAAATTTTGTCGAGTTTCTTCTGTAGTCGACCATGAAAATCCTATATTCGATCGGGGACGTTCCAATGCTAGAGCGTAGGTCAAAAAGGTAAATAGCTAGGTAGGTAGTTATTTTGGTATTTTAAAGAAAACTGCCAAGTAGTTATCTATAGGTAGTAGTGATAAAAGTTCATTTCAATAAACATATGCAATATAAAACAACATAAAATATATTCTTCATTAAAAAAAAAAACTAAAAATTAGTAAACATATTATTAAGATGTTAAAAATAAAACACAACTAGGTTACGTGTTTAACATAATGGAGACAAAAAATCTTTAGCAACGGTATCCTCATACATTTTTCCACAAAAATGGTACATTTCAAATGGTACCATCGACTACGGTTGTCACATCTTACGTTTTTTAAACCATTGTCTTCAGTATCACTCAGCAACTGTCGACAGCAGTTGTTACAAATTTCTTTTGGTTTATTTTCTCCAGCTGTTGAAATTTGATTTGTCTTATTTTCCTCAGTTCATAACTTGTCTCAGTGATTTAAGGTTTTTGTTTTTCTACATTCTTTCGGATGGATAGTTTTAATCGCAAAGTTCTTTCTTTTTCTTTTTCAGCTTGTTCCATTTGTTGATTGTCTTCGCTTCTCTTTGAAAATTCTCTAAAAATGGCTGGCGAAATGGCTGCTGGTGGTTTATCAACTCTCTCATTGGATTTGTTATATTTTTTCGAGAGGTTTAGGCCAATACAAATTAAGTGCTTCATTCTTTGATATACAAATGTTTTACAAAATTTTGATATTTTCTTCCGTGTCTTTTTTGTCTTTGCTAGTTGTTTTACTTTTATCCCCAGTATTTTTTACATACATTACAGTATATCCATTTTATTTCCTTTGTCACCAGATACGTTATTTTCTGGACACTGCAAAGTCTGAGTTCATTTCACCACTGTTAATGTTATGTATCACATCATTTTCATTACTTCTTCAGGGACATTTCGTTGATATCAATTCTTTCATTTAGATAATTTTTTGGAAGTTTCACAGTCGAGTTGGTAATTATTTTATTACTGTGATTTTACGTGTCATACAGTTTTTTGTTTCAGATTTATTCATTTTTTTCAACATCTTCATCCCATTTTTCAAGTCTAAAGGTGAAAATACTATATATTTTATCACTTTTTATTACATACATTCCACTGTGTTCGGTTTTATCTTTAGCTTCGTTTTCTTTGACACCAGCCTCCTGATTTTATTGATATTCTGAAATTGAATCACAGTTGCTGCTTATTTGATGCATTTTATTATTTTCACTTTTATTGTCAGCCTTATTTTATTGTCAGCCTTATTTTTTGTTTTATCTTGCATCACATTGTTGCATGACTATTGGTGGTGGTTTTTAGTTTGTTGTATGTTTTCAGTTGAATTTTCGCTAAGATCAAATAACCTAACCAATTTCTATTTTAGTCCATATTCTATTTCCTCAATCAGCACTTCCTTTTTATCACAGAATTCACACTTATTTTGTATAATATTATCGTCTCCATAGCCTCCCACAAATTCCAAAATATCATGTTGTGTTTCAAAGTATTTCACTCCTTCTGAGTTAGTGTCAGTAATTTCAATTAATTTTGGTTCTCCATTCTCAGTTACTGCAAAACTTTCTGTAGTAGAAAAAATTATAGATTGAATTTCCCTAATTGCATTGTTTCGTAAGTATTGGCTATTCCCTTAAGAGATAACTTATCCTTAATTTGGGTCAGCACATGTTCCGCGATTTGCACTTCTTGTGCGACGCCGGTATTTGATTATCCCGAGACTTCGTTTAGATTTTCAAGGCGGTTTTGGACGAATTTGCTATACTCTACTAGGTCAGGATTGAAAGTGAACAGTCCACATTTCCGAAGTCCATTTTTTATGGTTTCTGGAAAAGTTTGTTTCAAAAGGGGACATAGAGTACTTTTTGCTTAACACAGAATTTACACTATCTGGGTTTGATTGCCATAACCTTACAGGTTTCTTTCACTCAGCCTTGAGTGATTTAAATACGCCCACATATGCACGCTGATTTGGTTCTGACTGAAAAATTCACTTAACTCAAAAGTTAAATGGGATTTATGTCCATCAATTAGTAACCAAACGGGCCGGGTTATGCTTGGTTCGTTTAGCCATTTATTTAGTCCATTGGCTATATATCTATAAAATACATCCCCACGAATCCATCCGGTCTCTTGATTTGCCAAGTAACTATCCGCTTGGCATACTGTTTACAACGACTTTAGGTGGTCATGTGTAAGGAATAACCAGCATAGGATATACTGTTTTCCCCTCCACATTAGGAACCGAAAGCACTGTAATAGTCTCTTTTTCGTTTCCCTTTTTATGTTCAAGTTTTTCCAACAATTTGTTGCTAACACCTCTCCAGTTTTGGGGCACATGGCAAATAATGTTTCGTCACCGTTTAAGAACCTGACCGGATCATCTAGAATATCGACAGCATTGTTTTTTGTCAGAAGGTTTCTAAAATACGCACCCATTTTCTTATATACTGCTCTGTTATTAAACGTCTAGCGGATGTTACACTTTCAAGCTCACGAAATGACAGTTGCTTGTGTCTTTTTAGAAATGATCGATACCATTTTCTCCCGACCTACCATCTTTGAATGCATATATCGTTGCTGTTTGAGCAAAATAGCCTGCACTGTATCTAATAAGTCTATTTTCTTTTGTGGAAACCCACACTTAGCCAGTTCACATAACCACTAGACCAGCTCAGTTTCTTCGTCTGTAGTAAGAACTGTATTTGGCCCCATCTTTCTGAGACCCTCCTTTATTCTTCCATTAAGCCTGTCTAATACAGTTGTTTTATGGACTGCAAATCTTCTACTAGCTTCCCTAATAGACCTCGTTTCTCCTCGTACCGCTTTTAGTGCATCTGACAGTGCTTCTTCTGAGTACTGGTGTATCGGCCTGTGCTTGGAAGTTTCCATCTTTATTTGACACCTTGAAGCAATTAAATACTTCTTTATTTTTATTACACAGCCAGTTCAAAGCAGTACAAAATCAATTTTACATAGGTACCTATAACATTTTCTCGTGGTCGAGCACCGGCGAATCCAAAAAATCTCTATGATCAATAGTCGACCAGTAACTGTATCTGTGGTCGACTACTGGGTTTTATTACCCGTACAGTGTTCCCAAATCAGTCCCATGTTTTAAGTAAGCACCTTGTGTATAAGGAATAATGAATAAGTATATGAATAAGGACTAAAACTGCCAAACCAAACCACGCCAGAAGCCCGTAGTCGTCCGACCGGTCGACTAACTTTTCGATGTACCAGTGCTCAACCACTATGCAAATAACGCTCTACAAATAATTTCTTGACATTTAGGGGTTAGAAACTTAATAAATATGTATGCAATGGACCAATATCTTAAGTTAGAGAATATTGTTGAAGGCACTACAATTATTGTCTAATTTGTTGCTAGGCATTCTTAACAAAAAAACTAGTTTAGCTTACCTATTTTCGACCACTGTTGAGCACTTCAATCATGCGTCACACATAATTTTTAGGTTATGTACTGGTTATACTGTTAAAAAAGCGGCAAGAACATGTCCGACTACTAGGCACAATAGATCGATTAATTTAGTAAAACGCTAATCTGTTTACCATTTTCTTATCCAAGTGGGACGACCGCGCTCGGTTGAATATAGGCACATTTCACCCTAGTAGGAGATTTTTCGCGTTGACCAGGTCAGCAAATTTATTGAACTGGTCATTGTTTCAGGCAGTCAGAAGCAAGAATTATGTGACCGTATGATCCTGAACTGGTCAGTGCTGCAACTTAAGGTATTTTCAGATGAGATCTGATGTGGTTTATAAAAATTATAAATTATCAACAGCTACAATAAGTGACAGTTTTAACATTTATGTAGTCGTCTGTTTATTTTGCGTTTTGTAGCTGGGGACTGAGCGACTCTGAAGATATTTCGAACTTTCTCTTCTTTTTTTGTGATTACAGAGCTGTAATTAACAATATTTTTATATAACCTCATATGGAAAAGTTCAGCGGTATTATGTCTGAGGTCGCCCAGAGTGGGTGACCCTTGTTTACAGTACTGTAAATTTTAACGTGCTTACATGGTACAGGGTGAGTATTATAAATGATAACCACCTTTTATTTTCGTTATTTCGCGGCCAATTGATCCGTTAAAAAACTTATTTTGAACAATTTTTAACGTAGTTTCTGAATCTGTTATCGCTTTTCAAGAATTTTGAAAAATGTACTAGGTGGAACAAGAAATATATATTTCTTTAAATGGAACACCCTGTATTTTTTTACATATTATAATTTGCCGATTTTTTCTGACTACAAAAATATATGGTTATAGCACATTTGGATACGCCGCTTTTAAGTCATCATGAAATGTGTAAAACGACAAATCTGTTTACGTATTACTCAATAATATATGAAGTATCCTTTGGAAATAAAATTTTAACTTTGTATAAACGTCAAAAAGGTTAAGATTTGTTAGTGCTTTTCTATTAGGAATCTTTAGTGTGTGCAAAAAAGCGATCATGCCTTATCATAGTTTAGAGAATAGGCGTAGAATTTTAGAAATATTCTTATATTGTAATAAAAACATGACTGCTTCACAAAGGGAGTTTAGAAGTCTGTATCTGAATGAGACTGTGCCTGGCAAAGGAACATTCAAGAAAATTTACAATAAATTTTGTGACACAAACTCATTAAAGAATGCAAATAGAAGAAAAACAAGGAATACTATTGGTAAGGAAATACAAATGAATATTCTATTATCGGTTATAGAAGAGCCAAGTCGGTCTACTTATTTTGTAGCTAAAGATTTAAATGGAAGCCAAAGCAGCATTATGCAACTTTTAAAAAGAAATAAGTATAAACCTTTTCACATTCTTCCTGTTCAACACTTAACCGAAAACGATCCTCGACAGAGAATACTATTTTGCCAACAAATTATTGAAAAATGTAATGACAACAAAGATTTTTTGCGAAATGTGTTTTGGACTGATGAGTGGTCCTTTCCTACAGCTGGTTTGTTTAATAGACGTAACAAACATGACTGGGCTACAGAACATCCACATATGGTAAGGAAATAAAAAAACAACGACGTAAAACTGTCAATGTGTGGTGTGGGATACACCAAAACAAAATAATTTGTCCATTTTTTTTTACATACAGATCTCACAGGTGTAGTTTATCTCCATTTGCTACAAGAGCAAGTTGAGGAATATTTGGATGACTTGCCAGTTATTCTAAATTTACGAGCAATCTGGCAGCAAGACGGGGCTCCCCCACATAACGTTAGACCTATGACGAACTACTTAAACCAAAAATATGACCTCTGGATTGGAAAAAAATGGTCCCATCCATTAGTCGTCTAAAAGCCTCGATTTAAATCCGCTGGATTTTTTCCTTTGGGGTGCTCTCAAGAACAATATTTATAGTGAAGAATTGCCGGGGGACACTGTGCAATTAAAACAGCTTATACGACGAGAAATAAATTCTTTTAACGAAAATGCAGCGGTATTTGAAGATGTGCGATCAAATTTTTTACGGCGATGTTTCAAATGCTTAGAAAAGAACGGAAGTTATCTAGAATATACAATGTAAATCTTTATATTATTTTCTAATTTTTGTAAGTTTGATACTTTTATTTTATTTGTTTCCTTGTCTATGGTTTCGTTATATATTTTGTTGTGACAATCATTGAGTAGGTATCTTAGCTAGTTTTGTATAATAATTAACTAATCATTGACAAATCATATTTTTAGGATAAACTAATAATTTGACGTTTGTATACAAAATTGAATTTTTGTTTCCAAAGGCTACTTCGTATATTATTGAGTAATACGTAAACAGATTTGTCGTTTTACATATTTCATCATAACTTAAAAACTGCTTATCCAAATGTGCTAAAGCTATATATTTTTGTAATTAGAAAAAATCGACAAATTATAATATGTAAAAAAATACAGGTGCTCCATTTAAAAAAGATTATATTTTTTGTTCCACCTCGAACACTTTTCAAAATTCTTGAAAAGCGATAGCAGATTCAGAAACTACGTTAAAAATTGTTCAAAATAAGTTTTTTAACGAATTAATTCGCCCAGAAATAACGAAAATAAAAGGGAGTTATCATTTATAATACTCACCTGTACATATAATAAACCGTCCCAGCTTTTTTATAATAAAAATGAATCGCTTTTGATTACGCAGTAAAGTTATCTTTATCGAAATCCCATGTACCGACTAAGGTATCAACTAAATTTTGATATTTGAATTGATAATTAACAGTTTTTTTCTTGAAATTTTTACGTGTAATTTTTACACTAGTATGCTTCAAAGCGGTTCAGTTTTAATATAGGGGAATGAACATATTCTGGCCTATTTTTTTAACAGTAATTGGTAAGTGAAATTAGATTCGTGAGTTGCCATTAAAAAGAGTTCTAATATATTATTTGTGAAACGTGAGATTGGTTATATTTTTTGACCACCGATTATGCTTTATCTAATACCTGTCATTCTATTATACACTTCTGCATTGCAGTTTTACTTCTCCAAGTTCGGTCTGATGTGTATTCATCGTTTCTGATTGGTCTGTATATGAGAATTAAATAAATATATAAAATAAATTTTGTATATGATATGCTACATGATTCGGCCTTGGTCCTTTTTTCCTAGAATCTAAAAACTAATAAGTAATATTATAGGTGTTCTATTTAAAATAACAAAGTTGGTGACCAATTCCGGTGTAACAGGAAGAATTAACAAGTTTCAAAGAAAAGTAACTATTTATTGATTTTTTTTGCATCTGGGTATATTTTTACGTAATATATAAAACCAGTTAAACATAAAAACGTCTTTTTTTAAACTTTTTGTGTTAATTGATTGTTTCCTCTATTTCACATTCTTCGTTTTTCATTTGTATTTAAGGAACACAACGTTAAATCGACTGAAATTATTTTTTCACATCATCTAACAAGCTTTGTCATATCTACATAATTTATGAAAATTTCTCATTGCTTAGTGTAATGTAAAATTAGCAAAATTTACACAGTTACATTTGCTAAATGATGAGAAATTATGAAAATAAGCTGTAGGTTTTACTGGTAAAAAATGGTTAAGGTTTTTCAGGTATTTTTTAAAAAGCAGAAGCATTATTGAACTTTGACTTAATCACTAGCTTATTTTAACATAAATGTCAAGCGAAAATATAGAATCAAACATATATTTTATATGGGTCGAAATTTTCATTAGGGTAACCAGGAGGCCTATAAAATCAAGAACTTACTAAAAGAAGTTAGTGGAATAAGTCTACCATTAAATTTATTCACAAGGACACTTCTAACATTAATAAGGTGAGTACAAACGTTAAGGTTTGTTTATATTAGTTTTTAAATTTGGTAATAGTTTCATTAGCGTATTGTTTATAAAGTAATTCATTCAAAAGAAAAAGATAAGAATATCAGTTAAAATGAATAACTCCCACACTAGTGACATTATTTTAAAATATATGCTGTGACTGCTAAATATGATTCTTGGTCCCTGTAAGCGTCAGATTTAAAGTCTGTTGAACAGGTTTGGGACTAACGAAAATAGTAGACAAGCTTGGGAAGATTTTGTTTACCAGGTAAAATATATTGCTGAGAGAGCTGTACTCAGTTTTAATACTATGCTGTGATTATTTGGATTTCTCCAATGTATATTTATCAGTCAACACATTTTTTTAACTGCATATTTTTTGTGGTAAAAAATGTATTCAAGATAAAGCACATCCTTCGGTACTGCAGGAATTATTTAAAAAATTATACTGTGACTTATAAATATGATTTGTTGTCCCTATAATCTCCAGATCTAAAGTCACTGTAACAGATTTGGCAGTAACGAAAAGGACAAACACCATTGGGAAAGTTCAGTTTACAAAGTAAAATATAACATTTTGCTGGGAGAGCTATTATCAGTTTTAATACTATGCTATGATTAATTGCATTTCTCCAATGTGTTTATCAGTGGTCACCACATCACATGAAAAACTTGGCTACTTCAGAAATTATCTTAAATTTTGTCTTGTGGCTGCTAAATATGATTGCTGATCTTTGTAATTCCCATATTTAAAGCCGATTGGGCAGGTTTGGGTGTGACTATAAAGGCAGGTACTCTGAGAATCACTTTGAATTTTGTTGACAAAGTTCACGTCGATTTTAAAACTATGGTGTGATGAACAAACATACTACAATATATTTAAGGGTGACTACCACAGGTTTTAAATTGCACATTCTATAAAGGCAAACGAAACAGGTAATTTAGAAACACCTGGGTGTTAGATTGACAGCAATAATATTACATTAAGTACCTACATGAGCACCTCTAGTAGATACTTTGAAATTACTAGGGGAGAGTCGGAATTACTTTAGCAAAACATCAATTATTCCTAAAATATAAAAGATTATTTAACTATTTTTGAGTTCTAATGTAGACTGTTTACAGATTGAGATTTTTTTCCACTTATCTATCTCCCTCTGAAAGAATGTGCCGAATGGTCCGTAAATGGACACACTCAGAGGTTTTAATCTGCGAGTCGTATGTGGTGGTACTGACAGAATTGTGACATGGTTTTGGGATGCATACTCAAGTACCTCGATGGATCTATGAGACGCATATTTTCTAAGATTAAAATACACTTCTGGCTCTCATTTGGTGTTACATTAGCTACGAAAAATTTCATCCATTACAGACAAGCCTCAGAAGTGATCCATCCAGAATGAGTAACTAAATCTAGAGAGCCCGGAGCAGTTCCTTCCATATACCCAGGATTTCTCTTCTTTCTTGAGAAGATTAAAGTAGGCGGGATGCACTGCCAGCAGCGAAGCAACAAAGCAGTGCAGTAATCAATGTGCCCCTCTCTGTGAATGAGATATGCTTCCAATTTGCTTTTCCTTGCTACGGAAATTACTTTAGGAGACCTTTTTGGCGAATTGCACTTCTTTATTACGTCCTTCAAATTGTTAAAGAACACCCGGACTTGAGTCCTATTAAAACCAATAACTAGCACGGGCTATACTGGTTGGTTCAGGCGAACGTAAGATCAATTCAGGATGGCGCTCCATAAACTTATAGTTTTTTTTTAATTTCAACAACACACCACGAGGACTTACAGCCTAAATATTATCGTACCGTGGATGTCAACAAGGAGGAAAGGGGCAGCTTGTTAATTCTGGACCTGAAGGTTTGGTGGTTCGGAGGAGAAGGAAAAACATGTGCCGGCAAGAAATTCCACAACTTGGAAGTCCTCGGGACAAAAGAGCGGGCATGACAAGATGTTCTATGTCTGGTGACCTGGACAGCAAAAGGGTGCATTCGCTCTGTTCCCCTGATAGATCTGTTGGGGGCAGCAGGTGGAGGAACTATGGAAGAAATCTCCTCTGAGCAGTGGCCCTGCAGATATCTGAGAGAGAGAGAGAGAGAGAGAGAGAGAGAGAGAGAGAGAGAGAGAGTCACCAACGGCACGTCGGTGGGCAAGGGATGGCAGCCTTTGGGTAAGGGTAGGGTCACCGATGAGCCGGGTGGTACCTCCTCGGGCGTGAAAAAAATCCTTTGCTATCACGTAAAGGAAAAGTCCACTACCACCTACCTAGTACCATTGAAATACAGATGCACCATTTCGGAAGAGATAAACGATTCCGGTTTTTTCGGCATGTTGATGTGCTAACTCGCATGGACCTTTAAAAGTCAGCCCATTAAACCTGCTATTGAAATCTATGATGTGAGTTACAAACTCTCTATCCTCTTCTGTCGTGAATACAGTTTTGAATCTTTCTAACGCTTTCACAGCTTTCCCAGGTTGATATGTTTTAGCAGAGTAGAAAATCATGAACAATAAGCCAAAGGCTGCAGTGCTATCGGGGCGGCAAATACGCGGACGAGCCCTGAGGGAGAAAAAAAGAAAGTAGAAAATGGAATATTATATGTCAAAGGTGCTTTTCTAATGCTTTCACCATTGCGAACTGCTAGCAAGGTAACTTCCATAGTTTCTTCTGCCCATGTGCTCCCTCGTTCAGTGGTTCGCTTATAATTTAACACCATGTTAGAAAAGCAAAATCTATATGACGTCATGTGTAATGTGTAGTGAATAGATGGGTATGTCAGTTTAGTTCAGTTAAGAAGCAGTTCACAAATTTATCTCTGAAAGTAGCCAATACATCAGGCGAAAGGAGTCACGTTTCCTTTGGCCCGACTTTACTTGCATGAAAAGCACCTGCGCGAGTCTACATGGCATATGAGTGAACGAGACGTCACAATAATTATAAAATGTTCGAGGTTCGGGTATCAACAAACGTTCTCTCTTTGCATGAAATTAATACATATTCCAATTAGATTGACAGCAAATCACGTACACGGATTCAAAATACTACATATTAAGTATTTAATAGCATATCAAATAGAAAACTTTGAATATGAATACCTTTTAGCTACAGGAATGCAATTGTACTCACTCAAACATTTTACAGCTAGACTCAGAACCACTGTTGCCATGTGGGTATGGGCACCCGATTTAGAGAAATTCATGTGACTCCTTTTGCCCACTATATTCGTTTTGCCCGACTCTCGCTGATGTAAAAAATACCAAACTCCTGCAAATAAATGGCAGAGTTGGCCCTTAGTAGTAAGGGAAGGTAGTAAGCAACATTTTCAAATAATGCATTAGGTGTAACAGGGAAGCTGATAGGCACCATAATGTAGAACAAAATACAGTGTCCCATAGAAAACCTGCATAAGCGGAGTGTCGAGTATTTTAAGTTATCTATTCGAAAAACTCTGACAGTTGATTTTATTTTGGAGTGGGATACGCTTTCGGGCGAATGTTGAAGCTCCACCTCATCCCCATAAACGGGGTGCTTACCCTCTTAAAATTTTTAAATAGCAAGTGGTGTCGAGTAACATATCGTAGAAAAGGCTACTCAGTTCCTTATTCAATCGCGTACTCGGTTTTGAAAGTCCTACAGAAAAAAAATCAAATTCAATCATAATTTCCACATAGCTGTGATAATTTATTCTCTACAGAAAGACAATCTCATGGAACGAATTTAGAGCCCATGACCCAACCACAAAGAAAATATGTGTATTCCTGTACCCATAACCTTATGAAACGTTATATTACTCGAGTTTTATTGAAAAAATGTAAATTTTCACCAAATCACCCCTTATTTATCCCCTACCCCCTGAAGCGGTCTTACACAAAAAAAATTCAAGGCGTTCCTTTGTCGGATGCTAACCTAATACCAAATTTGAAGATGATATCTCAATTCGATCGAAAGTTATTGCGCCTATTAACAGGCAGACGTACATGCCGACAGCCTGACCGACCGACAGACAAAAAAAATGTTCGTTCTAGAATCAAGTTTTCCATATGTTTTGAGACTACGCCGTTTTAGCAAAAACAATTTTTTTTTCGAAATTTGTGTCACCGATATTTCACCCCACACATTCAACCCCTATTTTAATTTCAGCACAGAATACCAGATGTTTGATGAAATTGAAAGTTTTCTAATAAACAAACCCTAAAACGTGATATTACTCGAGTTTTCACGAAAAAATGTCAATATTCACTAAATCACCCCCCATTCATCCCCTACCCCCTTGAGCGATTTTACTCAAAAACAGAACCGTTCGTTTGTCGCGTGCTCAACTGTATACCAAATTTGAAGATGATATCTCAATTTGTCCTAAAGTTATCGTGGGTACAGACAGACATACAGATCGATAGACCCGCAGACAAAAGAAAATTCGTTCCCAAATCATGTTTTCTATACGTTTTGACTCTTTTTTCGACATTTAAGAGAAAAAAATTAAGTTTTTGTCGCCGATGCGATACACGTTGTGACGATGTGGAAGTAAATGTTAAAGAAATTGCGGGAGCAAAATACTTCATTGAAAAATGTTATACAAGAGCACGGACTTGCCAAGCAGTTGAAAGGTTATTTGAGAAAATATTGAAGATGGCCTCCATTAGCCTCCATGCAGAAACACAAATTTAGTTTAAATCGATTTCTCACGATCTAAAGCATTTTAGGTGTTATTAGCCGGGATTTAGCAACTATGCGCTGGCCCCCATAAAAAAAACCCGGCGGTGCTAAGTCTGTCGATCGCGGTGGCTGTTCAAGTTAGGCAGGTCTTCCTATCCTATTAGGAAATCTTTGATCAAGATACTGTCTCACTTCCTGTGCGTAATATGCTGGAACACCGTCTTGTTGGAATATCAATCAGTTTTCATCACAGCTGTCGTCATTTTCTATATCTGTCAGCATGTGATCAATGTTGTCTTGCAGGAATCCCAAATCATTTTGGCGGTAAAGTTTCTCGGCAATGAGAAGGGGCCAACGGGACGGGTACCGAAACTCGCAGCCCAAACAAACGATTTCAGTGAGTGCTACGTGTGTACTTCGCGGAATATTGTTGCATTGGAATCTGACCGCTGGTGAGAATTGTGGCGCTAAGGAGTACCATTTAGGAAAAGCGATCATTCACCAGAAAGGCAGATATTGTGCAAATAACTCTGATATCTATAGCATGTTCACAAAAATGTAGACGGTGATAAAACTCGACCCTTGCTGAAGTGATAAGTTAAAAACACTGATAAAATTCTATTATTATAAAATTTACCAACTAAAAATAATAGAAATTACCTACTTAAAATTTTACAAGGAAATAACGCTTTGGCCGAAGAATGAGATGGCGTACCATTTCTCTGCAAGAGAGGTTTTCAAAATCGAGTACACGATTGAGCAAATAATTGAGTAGCCTCTCCAACGATGTGTCACTACTTGCTATTTAAAAAATTTAAGAGTCTAGCTACCCAGTTTAGGGGATAAAGCAGCAGCTTTGACATTCGCTCGAATGTGCCCGTGTCAAAAACAAAATCAACCTGGCTGAGAAGAATCCATAAACCCACGTGAGTAATTTTCGCGATGGGGTGGCTTGTATGTATATTGGAAACAGTATGGGCAACTAGTTTAACAATCAACTGATATTTGATTATCAACGCTAACTAAACTACTTTATTTGGGGAATTAGTTAACTACGACTACGAACTGCCCAAAAAATAATTAAATTGGTGTTTAACATTTCTTAGTTGACTACTGCCTAGCTTTGCTAATTCATTTTAAACAAAACTACATATTTAGTTTTTAGTCAGAGTATAAGCAATATTTTACTAATCTATAATAAAAATATATGAAGAATCCATTAGAATATGTACCCACCACAGGGCTTTAGGTTTTCACTTAACAAGGCATAATTTATATTTAAGTTCTTATTAGAAATAAAGTAGACATCAAAAATTTTATTGATTTGTTTTTATATCTCAAGTAATGGTATTGTTTTGTCTAAAGCTTCCGGATATATACCTACTTTTGTGATACAACTTCAGCTATCAAAGAAGACCAGAGAAGATCTACCCATTTTCATCCATTTCTAAAACAGATGACATTAGAGAGAATTATTGCCTAAACTTAAGAATAATATTGTAAAAAATTTAGCATGTGTTTGTGAAATAAAAAGATCATTAAATATTACTTAGTTTTTTTTACTTTATATAATCTAAGACAACAGCTGTTGAATTTATAAGGTTTGCTCTTGATGAAAGCACAAATATTAGTCTCGAAAACATAGTTATTTCAGACGACTTCCATATGGCTATTGAAAAAGTCACACAAATACAAAATGCTTTTAAGATAAAACCTTAGATGTAAAAGTAACACACAAACTCCTACTATTAGGTCGATAAACAGAAATAATGAAAGCTTATAGTGTCCCAAAATTCGACTGCCGACGGCTTACTGTAAATTCCTGGTGTCGTGCACACTGAGGTAGGTAATTATATACGTAAATGCAATATTTCCAAAGGGTTTCATCTACGACTAATATATAATGTAAGTATACTTGTGGTTTTTGCAGTATAATATCATATATTATCCCCTAAGGGAATAATGTCGAGGGATTAATAGTCATTATTCCCTCTTGCCCCCTAATTACAAAATTACTCAAATTAAATAATACTATGGAAAGTAAACAAACTCAAAACTGTCAGTACCAAACGCCAACAACATTTACCTTGATACTGGAAACATCAAAATCCATTTATAATAAAACGTACGCAACCTTCAACGAATGGCGTCTTCCAAAGAACGCAAATTCATTTTCCGAACAAATTCTGCTGGCGTATTTCGCTGAGTTAAGTGCAAAATACAAACCATCCTCATTGAGGTGATTCCATTCAATAATTAAATCTATGTTAAGAATAAACCATGATGTAGATCTGGGAAATTATGGCAAACTACGATCGTTTTTAAAAAGAAATTCTTAAGGATTTCGAGCAAAGAAGTCTTCCACTCTAACCCCAGAACAAATTAGGAAATTTATTGATGAAGCTCCTGATGAAATGTTTCTTTTACATAAGGTGAATATACATATTGATCTTATCTATTCAAAGACTCATATTCTTATTTGCTTTAGGTTATATTAATTATTGGAATTATCAGCACATGCCGCTCAAACGAGCTTTATCAAATGAATATTGAAGACGTGAAAGATCTCCAAATACACTTATTAACAATACCCAAGACAAAAACCAAAATTGTACGAACATTTCATAAACAGTACTTTTTACAATATTGTAAAGAAATAATCTCCGTCCGTCACATTTAAAAATCAATTCATTCTTTCTAGATTATCAAAAATCCATACGTACAACACAATGTATAGGAAAAAACAAATTTGCAGACATTGGTAGGCAAATTGCAAAATATTTAAATTTGCCAAATCCTCAAACCTATACCTGCCATTGTTATCGCAGATCATCTGCCACTCTGTACATTGATGGAGGAGGCGATATAACTGGATTAAAACGTACACAGGTAGCTGAAGGTTACATTAATCAGTCTATGAGAAACAAGACGGCAACAGCAGATACTATTACTAAACAGATAAATAGTAATGAATCATCTTCTTCCTTTACAGCAGCCGAAATTCCAAATATTTGTTTTGCAAAGTCTTACAAAGTTATTGATAGTTCACGACCAATTCAGTTTCTTAATTGTACTATTACTAATTTTAATATTATTATCAAATAAAGTTGTTCATTAAAAGTTTCAATTTAATGAATTAGTCGTAAACAAAGTAGAGTATAATACTCGCAATAATGGCTATTATTACCTCGGAACGTTACTCCCTCGCCGCTTCCGCGGCTCGGTTCGTAAATATTCCTCGGGAATAATAGCTATCATTATTGACTCGTGGTGTAATCTACTATTAAATCTTTCCATGTTAAAATAGTTTATTTCCAGTAAATTCAACTAGAACGATTAGCCCAGTCAAGTTAGCTGAAAAAGGCCGCGAATCGTGCATTAAACCATGGAGTTCCAATTTTTTCAGGAATGTGTAGGGGGTGCCTGAATAACGCCATATAAAGTCCCATCAATTTCAGTCGCCGCGGGGGACAGGAGGGAGTACCAAAATTCACTTTTTTCAGTTTTACGTTTATCTCGAAAACGGTGCGTCGCACAGAAAATTTTATACTTGTCAAAATTAAAGCTAAAATTGCCTTTCAAATTGTGTATCCATATTTGTACCAACTGTTACAGTTTCTGATATATGGGTCGTTGAATATTAAAATTTGTCAAAAAAAGTGGTAGCGGTTCAGGTATCTTCGTCAACCTTCATCTTATAATTCTTTCCTCTTCCACTTTACAGCAAACTCGCAGGAAAGAAAGTTGTAGAGCGAAACATTTCCTTCAAAAATGTATATAGCCATGCTAAAATCTTCACCACCAACGCCTCTGCGATCAATATGTATCGTATATAATCAACCATTACGGCGGCACTTCAGCTGTGGTTTTTGATGGTTATGAAGACACTAACTTCACGAAAAGAGCCAAACAACATCTGAGAGCATGAAGTAAAACATCAGTGGATATTGATTTCAATAAAAACATGGTGACTACTGTTAATAAGCAAAACTTCCTTTTCAATGAAAGGATCACAACCAAGCTCATTACTATGTTATTTCTGGCCTTAGACGGAAGAGGCATGCAATGTGCTATAGCCAAAGGTAATTCTGACTGCAGTATGGTCGGGTGGGTTGCAAAACTCCACTCATTCAACTGTGGTGATAGTAGGTGAAGACATAGACCTGCCCGTCTTACTTGTACTCACACGAATGTGTTTTTTACGAAGGCCAGACGGGGCAATGTTAGTACAGTTCCTCAGGATGTGACACCACATCAGCGATTTATGGTAAAATCAAAGCGGCCATAGTACAATGTTTCCAGCGGTATGCCAATGAAACAACAAACATCGCCAAAGTGTTTTATGACTCCAAATCGTCACCAGCAGACATTCTTGGAGCTGGGGAACGAATGTTCCTACTCATGTTCCACGTCCCGCCAAATATGATCTCAATCACCACAGGTACCTTTAATTTTTCTTTGCTCGTACTGACCCCATCGAGTCAATTTAATAATTCATATAATTCATTAATATTCAATAATTATTAAATACCACTACCTGCAATTCTAAATTTTTGTATTCTACCTTGTTCACAAATACATGTGCTTTGTGAAATCAACTGCAAGAATTAAAGCCAACCTGTGTGCTTTGCCGCCCATACAGGGTATTTCTGCAGCTGCAGCAATGGTTGGGGAACGAATCCCTCCAACCTGAAAGTTGGCAATGCATGAGAAAAGATGGTGGACACCTTACTCCTATCGAAACAAAGGCTCCTTTGGCACCAGACAGTGTGCTCAACACACTCTTCTGCCGGTGTGCCACGGACTGCGGAAGGAGGTGGATCAACTGTTCCCTGGTGTGCAACAACTGCCAAGGCTCGTGTACAAACAGTGTTCCGATTCAAGACGACTTTGAACAACATTATAGTGAAGAGATTGACTTGTTTGAAACGTTTTCCGAAGTATCAAGTAGACTGCTTTTGATATATGGGAAAGCAGTTGATGAATTGAATTGTATATAATATTCCCAATGTAAGTGCTTGTTGTTTGAACCTACTTTTGATAACCATTTTTTTGATTTTATGAACAACCTCTATGCATTTTGGTTTCTTTTATTACTTCCTCCTGTCTACTACAAGTGTTCATTTGTATATTATGACATATACATTATACGTACAGGTATACATAATTCATTATTTACACATGTTATAAATACTGTATGTATCTAATTGAACAGCATACAAAGTGATTAAGACAGTTACATGCCTTTGAAGCGAAACTTGAGTGACGAGCATTTTACTAGCAAAATGTTGAAAAGAAGGTACCCCTAAACTTCAAAACGTTCTAACTATTTACCGGGTGAAGGTAAGCTGACAACTATATATTAATTTTTGAAGAAAACTTCTTTCTACAACTTCATTTGCTACTAGTTTTCTGTATAATGGAAGGGGATATAGTTAGGAGATGAAGGTTGACGAGATACCTAAACCGCTACCACTTTTTGCAACAAATTTTCATATTCCACGGCTTATATCTCAAAAACAGTAACATGAAGGTACAAATGTGATATACCTTTTGGAGGTGAATTTTGCGAGCTTTAATTTTAAAAGGTATAATTTTTTTTGAGTTTTTGAGAGAAACGCCGAAAATTGAAAACAGTTATTTTTGAGACCACCTCCTGCCTACTACTGCGCCAGAAATCGATGAGACTTTATTAGGCGTTATCCAGGGGACCACCCCCTATACATTCCTGAACAAATTGGTACCTCATGGTTTAATGCGAGGTGAAAACCTAATTTGACTGGGCTAGATTGCAAAAACACCAAGCCAGTTCAGGTAATACTCCCCCTGTTGACAAAAGGGTAAAACACAGAACTAGACCAAACAAAATCTCTTATGACAGTATTGCCCAAGTACGAGCTCACATCTTGGGCTTGTGGTGCCATGATTGAAATTAAACTTAACGAGTTGTGTCAGGTCAGTAGCCTCTGAGAAATATAGCATCAAACCTGCATAATCATTTTCAAAGAAGGCGTAAGTTTGACAAATAACTGACAGAAAGCCTCCTGCAAGTTCGCTACAATTGAAAAATCTTACCCCCAGTTATATTCCCAATCCAAGTGTTTCTTTAGTAACCGTATTTGCAATTTTACTGTAGTGATATGTTACAAACTTTATGTATACTTGAAAATGCCAACTTGTAGCAAGTTAAACTTTTAAAAGTCTTAAGCAATGTCTTGTCATTTGTTATGGTTTTTACTTTTGGTTAATATAATTTTATTCGGCATTTGTACGTTATATATCGGTAAAAATCATAACATTCCTGTAGACTACTTTATTCCCAACAAACACAGTTATGTATCAGCGATATAACTATTAGGGGAGGATGGGCCACAGTGAGACAAAATATACATATTTCAAAATAAAAAGTTTTATTTTATTTATATCATCAAAACAAATGAACAGATATATATGTTTATATTTTAAGAACAAATTGTAGACTATACAGTTGTTGAAATGCGACAATAAAAATGGCAGCAATTTTTTATAAAAATAATATTTCTGTCTCACTGTGGCCCGAGGTAAGGGGTACAATGAGACTACCTAAAAATATTACTGTTTTGACAGTTTTAATATAGAACAAATATAAAATCATTTGAAATACAACAGTAAATTAAACGTAAGAGGTATCAAACTAAAAAAATACACAATAACACTTTCAGCGGATTTCCAAAGTGTCCAGATTGACAGAAAATTTAATTAAACGACCTTGTCGCTTGGTGCGTCCAGTAGGCTGCGGAGGTGGCAAAATCGCTTTAATGTCAGATAAGTGAACAAAAGCGTCATCAGGAATAATTGGAAAAATGAAACTATCTAAACATTTTGTACTTCTTCTCAGATAGCTCACCTCAATCTCACTTTTGTTGTCAATAACCTTGGCTATGTAGTAAATTTTCTTTTTAGTAGAAAACTCCACTAGAATAAAATCTACATCTGGGTTTTTGGACAACGGCTCCAAATTAATTTCATTTTCTGTTTCTGACATGTCAAAATCATCATCATTATCCGTCTCTACCAGCAAACTACCTTCACTCTCTGATTCGGATGACTGTAGTTCTTTCAATCTATTTTTCTTCTGTTTGAGACCAGACTTCTTCAGTGAATTTCTTCTAAGTTATTCTCTTTCTTTTACTTTTATAACTAACAATTCAGGTGTGTCAGTCATTATGGCACTTTTTCCTTTAGTTCGCCTCTTCCTTTCTAGTTTCAGTTCCTTGGCTTTTGGAAAACCAACTAATTCTTCTGGAGTAATGAATCTTTTAGAAGGTGGTGTAGTGGGAGTAGGCGTGACAGATCGATTGGGCTCATCGTCTGAAGCATGACTTGGTCCGGTAACAGGTTGATTATTGGGCTCTGGAGGCCGTCTTAAGTTTCTATTCGTCACTTCACTACAGAGAAAGTCATCATCTGTAAAAATGTTTCGATCATATGGATAGATGCCTGTTTTTCTAAATCCGGCTATAATATTTTTTGGTGTCATGGACCGTTGGAAAGCTTGGCCCACACATCCCGCTATCCCATAGATATTCAAAGGCACTCCGGGATGATTTAAAAGCCAACTATCTACAGCGGCATTACAAAAAGCTTTAAATGAATAAAAAACTGTGACATCTAATGGTTGAAGCTTATTAGAGC
Source organism: Tillus elongatus (assembly GCA_964006375.1). Classification (NCBI taxonomy): domain Eukaryota; kingdom Metazoa; phylum Arthropoda; class Insecta; order Coleoptera; family Cleridae; genus Tillus; species Tillus elongatus. The sequence continues at coordinate 20,135,879 of OZ023268.1, read as the reverse complement.
AGTGAGGTGGCAAAGTCACAATTGTGACTCCATTCTCTTTGGCTAGAGTTATACTTTGGACAGACAAATGACTTTCGTGATTATCCATCACTAATATACAAGGATTCTCTAGAGAACTTGCACTCTTTTTGATGAAGTGCTTGAATGTTTCAACGAATAATTCTGTGTTCATCCACCCAGAAGGATTTGCTAAGCCCAGAGTGCCTGGTGGAGCCCCAATTAACATATGTTCTTTAAATTTTTTTCTTGGAAAAATCATTACTGGAGCAAGGCTATTCCCAGCTGCATTTATGAAACAGCACGTGGTAACTAGGGTTCCTCGTTCACCACTAGTAGCTTTATTGACTTGCTTCGTCCCTTTTTTTGCGATGATCTTTTTTGGTTTATGGACAGTTGTTGTTGCCGTCTCGTCCAAGTTATAAATCCTTGAAGGGCCTCGAAGTTTTTCAGACCTCTCCATAATTGCATAAAGGTTATCAAAGAACTTTGAAATATTATGTCGGTTGAAAGAAGTTGCTCTGGATAAGCTGCAACCCTCGGGCTGCCTGATGCTGAGTATGGGGTGTCTTTTCATGAATGAACTAAGCCAGTCGACTCCGGCTAATTTGTTTCTCCTCCAACTCGCTGGAATAGGTTAGGAATTGGCTGTAGCTAGCTCATAAGCCAAAGCGCGAACATTTTTGATGGATTTTCCATAACACATTTTCGAACATTCCAGAATGTAATAACACAAACTTTGTTCTTCTGCCTTAGAGAATATTTGACGGGAATTGTATTTAGGGGTCATTCTAATTTTGCTTTCAGGTTGATCTTTCTGTCTCTTAACATATCGTGCTAAAGTTTGAAATTTAACACCATTCCGTTCAGCTGCTTCACGTAGTGACAATCTTTCTACAATCACCTGCCTAACAGCACTTTTCATTTGTTCCTCTGTGAAATTTCCTTTTTCAGTCTTTCTTTTTCTTTCTCTGGACATGATGCTAGCTATTTCAGGGAAAAAACAAGCTTTGTTAAAAAATCTTTAAATTTCTAAGTACCTACATTTAACACGGATTCATGGACCACAATAAGACAAGTCCAATTGTGGCCCACTAAATTGTGTCTCATTGTGGCCCTAACGCAAGTCGGAATAAAATGGTTCACATTTTACTTAAAAGCGAAATTAACTCAACATAACCTAGCGCGTGATGATAAAAAAACTTGCAGTAATTACTAAATAAAACGGCGAAAACTTAAGGCAATAGATACCACAGTTATTACATGCTAAATTGAGTATATGGAAAAAGATTACATACCCAAAATTAACGAAAAGCAAATAACAATGTCGTATGTGCTGTGAACTGCCGGTAAGTTGGATAGAAAATGAATCATGGCAAACTTGAACTTCTGTTAAAAAGGCAGAGAAAAAAGCGCGCGCATTTGAAATTTATACAATTTGTCTCATTGTACCCCGCGTCTTATTGTGGCCCACCCTCCCCTACACCTTTCTCCAACTTTACTTATCACGGAGATGTACCATGTAACGCCTGTGTAACTCACATGTAAAGAGATGTTAATATGTTAGCAACACGGGCTCCACTGAGTACATTGCAGAAATAAATTTACGTAATATTGCAGAGACGGAACACTGATATGTTGTTATAACTACACCACCAAAAGATATTTAAAGAATGTATCGCAATAATATCTGTGATACTTAGTCGTCTTGCAAAGCAAGACACCCAGCAAAGAAGCGTCTAGACGTGCAAATTCTTATAATACACATTTTCAGAAATACTGAAAAGCTGGTGTTATCTTTAACACCGTGCAGCCGTTTTGATTAGGTTCCTCCTTACATTTTGTATGTAAGAGAATACTAATATGTGGTAGTAATAATTACGATAATCTGATAAAATCCTCCATGAAGGAGAGAAATGACATTTATTTTTTAGGAATAAACATTGTGAGTTACCTACACCCAGAACATTTTTATGTTACATTGGCATAAATATTATGTACCGTTTGCAACCTAGAGATATCATTTATGTAGCAAGTAGGTAACTTGAGTGCAAGGCGAAATGTCATAGCCTAAAAAAGATCAGTGCAATATTAAATGTACTTTACCAAAATATATGTATGATACATGTATGCATATATATATATATATATATATATATATATATATATATATATATATATATATATATATATATATATATATATATATATATATACATATATACAGGCTGTCCCAGATAAAAGTAACTACACGGGGATTTCGCTAAATTAAAAATATCTACAGCGATTTTTAAAATATCGAGCAAAAACTGAAAATTGTGTTTTTCGAAAAATTGAAATACCTTCGCCATATTGTAAACAAATTTAATTAATTTTTTTAGTTTTGTATTAGCGCCTACGGCCAATCGAATGACCTTAATGAATTTTTTCTAGGCCTTCTTTTTTTTTTGCCACCATAGCCAAGTTGATTGATTTCTTATGGCCGCCATATTGGATTTATACGTCATCAAATAGAGCTTTTCAGCCATGTATAACAAGCATATTTTTGGATGACGGAAAATGAAAATTTGTTTGAAAAAAAAAACAGTTTTAGTGAATTTTCTTAGAAAAAATTCACTAATGAGGAGATCTCGACTTTTGAATTTTGAAAAAAATTCTTCAAATGAGCGCGATCTAGGACCCCTAGAACCCATATCCGGGGTCAGTTTCAATTTTTATGTTTATATATATATATATATATATATATATATATATATATATATATATATATATATATATATATATATATATATATATATATATATATATATATATATATATATATCACACCGATAACTCAACAAATAATGGGCCGATTTTGATAAAATTTGGCATGTACTTTTCTTTTGTTAATAGCTTGGATAAGTTCGTTAGTCAGGAAAATCGGACGAGGTTTTCCGGGAAAATTTTGAGTTTTCATTCGAAAAAAATTCTTATCTCAAAAAGTAATTAGCCGATTTTAATAAAATTGGGCATATACCTTTCTTTTGTAAATAGCTTTGACAAGTTTGTTAGTCAGGAAAATCGGACGAGGTTTTCCGGGAAAATTTTAAGTTTTCATTCGAAAAAAATTTTTATCTCAAAGAATAATAGGCCGATTTTGATAAAATTTGGCACGTGCCTTCCCTTTGTAAAAGGCTTTGACAAGTTCGTTAATCAAAAAAATCAGATGAGGTTTTCTGGGAAAATTTTGAGTTTTCATTTGAAAAAAAATTTTATCTTAAAAAATAAAAAATCTATGATAACCAAATTTGGTAGGTAGGTTTACGATATAAAAAGCAAACTATACACCAAAATTTAGATTTCTCTGTTACAAGAAAAAAAAGTTATAAAATATTTTGTGCCAGATCATTTCTATCAAAATTCACTACCATAACGCACTTGCTGCGTCCAGGCTTTTTTACTTACTTGGCTGTGAAACCAAACCAAACCTTTGGCCAAAAAATCATGCAATTTCTTAAAAATTATCTTTTATTTATGATACTAAAGTTAACAATGAAACATTATTTGTGATCAAACTCAAAACAAAACAAAAAACTAAACACCGATGACAAAGCATTGAATTAAAGTAGATGTTCGAAAATTCCACCGTTGTTATTACTGAACGTACTGCATCAATGAATTAGAGATCTACATGCATCTTTAACCATTTGTTTGGGCATTTCTTCTATGGCTTGAACAATCGCTGCCTCAAGTTCTTCAACCCTATTATGAGGAGTACAATAAACGTTATCCTTTAAGTATCCCCATATTAAAAAATCAAGAGGCCTAAGTTCCAGCGAGTGTTCAGGTCAGGCAACCGGACCTCGATTTACGATTCAGTTATTTCTATATTGCTGATTCAAATAGTCAGTTATAATTTTTGCATTATGTGGATGTGCTCCATATTGCCGGCACCACATGTTCGCAACATCTTGAGGAGGCAAATTTTCTAAAGTTTGATCGACGTAATTTTGTAATATTCAAGATATCAAGGTGCAGTCAAATTATTATGGAAATTGTTAAATACTACCTGTCCGTTTATGACTCCTAGCCATACATTAAAACCCCACCTAACTTGACGGTGCACCTCACGATTTAACAACGGATTTTGTTCAGACCAATACACATTGTTGCGTCTGTTAAATATGCCGAAGTTTGTAGATCTGATTTCATCAGACCACAGAACCTTAAGCGGAAATTGAGGATTTTCTTAGCATTTCTCTATAAACCAATAATTGCAAAACAATAATCTCCCTTCTAAGTCACCATCTCGGAGTCCTTGTATGTGTTTTATATGGACGATACTTAAATTTTTTAGGAATTCTTTGAGCAGTTGATTTAGACACTTCAACATTATTTTCCAGTTTACGAAGGAAGGTACGAGAATTGTCGTTGACACTTTACAAAACAAGATTTTCACTATTTCTAAGCGTTCTGAAAGTCGATAAACCTGGTTGCCGTCTTTCTGGATATCACTGAAAGTACATATCTTAAGCTTGTTCAGCGTTCCTAAGGCACAAAATGAAAGAATCAGACATGTCCACTTTTTCCCAATTTGAAAACCTTTCCATATTAAATTTAATTGGTAGTGTAACTCAAAGAATATCACAATTGTTTGACAAACTTTAAAACTGTTAACAGGTAAAAGCTAATAAATGACAAAGTTTTGACAGATAGTTACATAGCTATGACATCAAACACATTGACATTTGGTTTCACAGCCAAGTACGTGAAAAACTGTTTTTTTTAAATAAATTTACATTTTTCGTTATCCACCGAGAGGCTTGTTTTACATGGCTGAAAAGCTCGATCTGTGCTCTATTTAATGACGTAATAGGTCCAATATGGTGGCAGTAAGAAATGACAAAGTTGGCTATGGTTGCAAAAAAACTAGAAGGCATAGGAAACATTCATTAACGCCATTCGATTGGCCGTAGTCGATAATAGAAAAGTACTAAATTTTATTAAAGTGGTTTAGAAGATGGCGAAGGTATTTGAATTCCTCGAAAAACACACTTTTTAGTTTTTGCTCGATATTTTAAAAACCGCTGTAGATATTTTTAATTTCGATACAGCATCTATTGGCAAAGAGAAACAAATGTGTAATTTATTGTCCAAATTTCAAAAATAAAGTTGCAGTTAAGCTAAAATAAATTTTAAATGTGTCTTAATAATCCTTCTGCTCAATCTATTTTTTTCTCTTATGTGATGTAGCCTCCTTAACCTAAACCACTCGCTAGCCATCTTCTCAAATTATTGTTGTGTATAGTACTGTGACGTAACTGAAACTAAAAGAAATACGTTTTATTTAATTAACATATTTGTGTTGTATTTTGTTTCTAACGTTAGTCTATTTCTGCCAGGGAGCAGTTTCACTTCACTATAATATAAATTTTGATGAACTCCTTAGACAATAACACTATGGAATGCCTTGCCACATTAAAACTATAGATGGGAAGTTAGGGATCCAGCTAGTCCTCCTGTGAATTGCCGCTCTATTTTTCTTACGGTACAATACACATGGTTTTAAATTAGTTGAAAGTTTAAATTGTTGAAAAACGCCGTCTAATAACTCCAAAAATGCTCCAGAATGTCAGAGCTCGTTTTGAACAAAATTTGTACTTTTGTATGGAAGCTGGGCGTCAACAATTTAAACACTTAACTGAATAAACATTTTTGAACGTTTGGTTTTGTTTTTTAGGTTTTTTTTTTAAAAATTGACTAATTAGTGCATTTCTTATCACAATGAATGAAATACGTTCTTGCAACAACCAATTGTGAATAATTTTTAAACGAGTTGACAACACTTCCAAAAAATTAGTGTGCTGAATTCAGAAAAGAAAGAGCTTTCCAATGATGTAACACTCGACCCATGTTCCCTATTTAAAATAGAAGGGTTGTTATCACCACCCTTGAGGGGTTGATGTGACAAAAGTTGAGTTTTATGTCAAAACATGTCCCCCTCAATATTAAAATTGACGTATTTCAGCGTTTCTTAAAACAAAGTTTCTCTGGACGCAAATCAGCCTGTTTCGTTTTCAATGCGCCACTATATATATATATATATATATATATATATATATATATATATATATATATATATATATATATATATATATATATATATATATATATATGTATTATACAGTTTGTGCCAAATGTCATTGATAATGTTTTTAAATAACAACCCTAGCTTTTTGTTCACTATTTTTAAAGTACATGTCATGCTCTACAAAACCACTGAATTTCAAATTTTTATTATAAATCTTGACCACACTAAGTGAGAAATAAGACACGAAGCACGTGCCGCCACCTCGTTGCGGAACCAAGTAGTATGTTGTGACGGCAGCTCCAAATAACACAAAGTGTTAAATATTACAGACTGTATACAACCTACTAACAATTAAGTAAATTGTCAGCCCTGGCCCATTTCTACCCTAATTTAGGGACAAAGTATGTAAGGCTAGATGCAGTCTCGCAACAATTAGAACCGTAGACCGGTTTCGCTCTAATTAGAGCTCGTCAGTACGGCATACTAATTGCAACGAAAATACATCTATAAAGTAATACGGCTATGGTAGCCAGCCTACGTTATAGGTGTATTTTCGGAATACATAATTCCTCGTATAATAAAAACTTTCGAAGCCAGGCCATAAAATGAAGCTTACTCGATTTACTAAAAAAGGAACATGCAAAATAGCTCTGTACGCTTGATAAGTATTTGCTTTCATCTTTATCATAAATTGCAAAGGACTAAAAAGTCTGGAAACGAGTAACCAAATGGACCATAAGAAATGATGCTATTATTAGACAACAAATGCTGATTCCTATGCAGGAGACGTTCTACATAAACATTCACTGGCCTCTTTCACAAAGACGCCTTATTTGTCTGGAGCTTAAAAGAATAAAATCTAATTACGTATAGTCGATAGTAAAGTTCCTCAGCCATGGAGAAACCTTAATAGGATTCCTACGTTTTCTTACATTGGTAATGCTTATCAGTGTTGTATTTTGTAGCGAACTTTCATTAAGAAAAAGTCACTAATAGAGAGGTCACGATGAAAAGCTTTTGAAAAAATTTCTTCAAGTGAGCGTGAATTTGGGTCCTTAGAACCCAAAACCATGGCCCGTTAAAATACTAAACTGATTCGAACGAAACTTGGCACATATCTTCATTGTATTAAGACCACGGACGAGTTCGCATATCAGCTATAACGGACATTTTCCTCCACAAATATTCAAAAGTATTTTTGAAAAGGCTATATTTTTGTATCAGAATAGCCGGAGTGAGACTTTACATGCGGCTAGAAATGGTGTAAATAAACCTATGTTGTGAATTTTAAGTAATTTGGTACACAATATTTAGAGTTTTTTCCAAATTAAAAATCAAATCTGAAAGACATACGTTGAAACGATTTAATGGTTGAAATCCAATGCCTGACAGACAGAGTAGTTAACTGCCACGCGTAGATTGATTCATACAATAGGTATATACCATACAACAACGGTAACCAATCAAAATAAATAGCTGGCATAAAACATAAAACCTGAACCAACAATCGTAAAATCTCGGCCACAGATATCGCAAATAACAGACGGCATGAAATTCAAAAAACTCGGGACGCAGCAAGTGCGTTATGGTAGTGAATTTTTATTAAATGCTTCAAATTTAAATAACTCAATTTTCTATAAACGTAGAGAGTTTAATTTTAATACGTAGTAAGGTCTTTCCTAAGGCAAGATATCCACAAAATTTCATTAAAATAAGTTTGTAATTTTCGGAGAAAAAAATTTTTTTCGAAAGAAAATTTAAAATTTGAATAACTAAATTTTCTCTAAACTTAGAAAGTTGAATTTTGGTACGTAGTAAGACCTCTCCTGAGGCAACATATATAGTAAATTTCATTAAAACAGCTTTGTTACTTTCGGAGAAATTTTTTTTCGAAAGAACACTCAAAAATTTTCGGGAAAACCCCGTCCGATTTTTCTGTATACCGAACTCATCCAAGCCATTAATAAAATAAAGGCACTTGCCAAGTTTCATGGAAATCGGTTAATTATTTTTTGAGGTATCAGACGGATACATATATATATATATATATATATATATATATATATATATATATATATATATATATATATATATATATATATATAAACATAGAAAAATTAAACCTATTTACAAATGAACTTTAATAAGATATTATGCTGTGACAATACCTCTCTCAAGCAGTGGCGATTTCTCCTAGTGAGCACACCCTAAAATATAATCAAAATATGCACAGTTATATATGTTTTATTTCTTTTTCCCTTAGTGTTAATACACTACATATTTTATGGCAATCGATTTAATTACTTATTTGATTTCATAAATAGTCGGTTAATAGTGACTTGGAATGAAGTAGATACCACGTGTTTTAACATATTCAGAGAATATGAGTAGATCAATAGCAACTGGGAATGAATTCGGTCAATCCACCCCTCCGTCAGCCCCCCCCCCGTGTTTAAAATAGTGAGGAAAATACCATTGATTTTAACACTGCAGTGAGCTATAAAAATTTGATGAACTCAGTTTTATATAATCTTAGAAAGTTTAATTTTGGTAGGTAGTAAGGTATTTCCTAGGACAAGATCTCCACAAAATTTCATTAAAATAACTGTAATTTTTGGAGAAAAAAATTGTTTCAAAAGAAAATTTAAAATTTGAATAACTCAATTTTCTATAAACTGAGAAAGTTGAATTTTGGTACTTAGTAAGTCCTCTCCCAAGGCAATATATATAGTAAATTTCATTGAAACAGCTTTGTTATTTTCGGAGAAAATAATTTTTTTTGAAAGAAAACTCAATTTTCCCGGAAAAACTCGTCCGATTTTCCTGCGTAACGAACTCATCCAAGCGATTAATAAAAGAAAGGCACTTGCTGAGTTTCATTGAAATCGGTTAATTATTTTTTGAGTTATCAGACGGATACATATATATATATATATATATATATATATATATATATATATATATATATATATATATATATATATATATATATATATATATATATATATATATATATAAACATATAAAAATTGAAACTGACCCCGGATATGAGTTCTAGGGGTCCTAAATCGCACTCATTTAAAAAATTTTTTGCAAAGTCTCACCATCGATACCTCTCTATTAGTGAATTTTTAAAAATATAAATTCACTAAAAATTGCCAAGTGATTGTTATTTAACTGGGGATTCAATCAATTTTTAAAATACACTATATTTGTAGCTTGATGAACGGCCCCAAATACAGTTTTAGCACAGTACAGATATATTATGCTGTGGCTTTAACCTGAAAGTGTAGCATAATATAGTAGGAATGTCAATAAAACCAAGTCAGGTCTCTATAAAAATGATCTTAAAATAGTTTCTTTTATCTTTAAACTTAAACATAAGACGTCATATAAGACCGAAACAGTCGTTGAATGTGCCAATGGCAATTCTATTGATTATGCAATTAATTGTTACGTATACTTTTAATATAATACATCTAATATATCCCGGAACATGAAGCTGGTGTCAAGTATCATGTAAACAAAACGTTAGTTAATGTATCCTTAGATAGCGTGCTAATCTTCTAGGCCCAAGGTTCGTGATCGATTCCAGCTCGATGAATGTGTTTTTTGTTTGTTTTATTTTGACATTTGGCGAAACAATAGTACACAGATTTCATACGTTTTGAACAAGATCTTATTTTTGTTTAAAATGCCTGAATAACTATGTCACCGTTGAGTTTGAAGTCATAAATTTCAGCAGACATTTTGTTATTGTTGATATTGATTAGGTTTAATAAGGTTGACTAAAACGAAGTCATTCTGGTGATTAATAAGGAAAAATAACTGCTACGTTTATAATTTGGCAGATACTTTACTTTTCTAAATTTTAATTAAGGTTCCTTTTAGAAATCTTTTGTAATTTCAATGAAATTTGTAATACAAGTTTTTTTTAAAAAGACTCACACTCTGAAGTGCAAAATTAGAAAAATTAGCCTCGTATACAACTTTCGATTTAAATTTAGGTAATGTCCCTTGGCTTCTGTAAACGCCTAAATTTGATTTGACCGGAGGCTGCATGTGAAATTTTAATTTAAAATATAGCTGCATGTCATATACGACAGAATACACTGTCTGGACCCTGGTGGTTTGTCAACCGGAATTTGATAGATTACGAAGCGAAACCCTCCAATAAATTTAATAATTTTATAGCCAACATCTAATTTTATATCTAGGATTGATTCCCGGATATTGCAGTGATTGGTTCGTTTCATAAAAATATATTTTTTAGCAAGCAAAAATTTTAGTTTTTATATTAATCAATAAAACAACAAAACCTAAGCTAGAGTGATATACGGGATAAAACGATAACACAGCAAACTGTATTTTTTCTATTACTATATATATATATTTTAAATTTCAACACACCACGAAGGCTTACAGCCTAAATACTATCGTACCGTGGGTGTTGACAAGGAGGATAGTAAAAGGGTGCATTCGCTCTGTTCCCCTGGTAGATCTCTTTGGGGCAGCAGGTGGAGAAACTATGGAAGAAAGCTCCTCTGAGCAGTGCCCGTGTAGATATCTATAAAAGATAGAGAGGTCACCAATGGCACGTCGGTGGGCAAGGGATGGCAGCCTTTTGGTGAGGCTAGGGTCACCTATGAGACGTATAGCTCTCTTCTGAATGGATTCCAGGATAGCGAGTGTAGAAGCGTCAGCAGAACCCCAAATGTGGGAGCAGTATTCGAGGTTTGGTCTTATTTGGAAAGTATGTAAGGTATAGAGATTAGCTGGTGAAAAGTATTTGCGAGCCCGGAAGAGGAAACCTAATTTCTTAGCAGCCGCTTCTGCAACTGATGTGACATGTTGGTGCCAATTGAGATTTCGATCCACAGAAATGCCAACAAGTGAAAAGGACTCATTACTTTGAATAATTTGGTTGTTCATTGTGATGGGTCTAGGGCTGGTGTATCTCTTATGAGTAAGAAAGCAAGACTGTCATTTGGTGGGGTACAGTTGTACAAGATTTCTACTTCACCAGTCTAATATTTTTTGGAGATCCACGGAGACAGAACCTCCCATGAGTCTGCGATCCTCATCTAATTGGGCTAAAGAGAAAGGCTTAGAATATTGTATATTTGAGTGGAGGGTGCTGTCGTCCGCGTAACTGTGAACTGGGTTGGGTGTGCTAGAGAGGAGGTCATTGATGTGGAAAAGAAACAACGTAGGGGCTAAATATATATATATATATATATATATATATATATATATATATATATATATATATATATATATATATATATATATATTCAGTAAATAATCATTAAAAAATAATATACAGGGTGATTCATAAGTGGTGACCAAAAATGAAACCCCATGTTCTTTGAACAATTTTAGGGAGGATATGTCCTATAATTTTTTTTTCTATAATGCATCATTAAAAAGATACAGGGTGTTGAATTTGAATTTCAAAAAATAAAATTTTCCAATTTTTTAAAAAGTAGTACATATATTTTGCTGAAACTTCGCATGTGTAGGCTGTTATGGAAGGCGCATATTCTACCATAACATTTGAATCGGCTAATCCAGCAGTGGCGCGTGTACCCACATGTCATTGGTTATCCCTCAAGAAAAATAACGGGTTCGTCAATGATATTTTTTTATTTTTTATTTTTTGAATCTTACTTTCATTCGTGAACAAAATGACTCTCTTGATAATTTTCTGTACGACGCTTATTTTACGAGTAAGCAATGAATCAGGTAAGTGTTTTAGAGCACAGTTCATGATTTTTAACCAGTCGTTGTTTGGTAGAAAATCGCAATGATACAGTTTTATGCCTCCATTGGGCTGAATACACGCACGACATCTTTTTGATATGGAAAATTTAATGTCTTGGGGATTCATTGTTGCTTGAATATGACGAAAAGCATTATTTATCAGTTGTTGTGGCTGCTCTGGTGTATTTATTTGTTCACTGTAGACCAGTCGCTTAAAATCACCCCAAAGATAGAAGTCAAGTGGGTTTAAGTCCGGTGATCTTGCAGGCCAATGTATTGGTCCAGTTCTGCCAATCCATCTTTCATTATAATTTTTGTACGACGATTATCTTTGTTGTATTTTAGTAAGTAGTAGTCTGGTTTGCCAAAGTGGTCATTAAGTGTCACTTGACGTTTAGGTTAACAAGTTATTATTTTGAATAGGTGTAAGTGGTAAACTTTATAAAATTGCAAAATTTTCTATTTTTTTGCTTCTTATAATGGAGTACACCTCAGAAGAGTATACAGATATAATTTTTATCTACGGATATGCTGATGTAAATGCTCTAGCTGCTTGTCGGGAATATCAACGTAGGTTTCCCACTCGCCGTCAACCTACACCAAGGGTTTTTTCTCGATCGTTTTCAAGACTTCGGCAGTGCAGTATTGGACAACGTTCTGACGCTAGAGCTAATGGTAGAAGACAACATCAACTTGAAGACGAAGAGAGAGAGTGGTGGATGCAGTGATGGATCAACCTTCTACAAGTACTCGGAGGATTTCCGCGCAGTTACAATATTCTCAAAGCTTTGTTTGGAGAACTTTACACCGAGAAGCCTTACATCCATATCATCGACAGAATGTTCATTGCCTTCTACCTTATGGTATGATATTTTTAACGGCTCACTGTTCATGGAAGTCCTGCCACAACGTTTAAATGGATCTTCGTACTTAGCGCTCCTAGAAAACCGTGTAGAAAACATTCTAGATGACATTCCACTAGCAACAAGAGGTATAATGTGGTACCAGCATGACGGTGCACCAGCGCATCATAGTCTAAACGTTGTTACATGGCTACATGAACATTATAATGAAAGATGGATTGGCAGAACTGGACCAATACATTGGCCTGCAAGATCACCGGACTTAAACCCACTTGACTTCTATCTTTGGGGTGATTTTAAGCGACTGGTCTACAGTGAACAAATAAATACACCAGAGCAGCCACAACAACTGATAAATAATGCTTTTCGTCATATTCAAGCAACAATGAATCCCCAAGACATTAAATTTTCCATATTAAAAAGATGTCGTGCGTGTATTCAGACCAATGGAGGCATTTTTGAACATTTATTGTAATAAATAAATTACTATAAGCCTGATAAAAGGGTATCATTGCAATTTTCTACCAAACAACGACTGGTTAAAAATCATGAACTGTGCTCTAAAACACTTACCTGATTCATTGCTTACTCGTAAAATAAGCGTCGTACAGAAAATTATCAAGAGAGTCATTTTGTTCACGAATGAAAGTAACATTCAAAAAATAAAAATAAAAAAAATATCATTGGCGTACCCGTTTTTTTCTTGAGGGATAACCAATGACATGTGGGTACGCGCGCCACTGCTGGATTAGCCGATTCAATTGTTATGGTAGAATATGCGCCTTCCATAACAGCCTACACATGCGAAGTTTCAGCAAAATATATGTACTACTTTTTAAAAAATTGGGAAATTTTATTTTTTGAATATCAACTTCAACACCCTGTATCTTTTTAATGAAGCATTATAGGAAATTTTTTTATAGAACATACCCTGTCTAAAATTGTGCAAAGAACATGGGGTTTCATTTTTGGTCACCACTCATGAATCACCCTGTAGAACAGTTTTTCCTTGTTTATTACATACATTATTTTAAAAAAAGACAGCCAGGTAAGACAGCTTTTTCCTTGTTTATTATGTGCATTATTTCAAAAAGACATATGTAACCTTTTACTCTCAATAATACATTTTGAAAATATATTTGTAGCAAATAAGCATTAAAAAATAATAACAAAGACACCTTTTCCTTGTTTATTTTGTTCATTATTAAAAAAAAAGAAATTTGCCGCCAATAAAGGCATTAAAAAAATAATGTAAAATACAGTTTTTTTGAAAACATTTGGCAACAAAAGAAGGAAATAGAAAGTTAAAATCTGGTTTTTCTTTAAATCAAATTGCTTAATGAAAAAAATGAATGAAATTTATATCATTCGATTTTTTTTTACGACAATAACAGAACTGCCTGTCATTCTCCATAGTTTATTTGAGTGTGGATATTGTAACACAGGCTTACAACTATTCATATCTTCCTCAAAAACAACGATTTATCCATAAGTATATTTATTTATATCTGTCAACATATTTTTTTACACAAATATTTTAATGGCAGGCCACATATTCGATTTCCAATGATTTTTTCTTCATTGTCTATGTACATTTATAAAAAAAGAAGTACTAAACCGTCTGCCCTCAACCACAAATTTTCAAACAATTGTGCAACTATGTATTATAAAATGTGAATAAGTAGATGCCACCAAAGATAACTTTCTGGAAGATAAGAAAATAGATGCCTAATAATATGTGGCCTCACTTTAAATCATATTTTTGTAATTAAAATATGGAATAAATCTCATATCAATCAATTTTTTTTTATTAGAAAATGACCTTTTCGTTAAGGTGAGTCAGAATTGAGTTTCATACATATTTCATATATAATAACAATTACCCATAAGTATGTTTCTTGGTATCTAATAAATTATACATCTTTTTTTACAATGTTATATTAAAGAAAAACAAAAATCAAAATCAAACTAAACCTCAAAATATTGCTATGCAATTAGGTAAGCCATTTGAAACGTATAAAGAGTGCGTATTGCCCCGTATATAAATCGGCATTTTTATTTTAATTTCGCTCTTATGTCATGTTTTACAACTAAATAGGTATGAAGCAAAGATCAATATTAGGTTTTATACAACGCTTCACCCAGTCGGCCAGACAAATACTGAAAAAAGCGGTATTCTCGCTCGAATCTCCGCTCTATTGTAGTGTCGACTAAACGAACTGTCGGTCGAAAGAACTGAAGGCCGAACGATAGGCCACGAAATATGGTACATTGTTTCTACTATATAGGTTATACCGGTAACCAGACTGATGCCTGCTTGCATTAGAGAGACATATTTGCTATTAAAAACATTTTTATGAAAATTCACTGAAATAACGCACTTGATGCGTCCAGAGTTTTTAAATAAATATGCACAATACTTGAAATTTTGAGTTTATTCCAGTTGCCTGTTCCACACTGTATATTCAGAGTCAGGCTGAAGAATATGATGGAATAATGCATATAACAAGCACTTTTTGATTACCTTACCTATGTTTTACCTAAAAATCAGAAAAGCGTTTAAGCTGCAAAACTGGCATTGAAATTTTAGTTATACCCCAAGAATCTTGAGTGTCGTTCAATGGTTCAGACAAATGAATAGAAGGGGTGGATGTGTGGAAGACAATAGGGAAGGAGTCATGAAATATCCTGCGATAGCTAATTAAGATAGAGAATGTCTCACCTAATACAGACGGGGATAATTGAATCTAATTCCGACTTACCAGTTTTACCCTTATTCAATTTGTAGCGTTTCGTGGTTAACGTCGTACTTTATCAGACTTAAAATCTCCCTTTCGCTCTCTTTGTTACCGTCTGCTAGGTGTTTTATTTATATATCTTGCGCTGGTTACAAATGAATCGGATTAATATCGTACAAATGAACCAAATGAGCCTCTCCGGAAGGATAATTGACATAAATAAGTTAATACCGTACATAAAGATCCGCGAGCGCTTTAGCTTTAGTCATGAACAAGAAACTATTGTTAGCACTAGAAATCTAATTAGGCTTAAACTAACAGTTGTAAAATTAGAAAGAAGCGAACAAGATATTTGAAAGCTGTTGTCTTTGCTACAATCAAAAGTTTAAAGGGAGTGGTGAATGTTTGTACAAAAAATGTTATATCACTAAAATAGGTACATATAGGTTTTTTTTCACTATATGAAAACTGGAACCTGTGATGAGCACTGATAAGTACACTTGGGGAACTCAAATCACCACAACACATATTTTAAAGACCTTACGATCGTTTCACTTGTAACATAAAAATTTTAAACAATACCTGTAATATGCCCTAGGTATTTGTTAAAGAATTAATAATTAGGGGAAAGTTACCTAAAATGGGCTACTGTGGTAAAATGGGATACCTTAATTATTTTGTAGTACATGCAACGCCATCTATTGAGGAATAGACCTAATACTCCCTATTAGTGTATTAGTAACGTACAGCAGTTTGACCAAAATCGTGACGGGTGCAACGTCGCTAGGTAAGTTTTTAAGATTTTAACATATTTATTGTAAAACTTTAGATCTGCAAACATAAGCTTTTTGTCTTTGTGGCCAATGAGATAAGGGCGTTAATTTTTTTAGCAGTTGCTAGGATATAAACGACTACTTAACGTATGAAATTGCAAGGTTATATTCTTACATGGAAAACGTACAGGCATTGTTTGTTTACATGTTGATGTGTTGATAAAATGGGACGTGGCATGTGCTTCTAAAACGGGATGTATCCCATTTTAGAAACACAATGCTCATATTCTGTTTTAATTTGAATTTGAATACTCTTGCGGTGGACATTATTTGTAGGTATTTTTTTAAATTTCAGAATCAAGTTATTCTTAGCAAATATGGCACCTCGGAAACAACTCGTCAGTCTTGGTCCGAAGAAGCAATGGCGAAAGCAATTAGATCGGTTTCAAGTGGCAAATATGGTTACTTAAAAGCGGCAAAAATTTTTTCCAAAGAGCACCCTTGAGCGGAGAGTGAAAAACTTGAACAAACGAATTACCGGGCATGATAAAGGTTTGGGAAGCAGACAACGAACTTTTTAGCGCCAAATGGAACAACAACTAGTTGACTACGTAAAAACTATGGAGAGTAAGCTTTTTGGATTAACGGATACAGATGTGCGTAGGTTGGCGTTTCAGTTCGCGGCCAGGAACAATTTGAAACACTATTTTAATGAAAATAAAAAAATGGCTGGCTGGGTTTGGCTCCGATCATTTATGAAAAGAAATCACCTGTCCCTAAGGAAACCTGAAGCAACATCGGCTGCTCGCGCTAGGGGCTTCAATAGATCTGCGGTGAACAAATTTTCTGATTTGCTGGAGCCCCTGCAAGATAGATACGCGTATACACCATCTAGAATATTCAAAGTCGATGAGACGGGCTTAACAACTGTACAGGGACGTCCATCCAAGGTGATTGCAATGAAAGGTAGAAAGCAAGTAGGAACGTTAACTTCAGCAGAACGGGGAACACTATGCACTGCGGTAATATGCATGAATGCTGCAGGGACATATGTTCCACCCATGGTTATTTTCCCACGAGTTCGGTTCAAGGAAGAGTTTTCGATTGGGCAACCACCCGAATCCATAGTTGCCTGCCATCCATCTGGTTGGATGCAATTGAATCTCTTTGAAAAGTGGTTTGACCATTTTTTACAATATACCAATGCATCGAAGGAGAATCCTGCTTATAATGGACGGCCATAAAACTCATACCCAAAACATACCTGTCATAGAAAAAGCGAGGAATCACGGTGTTACATTATTGTGCTTACCACCACATTGTAGTCATCGCATGCAACCGCTTGATGTTTCTTTTATGGCACCTTTGTCGACATTTTACAGTCAAGAGGTTGAAATATTTCTAAGAAACAGTCCAGGTAGAGTCGTTACAATTTACCAAATAGGCAGATTATTTGGAAAGGCCTTTCTAAGGGCAGCAACACCCAATAATGCAATTAATGGTTTTGAGAAAACTGGCTTATTTCCCGTTAATCGTCACGTTTTCACTAACGATATGTTTATAGCTGCTGATCCCACTGATCAACCAGAGAATAAATCACGTCCAACGGAAGAGGGCTCACCAGAAAGAGAATCACCATTGCCAATCCGGCACCAAACACCACCTCCATCAACTTCGACCCACACACAATCACAAGCAAAATCAACTAGTCCTCGTGAGTCAGATGACAACTTTTCGAGTGATGATGAAAAACCTCTGGCCAATATTCTTCAAGATAGTGTTTGACCAGAAATGATTCAGCCATACCCAAAAGCAGCATTAAGGCCTGCCAAAACTGCAAACAG
This sequence comes from Tillus elongatus, assembly GCA_964006375.1. Taxonomy (NCBI): domain Eukaryota; kingdom Metazoa; phylum Arthropoda; class Insecta; order Coleoptera; family Cleridae; genus Tillus; species Tillus elongatus. The sequence goes on along the minus strand of OZ023268.1, from coordinate 20,117,828 downwards.
AGGTAAAACTGCCATATTAACGAGCACACCTTATAAGGATGAATTGAATGACAGTATAGAGGCCAAACGACGTAAAGTGCCAACCAATAAATTGCCATCTTTGATGGGAAAGGGACTATCAAATGGAAAATCAGTAAAGAAAATCTCCAAACCGCAAAAAAATAGTTCGACCGAAAAGAAGACTGATGAAGCAACAAACAAGACTAGAGACCAAAAAGATGTGAATGGGAAAAACAAGACCAAAGACAAAAATACCGATGAAGAAAATCCCGTGTGCTTTTATTGTGAAGTAGATTTTCGAAGCAGCAAACCTGGTGACCAGTGGATTCAATGCAGTTTCTGTCATAGATGGGTCCACGAAAGTTGCGGTGTACCAGACAACAAAGCCATTGATTTCACATGCGATCTGTGCCTACAAATATAGTCCCATTTTAGAAACACTACTGATCCCGTTTTAGATATATATGTTCCTAGAATGGGAAATTTGACTCGCTCAAAATAATATTTTTTTTTGTTCATGTTTAATACGTTTCATATGTTATGTTTATTTTATGAATAAAGTTATGTTTGGTATATCCATTACGAGGGTTGTCCGTGATTTTGTACGTAAACTATTTTTTAAAACCAGGTCCAAACACTAAGTATCCCATTTTAGATAACTTTCCCCTACTTCGGCTACTCAGTCGGGGCACAAATATGATATAAATTAACGCAGGGCGTGGGCTTCCGCATTTGCAGTCAGCGGGTTTTAAGATGCACAAATAAAAATCAGGAGTTATAAGTAAAATCAGTTTATTAAAAGATTATTGAAGTTATATAATGCAGCTCGAATTAATTAAGCAAATTTAACTAAAGGAAAAATATAAATTAATTGCTTTAAATTGGCATATAGCACCGTCAAAATGAGTTGTGGAGCATACACTGCTTTAACAAGAAAATTACAGATACATGATGTACTTAACTCCAGGTTTAGATTGCTGCCTCCAGAGTGGTGATCACATTCGTCTAGCCTTGGATGCTGGAGTTGCCTCAGAGACTTCGTGGGGAAACGGCTCCTTTCATCAAGGTGTTATTTATCAAGATGTTATTCATAGGGCTGCTACTCATAGGACTCTGCCCCAACGGGGTGCTATAAAATTCCAGATGTTTTAGTATTGGTTCAGGGCTTAATGGTTTACATGAGGCGGCTGGTAGCAGGTTGCGTTTACATACAAAATTTATCTGCGTTAATAATTAGAAATAAACTAACGTAAATGAAACAAAATCTTAAATGATCTCTTTTAAAATGCAAATAAGACAGCATAATAGCAATTAACTACTGAACTAACGCTACCACAAGCCACAGTTTAACAGTATAAAGTTTATAGCAAAGAAAGTAGTTATAGAAAGTGGATTTAGCACGGTATACACTAGCAAGCAATCTCATATTAATCTCAACCAAAGAAATGTGCGAGCAACTAGAAATAAGCCGGTATTTAAGTATAAAACTTACCCATTTAGGCATGCTGTTTTCCCCACTGAAAATTTAGCTGTAGGACAACATTTCCGGTTAACTTGAAACAGAAGAGAGCGTGGCACGAATTGCAAGCGTTTATAAAGACTTTCTTGTTTAGAGATGTCATGGAAGTGTCGCGTCTGCAGGCGTATTCCATTGAGTTGGGATGCGGTAGAGTAACCGACCGCCGAGTTTGACGTCACTAGAGGGAGTTAGACTCTGACGTCACTAAAGAGGTTGATTAAGAAGCTTATTGTAGAAAAATGAAAGGCGTTAACGCGTGTCACATGTCATGTTTATGTTATATACACGCGACATGTTACACACTGACCACGTTAGCGTCATCAGAGGATAAAAAATTCTAAATGAAACTAGCACCTACAGTGTATTTATATCGCACCTAGGTAGCCGAACTAATCCGAAGTAAAAATTGTAGTCGGGGACCCATCGTTTGTCTATTGTGTCAAAATTGAACGAACGAGGTCTAAGAACTACTTTAATCTTCTGCTTGACAAAGTTATGAGCTTTTATCTAATTTAAGAATAATGGGCTTAAAATGAAAGGTACCGAGATATTTAAGGAAGCTCACGTTCTTTTTAACCCTTAACTGGTATCGTCGGGTCAGAATTGACCCGGCGCATTATTAACTCACCACAGATTAGGTGCATTCGCAGTTACGCGGTGGGGGTTCCGTGACTTCTCATACAGTATGCATACAATTAGACACCTTAAGCGCCAGTTCAATTTAAGCATCGAGAGTGCCGATTTGTACGCGTTCGGGTCAGATTTACCCGAGGATACCAGTCACGTATGCACTTTGAATTTATTTCACTATGGATTTTCTCGTTATTGACGGCAAGAAATATGCGGGTGATGAAGTACGTGAGTTGTTCTTGGACAATGAAGATGATGGCGATATTAGTGACTTGCCTACTCGATAGTGATCACGATTCTGATGAAGAATATACCCTAGAAAACGATGTCGATCAAGATGAACAAATTCCTGTTGGCGATTTCGATAATCATGGAAACAGTGATGGTTCAGCTAGTTCTTCGGATTTGCCATTATCATCTGCATGCTTTGTTTATGGAAAGATCAGGTACAAATGGTCAAAACGAGCTCCCACACCTGGTTGGACCAGACACCGTAATATTATTACGCATTTACCTGGACTGAAAGCAGTGGTAAAAAACTTACGCGATAAGAACCCTGTCAACTACTGGTTTCCTCTGATAACCGACGAAATGATTAACACATTTGTCGACTGCACAAATGAAAAAATTACTTATTTGTCCAGTAGATAAGGAAAAACAGCATCATTTGTGAATTTCACAAATTCAGTTGAGATGAATGCATTTTTTGGATTGCTCTATTTAACGTCGGTTTTCAAATCCAACCATGAAGACATCGAAGGTTTATTTGCTTCAGACGGCACCGACCGAGACATATTCCGAGGTACCATGTCGCTAAAGAGGTTCATATTTTTGTTAGTTGCATTGCGGTTTGATAGTATTTCTACCAGAGACGCGAGAAAGCCGGGTAAATTTTACCACATACGTAAAATTTTTGAAACATTCATACAGAACTGTCAAAATTGTTATATTCCTGGTGAGTCCCTTACAATAGACGAGATGGCTGTAGGCTTTAGAGAACGATGATCTTTTCGTGTTTATATGAAATCTAAACCGAACAAGTACGGATTGAAAATATTATGCCTTTGTGATGTAAAGACACACTACCTTCTCAATGCTTTCGTCTATGCAGGCAAATCAGAAAATGGACAGCCAAATCCAAGAAAGCTATCAGTGCCAACCCGAACTGTCTTATCATTAATTGATCCAGTCAAAAATACCAACAGAAATATCACCGCAGATAACTGGTTCACGTCAATTGAATTAGTTGAAGAATTGCGCAAAAACAAACTCACTTATGTTGGTACGGTACGTAAAAATAAGAGAGAAATACCTGAATATGTAGTTCCAAATAAAAAAACGCTGGCAGGTATTTCTACGTTTGTGTTCACTAGCACTACAGCTTTGGTGTCGTATGTACCTCAATCAAATAGATACGTTCTGTTATTGTCAAGTATGCACCATGACAACAAAATTGATAAAGAATCAAATAAACCTGATGTGATTCTAGATTATAACTCCACCAAAGCGGGGGTTGATGCATTAGATCAGAAGTGTGCAAATTACAATACTGGTTGACGAACCAGAAGGTGGCCGTGTGCTATTTGGTATGCTGTGATGAATATAGCTTCTGTAAATTCCTTCATTTTGTTCTAATCCGGAACACAAAGTTCTATGAGGCGACGGAACTTTACTATCAACTTGGGTAAGGCTTTAATTGAACCTCAAATGAGACGACGTTTATTGGAAACAAGACTTCCCAGGGAACTTCGTTCAGTCATCCAAAGACTCCTAAAATGCGACGACACAACAACGGATAAAGGTGGGCCCCACTTCTCAACCCAGAGTTCCTGACCCTGATGTAGTTTGTAGGGGAAAAAACGACGTCGATGTTACATTTGCCCGTCAAGCAACGACAACAAATATTCTTCAGTGTGTAATAAGTGTAAGGAGCACGTGTGTAAAGTTCACAGCGCAGCTACATTGTTATGTGAAAAATGTCAAGGGTGAGTGATAGGTTATGCAAACATGATTGCATGTTTTCTTATACGAGAATGTATTTGTTTATTTGTTTTACAATATGAAGGATAAATATGTTGTATACATTCCCATCATGTTAGTTTTTTATATTTTCATGTTTTAGTTGAATTTTTGGAAATTATAGTGCGCTATACATTTTTTATGAGTATTTGTGTTTGTTCTCTGACAATAAAGTGCTTTCATATAAAAGACTTTTATGTCCATAAACCTGTTGTTACATTGCCAAACATTTATTAAAAAAATTGTATTTCACAATTTAGAGGTCTCAGCCTTTTTATATCGTCGGGTCAAAATCAACCCGACGATACCGGTTACGTAAGTAAAAATGACGATACCAGCTACCAGGGTTCATCTAAAAATTTCACTATGTGAATATTGGAGCCCGTGACGAGCGCCGACAAGCACATCTGGAGAACGCATCAATAACAACCGCCCATCTTTTTAAAAAAACAAACGACTGTTTCCTTCACAATGATCACTTTAACAAAGGATAAATATTCCAACTAAAATTCTACATAAAAACAAGTATTTATATTGACTTCTTATTCTATGTAAATACAAGTATTTATGCTGACTTCTTAGATACAAAGAAAATGAAAGGGGATTTTTAAGTCGAGAACTAAACGTAGAGCCTAGTATCTGTGTAGACCGGCCGAGTTATTGACAATAACTTATTATTTTGCCCGACAGATTACGACTGTTTAGCTGGTAAAATGCAAAGTGAAAATAAAGGGCTTGAAATTAAAGGTGCCGCACGATTAAATGATGTTTTGTTCTTTATCGACCTTGATATAATAATAATAATAATAATAATAATAATAATAATAATAATAATAATAATAATGATACAAATTTATTCATAAAATCCCAAACGGGCAAGGAACACGTCAAAACATATGTAATATGAAGCAACTCGTCACACAGAGCATAATATATAAAGATTTTAAATCTATAATTAGGGACTCAATAAAAAAGGCCCCAAACCTACAGTTAAGAAATCATTGTCTTAAATACAAAAAAAAACACACAAAAACAAACTCAAAGGGCATAAAATGCAGAACACTGCGTAAACAAAACAACAATTAACCTACACAACATGCGCTTTTACGCATGCACACTTCAATGGACAAATACACCATCATATGTTTATATTAAAAAGTCTATACAATGTATTAAAATGGGAGAAAAGACATACAAATAAGCATCACCCAATATTAAAATATTCATTTATTGAATAAAATGGGTGGTCAAAAAATATTTCTTTAGCTCTCTCTTAAATTGTACAAGCCCAATGATGTTTCTTATGCACACAGGTAAATGGTTATATGCTCTATTGCTATATATTTTGTTCCTTTCTGGAAAAGTGAAGTAGAGTGTTGGGGTACAGCAACAGTACCTGTATTTTTAGTTGGATAATTGTTTCCTAACATATTAAAATATATAAACGCTTTCAAAAGCATCAAGCATATTTTGATGTCTAACGTTTTTGACAAGTTTCCAATTTTCGTTGTCAATGTGCTGATTATTATCCCATATATGTTGTGCCACACATGATTTGTCTACAGTACCATATATCGTAAATGTGCGAGATGTTCACGAAATCTGGTGGCTATGTTTCTCTTGGTTCGACCCACGTATTTAAAATTACAATCTTTGCAACTTATATCATAAATACCCGACATTTCAGTGGCTTTGTCTTTGTCTTTCATATTACCCAACAATTTTTTTTAATTACGTTTCGTCGAAAAAGCCAAATGTAAATCGGCTTTCTTAAAAATACTTTCCAAATCCTTTGTAATACGTAGTTCATAAGGTAGAGACACAAATGCTTTCTCTGTTTTATCTTTCTTAAATGTCGTGCATTCAGATATCATTTTCTGTGTTTGTTAACCTATTTGTCCACTAAACCATCGGAATAACCGTTAGATCTCGCCACGTTTTTTATGTACTTTAATTCTATATTAAATCTACTTTTACTTAACGGAAAATTTATCAATCTGTTTACCAAGAAATTCAAACTAGCCGTTTTTTGTGCAAACGTATGATGTGAGTCGTTAGGTATATAACTAATAGTGGCAGTTTCCTTCCTGTAGACATCGAATTCAAGCGAGCCATTTTTTTAAATAACTAGTACATCTAGAAAAGGAACTTTATTGTTGATTTCAATTTCGTGAATAAATTTTTTTGAATCAAATTGACTATTTAGTTTTCCAGTAAATTCTTCAACCTTGCGTATATTTGTGTCAAACACTGCAAAAATTTCGTCGACATAACGAAACCAAACTGTAGGGAAATACTAATTTTTTTTTAATCCGTCTCAAATATACTCATAAAAAGGTCTGCAATAAAAGGAGATAATGGATTGCCCATTGCCGTGCCTTCAGTTTGTTCAATAAACTCATTGTTAAATTGGAAAATATTTTGTTTTATACAAAGGCTAGTTAGAGTTAAATATTCTTTGCAGACGTCTACACTTATGTTGTTAAATTTTAATAATTGGTCTAAATACTCCAGCGTTTGTTTTGTGGGTTCACTAGGAAATAATGACGCCACGTCAAATGATATCAAAATCTCACCTCCAGTAATTTAACATCTTTAATTTTATTAATGAAATCAAGTGAATTTAGCACCGAACAACTTTTTGCCTTATATTAAAAGTTAGAAAACGTTACTCTATTTAATAAGGAACGGTAAAAAATAAAGTAAAGAAGGGCAAGCAAAAACATGACCTTTAACATAAATATTTATACAGTAATTTGGATCCAAAACTCAACAAAGCAGTTGATAAACAGGAAATATACTCAACAAAAAATACACTAGAAAGCGGAACATAAAAATATTTGTGTTTCATGCATTTAGGGTGATTGTATGCACGCAGAAGGGGAAGAAGAACCCCCAGGACAAAGATGGTTTCTGCCCCTCGCCCAAAACATGGCGGTTCTCCTTCCCCTTGTCCATGCATAAAACTACCTTCAAAGCATAAAGCACAAGAAAAATTTCTTGGGAGCAACCCCCAAGAAAGTTACTGGACCTGGGCGAATATAGGTGTTGTTCGGGACAGACAGGCTTTAAAAGAAGTATTGCTGCAAAATGTGAAAAACGCATCTTTTCAAAGTCCGACTAAATGTTTTTTAAAGCATTTTCCGCTCAGATTTCCTCCCCGCCTAGCAACCCTATTAATTCTTGGTCCCTTAAGTTTCTTAGGGGTTCTTTGCACAAAATTTGCCTTGTGGCTTGTGCATCCAGGGGGGGGGGGTTCTCAGCATGTTTCTCAAAAAAAAAAAAAAGAATCTAAAAACCCTCCTTGCAGTAAACTGTAAATTTATCTAAATTACATTCCACATTGTCACCTATAATGTCTTTTTCAGATAATATCGAATACAGCACTAAAGTAAATAAAATCACTTGCTGTGTCACTCCCTTTTTATTTTTATATTACATGTATATAAGCACAAGGTAAGTAAGTATAATAAAGGAAGGTCCTTAATTAACATTGGAGCTACACAAACCTAAAAGTAGAGAAGACATTTAGATCGTGTCTGTGTGCACACAAAAATTAGTAAATTAAATTAGAAAGTCTAATAAAAAACAACATTTTTACGATATTATTTTAAATAAACCAATAGGCATACGTTTCGCGGCTATTTCGCAATTCGCGAGTGTATGAATCTAGGTTTTGTCCAAGACTACACTGCAATCCGCTCGACGGCGAAAGCAAGCACCTTTTAAATTAAACTCGATACGGTTGGACGCTAAACAAACGTAGGTATGTCTAATTTTAAGCGGGACTGTACCTGTTTGAAACGTTCAATATGAGAAATACAGAAAGTGATATTTAATAAACTCACTAAAAAACTAACCTGCGAAATCATCGATAATAAAAATGATGGATCTAATAACTTAGCTATCAGTATCGTTCTCATTTTTTGAGCAGGTTTTGATACTTGTAGAGAACATTGTCGCATGCTAAAATTTAGCGCTTTTGAAAGCAAATATTGTCCCGGTATTATAAAAGAAATGAGCCAGGTCTGACATCTACAAAATTGTTAGTTGATTGTACAAATGTGTCTATTTATAACGTCTTGTGCTAACTAAAGCAGTTGTGACAACAAACTACCTGGTTCCGCACCGAGATGGCGTCCCTGTCTACGTTATGGCAATGATACTTGCAACTTCTATTGTTTAGATTTTAATCGACCGTTTATTTAAATATCATAGCAGTACAGGTAACATCATCTGTCTTTGTCCAACATTGTAGATATTGCATTACAGAATTTGAAGTGATGTCGAGGATTATTTTATTTTTAATTTTGAATAACATTATTTTTCTTTGATCAAAAGACTTGAAAATTGGTATAGAACCATATCAGTCTATGTTCTTTTAATGTCTAAATTTTTGTTTCAATCACTAAAAGAATTTGAGAAATACTGCGTTTTAAAAAATGTTTTTTTTAATTTTTGGGTGTTAAGATCTGATGAACGAACTTATCCAAGCTATTAACAAAATAAGGGTAATCAGTGAACTATTTTTTGAGTTATCGGTTGGATACATACATATATATATATATATATATATATATATATATATATATATATATATATATATATATATATATATATATATTATTTTTTAGCTGACCATGGAAATGGGTTCCAGGGGCCGTAATTCGCGCTCATTTGAAGAAATTTTCCGAAAGTCTCACCATCGATACCTCTCTATTAGTGAATTTTCATAATGAAAATTCAGTAATAAAGGAGCCAGCATGGACCTTACTAAAATTAAAAACGAAAAGGACAGCACTTTAAAAAAGAAACACACACCCTGAATCATCAATGTTACTGGAAGTGGTGGCAATGATAAAATCGAACGAATGCGTTGGATATACAAACTGAATCAATATACTACGTAATTGCTAATACTACAGCTGAGCCTCCGTAACGTAATTTATGGAACCCGATCACTTTAATTATTTAAAGTGAAAATCATCTCAGTACCTATGTTATTTCATTTACCAACTGTTTGTTTTACGTTAAGGAATATAAATTTTAATTGAAACTTCTCTCTAAACTTTCCACCGTATCAAGGAAAATTCCGCTTGGTTCAAAAGTCAATATTGTTCATAGCATTCCGTAAACGATTTAATTAGTATAAAATGTTCATATGTTTTCACTTTGTAGAAATTAAATTATAAAAGTTTAGTCAAACACAAACTTCAGGCAAAGAGCGACACTAGAAAGCCCTACAGGTTTCCACTTGTTAATTTGATCGATAATGTTTTTGCGAGTGTTAATTAAAAAAATAGGTACGTTTCTAAATTATATCAAAGCCAACTGGACATTTTTTTCTCCCTCAGGGCTCGTCCGCGGCTTTGCCGCCCCGATAGCACTGCATCCTTTGGCTTATTGTACATGCACTTAGTCTTTTTACTCTACCCATTAAAAATCACTGTGCCTTGAACTAGTCTGCACAGCGATTGGTATGGTGAAGTTTTATAATGCTCTGTCTCCGGTCTAGACTGACCGTAGATCAGTTGTCTTTTGCAGTCCAGAGCTTTACACTCGCACAAGATGTGCTGGGCTGATTCCTCCCCCTCTCCGCAGAGTCTACATGCGAGGTCCCCCTCGAACCGCCCCATTTTATGCAGGTGTTTCTTGACGGCCATGTGTCCCGTCAAGAGACCTGTTATGTTTCTGAGCTGTCCTTTGGTAAAATTTAGCAGCTCCACAGCTCTCTTTGAACTGGGTTCGTCAATTGTTGACTTCCCATGTCTGAGCCCTGGACAGCCTGCCTAGTACACATTGTGTTGTTTTCTGACCCAGGACTTAATGGATCCCTTGACAGTGCTCTTTGTCACGCCCAGAGCCGGTTCTGGTCCCATAAATAGTTATGCTGACCGGGCTGACCCTCTCTTCGCGAGACTGTCAGCTTCTTCATTGCCTTTGACCCCCGAATGACCCGTCACCCAGATGAGGGTGACCTCATTCTGCCCAGCCAGGTCGCCCGTCTCGTCTCGGCACTCACTCACCAGGCAGGAATTTACCCGTGGGCCACTTAGGGCCTTAATGGCTTCCTGGTGGTCTATGGCTATGAGGATCCGCTTGTTGGTATAGCCCCCACTCTTGTGCTCCCGCACACAGTGCAGGATAGCGTACACTTCGGCCTGAAAGACCGTTGCATTAACTCCGAGGGAAATAGTATGACTTACCCTCGGTCCTTCCGAATAAACACCTGCCCCCGTCCCACACTCCCCGCCGGATCCGTCCATGAACCAGACGAGCGCGCCCCGTGGTATGCCCGGCGCGTCCTTCTGCCATGCCTCACGATCGGGGATCTCCACTGTAATGTTGTTTTCCCTGCAGATTCGCGGGCTCGCGATGTCTGATCTCATTTCAAGCATGGGCTCCTTCACGATCTCCTGAATTTTGCAGTGGCCCCTAAAGCCTGGGTTGATCTTCAGTCTACCATTGGCTAGTCTGTGTAGTCCTATCCTGGCCCAACTGGACATTAGTGAACATGCATCTAAAATAAACGGTTTGTGGTAGGTTTTGCCAACTTGCCTAAATGATTTTTGGGTATTTTGTTAACAAAACAACAAATGTGAAAATACCAAATCCACCTGTAGAAGCCTATTCTCTGGCTTCGTCAGTCAGGATAGAATTGCATTTATGTATATGTGTAAATGATTTTTGGGTATTTTGTTAACAAAACAACAAATGTAAAAATACCAAATACACCTGTAGAGGCCTATTCTCTGGCTTCGTCAGTCAGGATAGAATTGATTTTATGTATACGCATTCATGAGAAGCCTCGGGTAGGGTATTTTCATGAAAAATAAAATAAACCACGTTTTAAAAGATTTTTTTGACCAACATACCGTTACTTACGCAGTAACTAATTTTTAATTACAGTTGTTATAAATGCGTATAAATAAATTCAATTTTATCCTGCTGATCCTGACGATGACGCAAAGGCCGAAACCGGTTATAGAGATGAAGACAAGTAATCATAAAGCCAGATAAGTTCTACACCTGTATTTAATATGGAACGGTTTTATCAAATGATCCCAAAAATTATTATTAATGAAGCATTTTTCAAAACTAACAAAAGCTTAATTTTTTAGTGTCAATAAAAATGTATGAAAAAGTTTACAGTACCATAGAGAGATTTTAAAAATTAAGAAAAGCATATTCCCAGCAAATACATACTTGTTACGTGCTAACTAGAGGTGTGCGAACCTATGTTTTTTTTTTCGGACCGAACTATGAACGAACCCAAGCAAATATGTTTATTCAAAGTTCGAACTTTAGAAAAAGTATGTCTAAAGTTCACACTCAAACTTCGAACTTCTTAAAAGTTCAAAATCAAAAAACGAACTAACCAAAATGTTCGAATATCATTTCCCTAAATACAAAAATTTGGTATATTATAGCACACAATATTTGCTACGTAGAAGATAAATACAATTTGGAGAACCCAATTCATCACAATGCAGTTTTTAGACTAGCTACTTTAGCCGTATTACTTTATAGGTGTATTTTCGCTGCAATTAGTATACCGTACTGAAGAGCTCTTAACTAGAGCGAACCGGTCTACGGTTATAATTGTGGTGAGAATGCGTCTAGCCTTACATACTTTGTCCGTATATTAGCGTAGAAATGGGCCAGGGCTGACAATTTGTTAAATTGTTAGTTAGTTGTATACAGTCTGTATTTTTTAACATTTTGTGTTATTTGGAGCTGGCGTGACAACATACTACTTGGTTCCGCAACTAGGTGGGACACGCTCACCACTGACTTAGTGTTGAAAGGCTGGCTACTTTAGCCGTATTACTTTATAGGTGTATTTTCGCTGCAATTAGTATGCCGTATTGACGAGCTCTAATGAGAGCGAAACCGGTCTACGGTTCTAATTGTTGTGAGAATGCTTCTAGCCTTACATACTTTGTCGCTATATTAGGGTAGAAATGGACCAGGGCTGACAATTTGTTAAATTGTTAGTTGTATACAGTCTCTATTTTTTAACACTTTTTGTTATTTGGAGCTTGCGTGAGAACGTATTATTTGGTTCCGCAACTAGGTGGCGACACGCTCACCACTCACAATTAGAAACATAACTCAACAAATAATAAAATAGAAACTTGAAAATACACTAAATAGAAAATTGTTCAATATGTCCACCGTTTTCTTCAATGCACTTTATACACCTTTTTGAAACATGCCTGCAAACTCTGGTGATGGTGTTTCGGTTAATATGATTTATAGCTTCCGTGATTCTGTTTAATAATTCATTGATATTTTGTGGCGGATCGAATTTATACTTATCATTCTTTAGAGTACCCCAAAAATTAAATCCATGGGGGTTATATCAGGACTTCGAGCACACCAATGAACCGACCCATTGTTACAAATGACACGATTATTAAAACTTTTGTACAAAATTTGACGATCCTAGCGTGAGCTGGACAACCGTCTTGTTGGTACCAAATGTCGTCTAAATTATCACGAACTCTTCTAATTGTTGGTAAGATATCATTTGCCAATAGATTAAGATACCTTTCCCCTGTTAAATTATGTTCAAAAAAGAACGGACCAACAATGCCGTTACCTGATTTTTTTTAATTAACTGTCTAATCTACAAATAAAAATAACAGTTTTTTACCTAATAAGCCGCACCAAACATTAATACCAAATATGTCTTGCAATCGTCTTTCTTCCTTTAGATGGGAATTTTCATGTGCTCAATAATGCCTGTTATGGCGATTATACACACCACAATTTGTTAATCTGGATTCATGAGTCCATATTATTTACAAATGTAAATTTTCATCTTGCTGACATTGTCCTTGATACCATCTGCAGAATTGAAGTCGCTTAGGGTAATCGTCAACATTTAAGCCTTGTACGATTGTAGGTTTCTGTGGATGCTAATGACTTTGTTTTAATACACGGTGTACCGTACTTTTTGGAACGTCAATTTGTTCACCATAAAACCGAACAGATTGCAGAGGGTTTTCGTTTGAAACCTGTAAGACGGCATTATTTATTTCTTCATTTGTAGGCATTGGTAGTTTCTTTACGTGGAAGCTACCGTCGTTCAATAGACTGGTCACTATCCTGCGAAATATTTTGGTGTTTGGTTGTCGTCTTTCTGCGTAGTTGTTTTGATATGAATTTGCAGCTGCCTCAGTATTTCGGTTATAACGAATATAACATTTCAACATGTCAAAATATTCTTCATTACTGAACATATTGTTGAATAATATTTAAAATAAAGAGGAAACAAACTATTTAGTACAAAATTTTAAGCAACGTGTTAAATACACCTCAAGTTGTTCAGATAATTAAGAATGACAGTATTCTTAATTCACACAATATTATTATATCCATAGCAAGCTTTCTTCTGTTGTTCTTCAACTGACTTACGTTTAAAAATCAAACAATTTTCAAAGGCGCCTTCGTAAATCATTAATCTGCGTTTTATTGAGTTGTGTTAGTAAATTTAGTTATTTACTAGGTTTACCTAATTAATTAGATTATAACAATTTTTTAGGATAATGTTGTAATGTAAAATATCATTTGTAATAATGGGCCGATTCATTGGTGTGCTCAAAGTTCCTTTTTTTTATCGTGAATGATTACGGAAAATTATGTTAAAAGTAGAAGCCTATTGTTAGACTCCATGGCCTACTGCTTTTTGAACACTTTTTTTTTGTCACTTGTTTTCTGGTATTGGATTTCATAGCTACTATCCTCAAAACGGTTTTTCTTAAAATTGTCAGGGCAATTACAAGATTTCTCAAGCACGTTGTACATCATTGGAAAGCTCTTTTCACAGGATATCACATGAGCAAAAAATCCAATATGGCTGCCATAATAAAAACAAACGTTGATACCTGTAGCTCAAAAACAGATGACAATCCAAAGTTGAGAACAGCACAAAAATATTACTCTGTAAAAAGTGTCCCGATATTGTGCAAATCTTAGACATGTTGGATCAACGCCTACTTAGATATTGAAGAAAAAAGAAATCGACAAATTAAGGTTTTTTCAAGATAACTCGAAAACGAAAAGAGGCAGGGCAAAATACAAGTCATATTTGGAAGGAGCATGAAATTATACAAAACGTTGCTAATTTAACCATCTCCCTATCTCTTAAGAACAATACATTCCCACCCAGTTTGGGACTCACTGTATATGTAGGATATATTGAAGAATATATATGGAAGTTTCGCTTCTTAAATATTATGTGCGTTAATTGTCCACCTCCATATCCACGAAATCATCCAAATGACGTAGGAAATCTAACATAATTTGTTCAAGTTTATTCTTGGGAATAATTCCAATTTCTTCTTGGATGTTTTTTAGACTCCTCTAGATCTCAAGGATCGCTTCTGAATACTTTGCTCTTTAAATAACTCCAAAGAAAGAAGTCAGGGGTAGTAATGTCAGGAAATCTTGTGGGTCACTATTTTGAGAAATGAGTCTGTTTGGAAATGTTTCCAGCAAGATCGCCATACTCTTTCTTGCAGTATGACAGTGACATCGCCTTGTTGGAAAAGGTATTTTTTTTCTTGGAGTTGTATGGTAAATGTTTAGAGCGTATGTGTATACCGTTCAGAATATACGGGACTTTTTACTATTATATTAACCAAAAAGCGGGTCAGTGACTCTTGACGATGATGCGTCACATTAAACAGTGTCTTTTAAATAATGTAAAAGTCTTTCGTAAGTGTGACATTGGTTTTTTATAGCAAAAATTCTGATAATTGACCATGTCGTGTATAGTAAAGGGAGCTTCGCCACTCATGAAAAACTCTGGACGCAGCAAGTGCGTTATGGTAGTGAATTTTTATTAAATCCTTCAAATTTGAAAAACTCAGTTTTCTATACACTTAGAAAGCTTAGTTTTGGTATGTAGTAAGGTCTATCCTAGGGCAAGATATCCACCGAATTTAATTAAAATAACTTTGTAATTTTTGTAGAAAAAAGTTTTCGAAAGAAAATTTAAATTTGAATAACTCAATTTTCTATAAGCTGAGAAAGTTGAATTTTGGTACTTAGTAAGGTCTCTCCCAAGGCAATATATATATATATATATATATATATATATATATATATATATATATATATATATATATATATATATATAGTAAATTTCATTAAAACAGCTTTGTTATTTTCGGATAATTTTTTTTTGAAAGAAAACTCAAAATTTTCCCGGAAAACCCCGTCCGCTTTTCCTGGCTAACGAACTCATCCAAGCCATTAATAAAAGAAAGGCACTTGCCAAGTTTAATTGAAATCGGTTAATTATTTTTTGAGTTATCAGACGGATTCACACTATATATATATATATATATATATATATATATATATATATATATATATATATATATATATATGTATATGTATATATATATATATATATATATATATATATATATATATATATATATATATATATATAAACGTATAAAAATTGAAACTGACCCCGTATATTGGTTCTAGGGGTCCTAGTTCGCGTTCATTTGAAATTTTTTTTGCAAAGTCTCTCCATCGATACCTCCCTATTAGTGATTTTTTAAAAATAAAAATTCACTAAAAATGAAGGGCTCGCCTCTTTTCTCCCCGAAAATATATTATAAAAAAAAGGAAAACCCTTACGGAAATCTATGTCATTTTAACGCAAGCAGTCATCAATTCGGTTACCGGTATAACCTATATAGTAGAAACAATGTGCCATATGTTATCAAAATAACTTATTGTTTGAAAATGTACACAAAATTTCTGACAATAAACTTTAAATGTTGGTTTCCTAACGAACAAACTTTAGGTTAAATACCAAATTGAGTTATTGAAATTTGAAGCATTTAATGAAAATTTGATACCAAAACGCACTTACTGCGTCTCGATTTTTTTCTTACAAACATATTTCGATAAAAAGCAAAAATAAAATACCATAACGCACTTGCTGCGTCCAGAGTTTTTCCTAACTAGAAATGTCTAGAGCTAAGTAGGAACCTGTAATTAGTCGATGATCAAAATGTGTCATCTACCACAACAGCAAACTGTAATGATCATAATTTTATGTGGTAGCGATCTATCTTTATTGGCGATTATGTGATATCGAGAGTAGCAGATGTAAATGTGACCATAATTATAGCCATAAAAGTATAAATATTAAATTCTATGTTAGAATCAGTACCTCGTGAAAACAAATCTTTATTCAATGTCCTTGTCCTTATTAACTAACTAAATAATCTGTGCCCGCTTTTAGACATATGTACCATCTATTAGAATTTACCTTAAGCAATTTGAGGTCAACAGTTTGAATGAAAGAAAGCTGAGGAGGTTAGAGTCAACGTCAGTGTCATATAAAATAAACAAGATATCCACAACATTTCATTAAAATAACTTTGTAATTTTCGGAGAAAAATTTTTTTTTCGAAAGAAAATTTAAAATTTGAATAACTTAATTTTCTCTAAACTTAGAAAGTTGAATTTTCGTACGTAGTACAATCTCTCCTGAGGAAACATATATACTAAATTTGATTAAAACAGCTTTGTTACTTTCTGAGAAAAAAATTTTTTCGAAAGAAAACTCAAAATTTTCCCGGAAAACCCCGTCCGATTTTTCTGGCTAACGAACTCATCCAAGCCATTAATAAAAGAAAGACACTTGCCAAGTTTCATCGAAATCTGTTAATTATTTTTTGAGTTATCAGACGGATACATTCAACATATTGTGTTATTTGGAGCTGGCGTGACAACATACTACTTGGTGCCGCAACTAGGTGGCGGCACGTCCACCACTCACTTATTGTTGAAAGGCTGGCTATACTATAGCCGTATTACTTTATGTGTATTTTTGCTACAATTAGTATGCCGTACTGAAGAGCTCTAATGAGAGCGAAACCGGTCTACGGTTCTAATTCTTGCGAGACTGCATCTAGCCTTACAAGCTACTGCTATTTTATACTGATCGAATTTCATCCTGTGCACAATTCTCCGGGTACTTGAGGCAGATAAAGTTAACGCTACTGCAAATCATCTCACTGATTGAGTTGGAACATGAAGAATTTATTCTCTCACCAGTTCTTCATTTTCAGAATTGAATGCAGATCGTCTCCTGCCAGTTTACCAGTCGATTTTCTTTTTTTAACTGACTCATTATTTTGCCGATTATGGAACCAGTATGAAATTACACTTCGACTCGGAACATCACAAACAATAAACAGACGACGAAATAACCGTTAAGTTACATTTAAATATGGAAATAAATTTAATCAATTTAGAAAATAAAATATGTGTTCCTGTATCTTCGAGTGCTCCATTCTGACAACTACGACAAAGCTGTCAAAATATCTCCAAAGTCAAAGTAATTATTTTACCCCAAAAGCTAACTATTTCTTTAAACAATTGTAAGTAGCAAACCCAGTAGCGGCTCGTGCTTTAATGCATTGGGGGTGCGCAAGAAAAAAAAAGTTCGGGATGCAGCAAGTGCGTTATGGTAGTGAGTTTTTATTAAATGCTTCAAATTTGATTAACTCAAGTTTCTACGAACTTATAAAGTTGAATTTTGGTGTATAGTAGGGCCTTACCCAGGGCAACATATCTACAAAATTTCATCAAAATAACTTTGTAATTTTCAAAAGAAAACTCAAAATTTGAATAACTCAATTTTCTAAAAATGTAGAAAGTTGAATTTTAGTGTGTAGTAAGGTCTTTTACAAGGCAACATATCTACCAAATTTCATTAAAATAGCTTTGTAATTTTCGGAGAAAAATATTTTTTTTGAAAGAAAACTCAAAATTTGCTCGGAAAACCTTATCCGATTTTCTTGACTAACGAACTCATCCAAGCCAATAATAAAAGAAAGGCACTCGCCGAGTTTCATCGAAATCAGTTGCTTATTTTTTGAGCTATCGGTTGGATACATACATACATACATATATATATATATATATATATATATATATATATATATATATATATATATATATATATATATATATATATATATATATATATCCCTTAAAAAGTTAACCTTTAAATTTAAAATATCCACTGAACTAATCACACTATCACAATTATTTTGTCCACTTATTAAGCAACCCAAACTAGTAGCCATCATAATAATAATAATTGTCTTGTTAGAACATGTAAACAGCAACGAAATGATCTAATTAAAATCAATCCGACGCCCAGCACTACACGAAAATTACTAAACACATACTAGACACAGGCACACTCTGCCAAAATTCCACTGCAAGTGTGGAATTTGAGAGCGCACACCAGATTGCTTATTCGGTCGTTTTCGACAATGAGACTCGATCATTTCGCACTGAAGTATCGCATTTCCTCAAGAGCGCCGAAAAATACACACCGCCGGCAACTGATGTATATATGGATATTTGGATATGGATGTATATAACGATAACGTCTCCAACCAACCATTAACACTATATTTATTCTGATGCTGTATTAATGGCTGCCGACTCTGCGATCCTCGATCCTCGATATACTAATTTTGTTTGTTGAATGCAGGAATGCAGGAGATAAAAAAGTAAATAAAAATTTATTAAAATATAGCATAGCAAAATATTATTTTTTTCCACGACAGGCGGAGGTGCGCGCGCAAGGGCGCACTGATTGAGGAACCGCCCCTGACCTAATCTCTCCTAAACTCTCCACTAATAATAACAATATTTTAATAAATTATATAGGAGTTCGATCAGATATCTACACTGAGAAGCGATTCTGCCATGCAGTTTTTTTTTTCAGCCTTAGTTTGCTTCACTTCAATCTGTCATCTAAATTAGATTACGTAACAAAAAGGCAGTTTGAAGCCACTTTAAATACAGACTTTGCTAAGTTCTACGTTTTTTTTGAAATTCTTAGAAAAAAGGTGTCAATTATTAGAATAATTAGAAGCTATGAATAACATGTCCATAAATTAAAAAACACGCGTTCACCTAAAATAAACCAAATAATTCAAAGGGCATCGAGAAATCCTATACTAAACGGTAAGTTGCGTTACTCAACACAAATAATTATGACAAACCTGTCCGGTTTGCAAGGGTACGTGCTATATATCAAGGTGACAAATTCTTAGAACAAAACGTGATGGAAGGTGTAACGATTACGTTTCGTTACTACTTTAATTATTCAAAATAAACCCGTATGAGACTTAATTAATAGCCGACAATCCAATATCTCTAAGGCAATTCATGTCTTAATTTCAAAAGTATTTTCATGAAAAGTCGCTAAATCTTCAAGTACCGTAAACCCCTTTACTGCATTTCTAATTTGTACGTTAAAATTCAATATATGTTTGCCATGGGAAACTACCTCGCATTATTACTGAACAAATATTTCCAGGAACGAAATAAGCATTGAAAATATACGTTAGGAATATTCAAGAACAAAATATTGTTTATCTGTAATTTTCCGGTGAAGACCGTTGGAAACTTTGCAGAGAATTGCCAGAAAAACCATCAACTGTGGACACGGGAGGTGATACGTCGTGACTTTACCACCGATTGGAGGTCTCGTTTTATCTCATTCGAAGAATGTAGGCCAGAGAGAGCTCGCGCACAGCCAGCAACAGTCACGGTAAGAATTTTTACGTGCAGCGAGTAGGAGTTGCAGAACCCGACATTAGCGAGGACTCTCTGCTGAGCGTTCATAGAGTGAACACAGGTCAGTTTCGGTGGCTATTATATTATCTTAAAACGGGGTTGTAATGATCTTTCTGTTATCTGTACTACCTAATAATTATTGTCGGTGATCGTACGAAGTAATTCAAGTGATTTTCGAGTTTAAATAAACATCGTATTTAGCATAAAAACGCGACCTAACTCGTGGCTCTTTGTTCCGAACTGTTGATTTCTTGCCGTAATCAGAAAGAGTTCCTGGTTATTATCGAACCTTAAGTCAATTGGTAGTGAATTGTACTTGAGCAAACTCACGTTTGCTTGCGATTTGCAAAGCTTCCATCCAGCAAATTTAAAACATCGAGATAGGTGTCAAATGGTCTTGTAGTATTGGAGCAATGGCATTCACCGGTCCAATAATCTCTGATGGGAAGTCCCAGTCGTTTTCCCCAGCTTTTCCGCTCTTATTGGAGTCTGGAATCTGTGTCAGGCACTCATGATTGATCCCACCTGGAAAGCCACTTCACAGGGTCATCAGGTAACCTAATACCGGAAGACTGGTGAGTTCAAACAAATCTTTTCTCTGAATCAGCAGATTTTCATGCCGAAATCTAACATCTGAAGTTTTAGTAACCTGAACTTTCAAAATCACGTAGTCAAGTTTGAGCTTAAACAATGTCAGGGAGGTGCTGTCAGCATAATTATATATTTCCTGTTTAATCTCTAAGATTTTGTCAATTTTTGTAAATTTACACACATAGTTATTATTTTTTTAAAATTCTAATTAGTAAACTCTCTTTAATATCTTTTATATTTTCATAATTAATGTAGAAATTTCACGTAGAATCATATATTCTCTCTTTTTGGAGCCTCACTCAAAGAACTGGCCAGTTAATTCACTAGAAAACCTAGTAATTGATTGACAGGCGTCAAGTAATTTACCTAATCATTTGTGTTTGTTTTTGAGCGATACCCTAAGTAATTAACAGTAACATTTTAGTAATATACAACTATTTTTATCTTATTGTTTTGGCATATGTATGTAAATTAATAATTTCTTGTTCTTGAAATTCTTCCTGTCTGTTTGATTTCTATTTGTGTGCTATCAATGTTTATTTGAGATTTATCAATCACTTTATTTCATTGTATTCGCTATTCTAAATTTAATTTATATAAATAAATTCAATATTTTGTTACATTAACATATCTGTTTAATTGAAGAGAAATTCCTCCCTAGTATCTACTTTCTTTTTGAAGTCGACGCAAACAATTTATTCTTACTAACTATTATCCAGATATCTAAATTTCTAACTAGTCTGGAGAGCCCACAAATATAGGACTCTGGGCAGTGCGAAGCAAACAAAGGAAGAGAACCTGAGTATCAAACTACATCCAGATCTGTCAACTTCCTAAAAGGTGCTGCTAATCTTAATAAATTTGACAATCTGATAGATAGCTACTTTAGGGTGGGGTGTTATAGGCAATTGTGACCTCACCATAGAGCAGATCTATATCCGCCTGAGGTCAATCACAATATACCACGGTTCTTGTACTTAAAGCTTCCCTTTGAAGAGGGTAACAAAGGATTTAATACTACTAAACAGTTAAGATTGTGCATTAATTGTCTGCGATCTAACCATACTATAAAAAAAATTGTAGAAGTAATAGTAAAGGTAAACACTGTAATAAAAAATTGCATTACACATTATTACATCGAGATAATGTACAGAATGTCACATAGCGACAATGTGACATGCACGTTTTATTATCTACTGCTCCCATCCTTGTTCCTGATAAATTCGGAAATTTACACAAATGCAAAGCCTTGTTAGATAATGCGTCTCAGAGCTAATTTATTTCAAGCCTTTTATGCAGGAAATTTCCTTGAAAGAGACTAATGTACCAATCGAAGGTGTAACGCCACGTTTACAAACATAATCTGTCGACAACGGGGATTATAAAACCATTTCTTTTAAGTGTTTCCCGAAAGTATACTTATCTATCTATTGTATAAGGTGTATAGACTTACACAACACATTCATGGATATGGATGTAGGTAATAAAATAAGTAATGATAATAATAAATATAATAGCAATTACTTGTACAAAACTAATAACAATGTTAACAAAAAATAACACACGGGAGCAGCAAACTGGCTTTTTACAAAATAATTGGGTTTAAAGCAGTCTTAAGTGTAAACAACGATAAGTACATCTTCCAAAAAATACAAATATCTTTGCTGTTTGACTTAACCAATCAGCTGTCTCTTGTTTTTTATAATCTAAATACTTATTTAATAGCTAACACTAATTTTAACAGTCCAATTTGGGGAACCGGTGTCGAGTAAAACACTTACATATTACTCATAAATTACTTAATTTCCTACATATACATTTGTTGTTTCAAATTGAGGCACATCAAAAGTGTAACAAATATAAAAACCTATACAATTAAGGCTCTAAACTGGCTAATTGAATGACAAGAAATAACAAAAACAGAAATATTTATTCGATGGGCATCTAATATGTTAGATATGGCTTTGTGCAATAATTTTGTATCAGGCTGTCCCAAAAAGTCATATTTATAAGTGTGAAGTCTTCAAGAATGGTTAAACTTTTGTCTATAACAATGTGACGCACTTTAGTAGAATTAACAGGCTCCCATATGACGTTATCCAATAAAGGATCCTTACTTGGTGTAGGAGTTCTGAAAAAAAAACAGCGATTAGTATATACGTACAGGAAAAGTAGTTGACTAATTAATTACTAGTCTAATTTGCCCATCAAAACCATAAACCATAATGAATAGATATAATTTCAAAGACCTTGGGCAGAAAAAAATGCTGATAGCGTTATAGAGACAAGGAGGTAAACTACCGTAACCTTTGACCCTCCGAGGTGACTGATTAAAATTCTAAAACTTTTTCACTAACGCTTAGACATTTTTAAGGTGTATTTACGGAGTTGAGGCAATATATTTTTAAAATATTAGGTATTTTTAGGGTTTTCCGTCCAAAATACTCATTACTACCAAACTTAATTATAGTCTAGGCAACAATATTTGGCCTGATGAGTATATGCTGATTTTTCTGATGTTAAAACTTCATATGTGTGGATGAGTGAAAACGCTTTACGGAGATGACGATTATACAGGATTATTCCGGTTTTATTACTGTAATCCTGGCCCTAAATACAAAACTGTAGAAATTCTACATTTTAACTGATAGAGCTAGCGGTGAATCTAGACAGATTTTTTACGAATAGGACTGACTTTAGTCACCCTAATATTAGATGACTTGAGGCGCCCCGTCTAAGTAGCACAGGGTCTTTTTTCCCACCAATTTTGAGAGCGTATTGTTCGACCGCAGCTTCTAAATGTATGCAACCCCTGCATACACCAATTCATTCGTATGTACAATATTATACTGGCCGACTTTATTTCATCCCCTGAGTGTTTAAGTTTATGCAATATGCAATTTGCTCAAAACCTTTGCGTGTTATATGTAGTATATATAAGACCATTTTAAAGCAAACCTAATTGCCAAACGAACAGATTTTTTCTGATATTTGAAAAAAATAATATAAGGCACCTAATAAGAGTTGGCCATTTTCAATAGCAAAAAAGTGTTGCCGCAGCAAGTGCGTTTTGGTTATATATATATATATATATATATATATATATATATATATATATATATATATATATATATATATATATATATATATATATATATATATATATATATATATATATATATATATATATATAGGCTGGCGCATTGAAAACGAAACAGACCAATTTGAGTGGCGAAACGTATTTGGAGTTACTAGAAGATATCGTTTACCCTCTACTAATTGACATTGTCGAAAATAATGATCCCTATCAAGAAAATCAATTAGTGTTTCAACAAGATGGAGCTTCTCCGCATTTTTCACAACGTGTTAGGGAGTTTTTGAACAGAGAGTTTCCAGAGCAATGGATTGGGCGTAAAGGTGCTATTGAGTGCCCCCCTAGATCACCGGATTTAACTCCTTTAGACTTCCTTCTATGGGGGGGGGGGGGTCCTATTTAACGAGTAGAATTTACGCAACAGAATCGGAGTCTCTAGAAGAATTACGACGACGCATTGTTGAAGAATGCCGTCTAATAAGTCTACAATTGCTCCAGAATGTCAAAGCTCGTTTTGAACAAAATTTGTACTTTTGTATGGAAGCTAGTGGTCAACAATTTGAACACTTACTTAACTGAATAAACATTTGAACGTTTGGTTTTGTTTTTTAGTTTTTTTTTAACGAAAAATTGACTAACTACTGAATTTCTTATCACAATGAATGAAATACATTCTTGCAACTCCAACTGTGAATAATTTTTAAACGAGTTGATAAAACTTCCAAAAAAATTAGTGTGCTGAATTCAGAAAAGAAAGAGCTTTCAAATGATGTAACACTAGACCCATGTTCCCTATTTGAAATATAAGGGTTGTTATCACCACCCTTAAGGGATTGATGTGACAAAGTTGAGTTTTATGTCAAAACATGCCCCCCTCAATGTTAAAATCGACGTGTTTCAGCGTTTCTTAAAAAAATATTTCTCTGGACGCAAATCGGTCTGTTTCGTTTTCAATGCGCCAGCCTTTATATATATATGAGTTATCGTTGTGGTACACACACACACACACACACACACACACACACACACACACACACACACACACACACACACACACATATATATATATATATATATATATATATATATATATATATATATATATATATATATATATATATATATATATATATATATATATATATATGTACCACACCGAGAACTCAAAGAATAATAGGCCGATTTCGATAAAATTTGGCATGTACCTTCCTTTTGTAAGTGAATTCGATAAGTCCGTTAGTCAGGGAAATGTAACCAGGTTTTCCGGGAGAATTTTAGGTCTTTTTCCCGAAAAAATGTTTATCTCCAAAAATAAAAAAGCTATGATAACAAAATTTGGTACGTAAGTTTATGATATTAAAACTATAACAAAATTTATATTTTTATCGTGCAAGAAAAAAATGTAAAAAAAAACATTTTGTGCTAGATCATTTCTATGAAAATTCACTACCATTTTAACAATAGATTTAAAACTGGGTGCCAAAAGCTCAAGACAATTCCTTATCGTTAAGGATACAAAAAATTATGTTTAATATTATGCTAAAGGATAAACCACAGATTGCCGCTTTTCATATCCAAGATAAAAACTTTACATAACTTTGTTTATCAATTTGTACACGTCCTGATAAACAGTCATACTGAAAAATGGAATTCAGTTTTTCGTCGAAGTTGAACCAGTTAACATGTAGTTTTATTTATAATATTAAATTTAAACCGTGTCTGCATCGGTTCGCCATGATTTTTATAATCACATAAAGCCCCTTTTACCGGTTTAACGTGTACTTTTGCGGCTTTCTTAATTTTAATATAATATTGTAGGTGTAGGTAACGGTTTTAAAATTAAAAGTGTCGCTCGTTCTCAAGACTGTTTCGTGGCTGGTGTATTTTCTAAAAGTTTTAGCTATTATGGCTTAACGTATTTACATCGAACCATAAAAACTTGACATTAGGAAGTCACTAGCATAGCGCTTGTGACCTTCAATTGTTTGCGAATTTTCATTAAAAAAATTGAGATATAGATGTTTATATATATATATATATATATATATATATATATATATATATATATATATATATAAATGGGTATGTGTCCAACAGGTAACTTATAATCGACCGTTTTGCTGAAACTTGGTACGTGTCCTTCTTTTGTTAATAGCTTGGATGAGTTCGGTAGCCAGCCCAACCGGACCAGCTCAAAAAATAATTTCTCTGGAAATGAAATTTATATCTTGTAAAATAATAAAATTATTTTGACAAAACTTGTTATCCATTTTGCCTTGATAGAAAATTTATAATATATACGAAAATGAAAGTTTCTAGCCTAATAGCGAACTGAGTAAATACAGTTTACATTTAATGAAAATTCGCTACTATAAACACTTGCTTCGTCGAGAATTTTTTGCTTATAATTTATAGTGAAGTGTTTAGTGAATATCAATAATAATAATACTCTCTTCATTAATATTATGTGCATCTAGTGGCATAGTTTAAGAGGGCGCTGAAGTCAAGTTTGTATGGGTTTGATTCAATCAGATCAGCGGGCGGCGTAGAGGAGCTTTCGCGGTAAGTGTAAGTAGATTTTTGATTGAATTTTTTTTGCATAGTGTCACCGTTAAAGTCTGCATGTATGTGGATTTTTATTATTATTTATTTTACGCTAATTTTAAGTTCCTGGACAGTTTCTGCTTTGAAAACAATGCAAAATGACCTAGACAGTTTTTTCAATCGATCGACCATACCTGTCAACTTTCTAAAAAGGTTTAGAAAAATTTAGAAAAAGGTTAAATGCCAAAGTTGTTTCTTTGTTAGTTTTCTAACCACAGACCTAATGTAAACAAATTTGGACAAGCTAACTTTCGCACATTTTTTGTGAATTTTCATTAAAAAAGTTTACCAATAGAATAGTCATCGATGGCCAGACTTTGGGAATATTTTTTCACATGAGCGCGAATTGGAGCTCCTGGAACCCATATTTAGGGTAAGTTTAAGTTTTTATATAGAGGTATCCGAGCCATAACACAAAATATTGCTGCAAATTGAATAATAACTTCCACATAGCTGTGATAATTTATTCTCTTCAGAAAGACATTCTCATGGATTGAATTTAGGGCCCATAACTTGAACACAAAGAAAATATTTGTATTCCTGTACCCATAAACTTTTGAAACGTTATATTACTCGGGTTTTATTGAAAAAAATGTCAATTTTCACCAAATCACCCCATATTTATCCCCTACCCTCTGAAGCGAACTTACCCAAAAACAATTCGAAGCGTTCCTTTGTCGGGTGCTAACCGGATACCAAATTTGCCGACGATATCTCAATTCGTTCGAAAGCTATTGCGTCTATTAACAGACAGACGTACATGCCGACAGACCGAAAGACCGACCGACGACAGACCGCCAGACAGACAAAAAATTCGATCCAGAATCAAGTTTTCCATGTGTTTTGAGACATTGTTTGCCGTTTTAGCAAAACAAATTTCGAAATTTTTGCCAACAATATTCCACCCCCACAACCCCTAATTTAATTTCTGCACAGAATACCAGATGTTTGATGAAATTAAAAGTTTTCTAATAAATAAACCCTAAAACGTTATATTACTCGAGTTTTAACGAAAAAATTTCAATTTTCACCAAATGACCCCATTCATCCCCTAGCCCCTTTAGCGATTTTACCCAAAAACAATCCGAACCGCCTGCTTGTCGAGTGCTAATTGTATACCAAATTTGAAGACGTTATCTCAATTCGTTCTTAAGTTATCGTGGGTACAAACAGACAGACATACAAACCGACAGACAAAACAAAATTTCGTGCCCAAATCATGTTTTCTATATGGTTTGGTACTTTTTATGACCTTTTCGCGAAAAAAAAAAGTTGAATTTTTTGTCGGCGATGCGATACTTCCACAGTTGTGACGAAGTGCAAGTAAAAGAGTGCTGAAAATTGAATCATAACTTCCATATAGCTGTCATAATTTATACAGGGCCCATGACTTGACTACAAAAAAATATTTTTATTTCTGTACCCATAAACTTTTGAAACGTTATATTAAATTTAAATTAAATTTAAATAAAAAAATATCAATTTTCACCCAATCATCCCTTATTCATCCCCTACACTCTGGAGCGATTTTAACCAAAAACAATCTAAACCGTTCGTCTGTCGGGTGCTCATTAAGTGAAGATTGGAACCTGTGATGAGCATTGACAAGTACACTTGGAGAACCCAAATCACCACAACACATTTAAAAAAAGACCTGACGATCGTTTCATTAACCAAGTTAGCGTCATCAGAGGATGACAAATTCTAATTACGTGGATGATGTTTTCGCAGTGTTTAACACAAACATTTGCAGAATAAAAGATTTTATTGCCAGATTAAACAATAAATTTGATTCTATAAAATTTACTCACGAATTAGAAATTAATAATAAATTACCCTTTCTAGATGTATTAGTTATCAATGATAAAGACACTTATGAATTCGATGTCTATAGAAAGGAAACCAACACTATAAACTACATCCCGAACGACTCACATCATACGTACGCACAAAAAATGGCCAGTCTGAATTTTTTAGTAAATCGGTTAATTAATTTTCCTTTAAACAAAAGTAGATATACCAGAGAATTAAATTATATCAAGAACGTGGCCGAATATAACGGATACACTGCTTGCCTGGTGGAAAAATTAATCAACAAACAGAAAACAAAGAAAATGTTGACGGAATCAACAACTTTTAAAAGAGAGAAATCCGAAGTAAACTTTGTTTGCTTACCATTTGAACCTCGAATCACGAGGGGTCTAGATAGCATTTAAAAAACAAGTCAACTTGCAACTAACATTTTCGACAAAAAATACCTTAAAAAATTTGCTAGGTAACCCAAAAGACAAGGATAGCACGGACAAAATGCCGGGAATTTATGAAATAAGTTGTAAAGATTGTAATCTTAAGTACGTCGGGCAAACAAAAAGATCGATTGGAGTTAGATTCAAAGAACACTTAGCTCAATTACGTTACGGTACTATAGATAGATCTACTGTCGCCCGACATATTTGGGATAATAATCATCACGTTAATGAAGATATCTGAAATTAATAAAAAATGTTAGAAAACCAGGACAGCTATATAGCTAAATTCCTTCGAAAGTATATATATATATATATATATATATATATATATATATATATATATATATATATATATATATATATATATATATATATATATATATATATATATATATATTGCGAAATATAGTTACAACAAAAATTGTATAAACGCGGCATCACCGTCGATTACGAGTCACCTGATCGATTGCTTCGCTAAATAAAAATTCCCATGTTTTTAACACGTCCTAGAGATAACATAATAATACAGAAAGTTCCGACAAAGCAAACTATGTTAATTTAGGTGTCGTTAAACCTTTCCAAAATTACTAAAGATGGACACATTTTAGATAAGTTAGTAGGGACAGTGCAGACCTCGTCCCTCGATAAAAATACAATACACTGCAGAATTTGCTTGCGTTTATTTTCCCATCTCAGTTCGGTCCCTTTACCTAAGATCCGGTATATAAGGTGATGTTAGTTTTTAAAATAGTTAGAATTTTTCATCCTCTGATGACGCTAACTTGGTTAGTGAAACGATCGTCAGGTCTTTTAGTTAATTTTCGTAGAAAAAATTCACTAATGGGGAGATCCCGACTTTTGAATTTTGAAATTTTTTTTGCGAATGAGCGCGAACTAGGACCCCTAGAACCCATATCCGGTGTCAGTTTCAATTTTTATATCACACCGATAACTCAAAAAATAATGGGCCGATTTTGATAAAATTTGGCATGTACCTTTATTTTGTAAGTGGCTTGGATAAGTTCGTTAGTCAGGAAAATCGGACGAGGTTTTCCGGGAAAATTTTGAGTTTTCATTCGAAAAAAATTTTTATCTCAAAAAATGAAAAGCTATGATAACCGAATTTGGTAGGTAGGTTTACGATATAAAAAGTAAACTACACACAAAAATTTAAATTTCTATGTTGCAAGAAAAAAAAGTTATAATAAAATATTTGGTGCCAGATCATTTCTATGAAAATTCACTACCATAACGCACTTTCTGCGTCTTTGAGTTTTTTTAAATGTGTTGTGGTGATTTGGGTTCTCCAAGTGTACTTGTCGGGTGCTCATTGTATACCAAAGTTGAAGATGATATCTCAATTTGTTCGAAAGTTATTGCGCCTATTAATAGACAGACAGGCTGACAGACCGATCGACCGACCGACCGACAGATAAGAAAAAAATCTCCCAAAATCAAGTTTTGTGTATATTTTAAGACTTTTTACCCCGTTTTAGCAAAAAAAATTCGAAATTTCTGTCACCAATATTTCAGCTCCACAAATTCAACCCATAATTTAATTTCAGCACAGAATATGTTTGATGATTGATAAAATTAAAAGTTTCCTAATAAATAAACCCTAAAACGTTATATTACTCGAGTTTTAACGAAAAAATGTAAATTTTCACCAAATCACCCCCATTCATCCCCTACCCCTCTGGAGCGATTTTACCCGAAAACCATCCGAACCGTTAGTTTGTCGGGTGCTAACTGTATACCAAAAATAATATAAAAATTGAGACGATATCTCAATTCGTTCTAAAGTTATCGTGGCTACAAACAGACAGACACGCACACAGACCGACAGACAAAAAGAATTTTCGTTCCCAAATGATGTTTTCTATAGGTTTTGACCATTTTTGCGACGTTTAAGCGAAAAAAAGCTCAATATATCCCTTATTATACAAGATATGAAAAAAAAAGTATATATTAATTATAGGGTGTCTTGAGCTACATCTTAAAAAATAT
This sequence comes from Tillus elongatus, assembly GCA_964006375.1. Taxonomy (NCBI): domain Eukaryota; kingdom Metazoa; phylum Arthropoda; class Insecta; order Coleoptera; family Cleridae; genus Tillus; species Tillus elongatus. The sequence goes on along the minus strand of OZ023268.1, from coordinate 20,087,473 downwards.
TTCTACCATCACAGGGTTGCCCATAAGTCGTTGGTAATACAAATTTTCTTTTTTTTTTTACATCAAACACGCCTTATGTTATTGCATTTTTGCATTTTCCATCGAAATATAATGCATGTTTGTAAGAAAAGAAATTCTGGATGCAGCAAGTGCGTTATGGTAGCGAATTTTGATCAAATGCTTCATATTTGAATAGCACAATTTGCTATTAACCTATAAGGTTGACCAAGAAGCGAGTTTTTCCGGGAACACTTTAAGTTAACTTTTGGAAATTTTTGTACATTTTCACACACTAAAGTTATTTTTATGAAATATGGCACATTGTTTTTACTATATAGGTTATACTGGTAACCAGAATTGCTGCCTGCTTTCTTAAAAAGAAAACACATATATTTGCAATAAAAACATTTTAATGAAAATTCACTACCATAACGCATTTGCTGCGTCCAGAGTTTTTCTCAGAAAGCAGGCAACAAATTTGATTACCAGTATAACATATATAGTAAAAACAATGTCCCATGTTTCATCAAAATAACTTTATAGTTTGAAAACGTACAAAAATTTCCGAAAGTAAACTTAAAGTGTAACCGAAAAAATCCGTTTCTTGGTCAACCTTATAGGTTAATAGCAAATTGAGCTTTTCAAATATGAAGCATTTAATCAAAATTCGCTACCATAACGCATTTGCTGCGTCCAGAATGTCTTTACTTACAAACATGCATTATATTTCGATGGAAAATGCAAAAACATAAGGCGTTTTCGACTAAAAAAAATTATTTGTATCACCAACGACTTATGGGCCAGCCTGTGATTGTAGAAATATTTTTTCAAAATGTAGCTCAAGACACTCTATAATTAATGTATACATTTTTTTCATATCTTGTAGAATAACGGATATATTGAGCTTTATTGATTTTTTACCAAAATTCGACAAAAGTTATATACCATTAAACGATAAACTCTATAGCTAAGACTAGTGCCAAGCATCAGAGAAAGGGTCTATTTGAAATGAATTTTCTGGAAATATTTTAGTAAAATGAACGACAATGACGGTTGAAACTATAACTTCAGGGTTTGTAAAACATTCTTCTTGCGACATTTTCTTTCCATAGCCCGTATTAGCTTCGAGTTCTTTGCCTAAATGTTGCGAATTTTAACGTTTTAAATTGTCACTTTGACGTTTTGAGGAAACCCCAATTTATTTTTCTTTAAATGCTCATAACTTTTTTGTCTTTTGAGCTACAGCGCTAAATTTTGGTACGTATAGCGATATAAAATGATGTACCAAATTTGGTTGCCCTTACTTTGTTATTTCGGGAGTTATGATTTTTTTTCTAAAGAGAAGACAAAATTTTCCGGGAAAACCTCAGCCGATTTTTCTGGCTAACGAACTTACCCAAGCCACTTACAAAAGGAAGGTATTCACCAAATTTTGTCAAAATCGGCCCATTATTTTTTGAGTTATCGGTGTGATATATATATATATATATATATATATATATATATATATATATATATATATATATATATATATATATATATATATATATATATATATATATATATATATATATATATATATATACATATAAACATATAAAAATCGAAACTGACCCCGGATATGTGTTCTAGGGGGCCTAAATAGCGCTCATTTGAAGAATTTTTTTCAAAATTCAAAAGTCGGGATCTCCTCATTAGTGAATTTTTTAAAGAAAATTCACTAAAACTCCGCGATTATGTTTATTTTAAAAATTGTTTGGACGCGTTCGTTAGTCAGCCCAATGGGGCTCCATGGCCTTAATTGAAACTAACGTAGATACTCATATTGAAATTGTCATGTAAAAATGAGTTATTAGAGTTTGAAGTACATTTGCTTCCGTAGCGCGCTTACTGCGTTTAGACTTTATATAACCAATATTTTACAAGACCAAAACGACAATGGATTAAATGTTTTAAAACAGTCTGCCCACCTGTAGGTCTTGACTAACCACAAGGCAAAAAGCAAATGTTTAATCGGTTATGAAAATTGCCGATTTTTAAACAAAGATTCTAGAGCACATGTAGCTTGTAAAGGACAAATGTTGCGTGAAATATTTTTTACAAGGTCATAAATTTCTGTTTCAGCAGTTACTTTTCTTCATTTAATTAAAACGTTGCCAAAAAATGTGTATGAAATATACTCTTTTTGGCAGCTTACATATAAAAATTTGTAAAAGCCAGATTCAGTGATTTCTAAACGACGATTCTGAAACAAATACGTCTTCTGGAAAATAAAATATTGCGTGACATGTGTTTGATAAGTTCTTACATTTATGTTTACATTATTAACTTATTTCATTAAACTAAAATGTTTGCAAAAAATTAATTTGAAGGAGACCTTTTCTACCAGTCGCATATGGATAGCTACAGTATTTTATCAGTTTTAAAAGTCTGGGCGCAAGAACTACGTTATGCTGGTGGATTTTACTTAAAAATAAGTGTTTAAAAAAATAGTTAAAATAGTAGATAAGTGATGAAGAAGTCTGTATGTAGCAAGTGCGCTATGCTAGCAAATTTTCATAAAATATTCCAAATGTTTGCAATATCGATACATAGTGTGTTTGTTTTGTTTTGTACTTTAACGACGGTCTATTTCCGCGATTGTGGCCAATCACCGACGCCAGGGAGCAGTTTCACCCCACTCTCCTGGAAATTTTGCCGAACCCCTGCCTTTATGTAAGGATGGTAGGGATATTTAACGTGCCCAACATCGCATGGACACGGAACCGACGGCTTTACGCCCCCTCCGAAGGGCGGAACGTACAGATATTAAACTTGCACAAATACAATGCCACACCTTGGTTGACGTTAATTCTTGCAGTATGTACTGAAAAAGTAAAAGGGGAACCCTGGAAATCGAACACAGTATCCTTCGGTTCAGAGGCACACGTTCTTACCGCTGGACCACCGAGGCTCTCGATACGTAGTAAATACTATAAAAAGCAGCATGTGTACTATATTTTTCATAAATCACGCAATAAGCTTCGAGGAATCAAATCTGTTCTTATAAATTTTTTTCTTTTAAAGTGGGTTCGGTTAGGTTGGCTAAAATGAAAGCATCCGAGCGATTAACAAAGGAAAATATCTGCCACGCTTATAATTTGGCAGGTACCTTACTTTTAGTGAATTTTCTTAGAAAAAATTCACTAATGGGGAGATCCCTTTTGATTTCACATCGATAACTCAAGAAATAATGCTCCGATTTTGATAAAAATTGGAAAGTGCCTTCTTTTTGTAAAGTTGCACAATTCTCATTATAGCTATCGTCCAATATTTATTTTCAATACTTAATATGTATTTATATCGGTATTTTAAATATGTTAGGTTAGTTAAAAGTCATTAACTCACAATTTTCATTTCTAACCATCGTCCAATATTTATTTTCAATACTTAGTATTTATATCCATATTTTAAATATGTTAGGTTAGTTAAAAGTCAGTTGTAAACGGTACATAAAAAGCGCAAGCCACGAAGCGTAGGAATAATGCGCTTGTCAAGCTTGTCTCCCTCTATAACATTTTGTGCTAACTAGAGCAATCGTGACGACATACTACCTGGTTTCGCACCGAGATGGCGTCCCTGTCGTACATTTCACAATCTAATACGCTCTGACTCTGGCATTGTATTTGAGCAAGTTGAATGTCTGCACGTTCCGCCCTTCGGAGGGGTTGTAGAACCGTCGGTCCGGTGTCCATGCGATGTTGGGCATGGTAAAGATCCCTACCCTCCTTACCGAAAGCAAAGGTTCAGCCAAATTTCTAGGATGGTAACCTGCAACTGCTCCCTGGCCTCGGTCATTGGCCATAGTCGCGGAAATAGACCGACGTTAAAAAAGTCTTCGCAGCATCCGTGAATATAAGAATCTTTAACGTTAGTCAACATTTCAGGGGTGAACGACCTAATTGCAATCGTTATTCTTTTTCCTGATTAAGGTAAATCGTGTGTTTTAGTAATGTAAGCCATTCTTTAACAGCTAAGTCTAATAGCGCAATGTCGGATGATCGTGCTGGCCATTCTAACAAACCTCGCCTTCCTATCCACCGATTTGGAAAGATTAAGTCGAGGTACTGCCGGGCATTGATTTGATAATGTGCTGGGGCTCCATCTTGCTGCTACCATATCACTATTACTGGAACTTGAGGATATAAATTCGCCAAAGTGGGAAATTTTTAAGTATGATGAAAAAAAAACCCGGAAGTCTCTATGTGGCGTAGAGGCTTCGTAAACCATGTGGTACATATTATATATACATATCAGGTATCAAACTGACCTCGGATATAGGTTCTAAAAATGCTCTAATTCGCGCTTATTTAGACAATGTTTTCAAAGATTAGAAAATCATTATTTCCTTAAGAAAATTTGCTAATGACAGATGACGTCTTTAAAATATTTACACATCTGTATTTAGTGTGCAACGGTTTGACCAAATAAGGGCAACAACATTTAATGAACTTAAACTTGAACCTTTTAGGAAGTTATATGTTTGCAATAAAAATGACTCTTATTGTATATAACCAGAACAATGTAATTATAATGTTTTATATGCTCACCCATATTTTATAAAGTTTGTCCAGAGGGTATTTATTCTTTCTCTTTGAAGTCTGTCTCTTTTATTAGAAAACTTAATATCTGATCTGCTAAATAAAAAACCCAATTCTTCTCCATGGAACGCTCCTAAAAAATAACATTGTTAAAGTATTTCATTGTATAAAAAGTCTGGACGCAGTAAGTGCGTTCTGGTAGTGAATTTTCATAAAAATGTTTTTAATAGCAAATATGTTTTTCTTTTAAGAAAGCAGGCATCAAATTTGGTTACCAGTATAACCTATATAGTAGAAACAATGTGCCATTCTTCATCAAAATAACTTTATTGTTTGCAAAAATTTTCAAAAGGAAACTTAAAGTGTTCCCGAAAAAACAACCGTTTCTTGGTTTACCTTATAGGTTGATAGCAAATTCAGCTATTCAAATTTGAAGCATTTAATGAAAATTCGCTACCATAACGCATTTGCTGCATCCCGAATTTCTTTGCTTACAAAGATGTATTATATGTTGATGGAAAATGCAAAAATGCAATAACATAAGGCGTGTTCAATTTAAAAAAAAAAGAAAAAGAAAATTTGAATCACTTATGGGCCAGCCTGTAATCGTAGAAATATTTATTTAAGATGTAGCTCAAGATACCCTATAATTAATGTATACAATTTTTTTTCGTATCTTGCATAATAACGGATATATTGAACTTTAAAGATTTTTCAAGAAAATTCGACAAAAATGATATACCATTAACCGATAAACTCTATAGCCAACACTACAGCCAAAGCATCAGACAAAGGGTCTATTTGAAATGAACTTCTTGGGAATATTTTAGTAAAATGAAGGACAATGACGGTTGAAACTAAGACTTCAGGCTTTGTAAAACATTCCTCTTGAGACATTTTCCTTCCAAAGCTCATATTAGTTTCAGGTTCATTGCCTAAATATTACCAATTTTGACGTTTTAAATCGCGACTTTGACGTTTTGAGGAAAACTCAAATTTTTTTAAATGCCTGTAACTTTTTTGTATTTTAACCTACAGAGATAAATTTTGGTAGGCAACTTACGTATAATAATATAAACGCGCGAACCAAATTCTGTTGCCCTTACTTTGTTAATTCCGGAGATAGAAATTTTTTTCGAAAGAAAACACAAAAATTTTCGGGAAAACCTCGGCAGATTTTCCTGGCTAACGAACTTATCCAAGCCACTTGCAAAAGGAAGGTACTCACCAAGTTTTATCAAAATCGGTCCATTATTTTTTTAGTTATAGGTGTGACACATAATATATATATATATATATATATATATATATATATATATATATATATATATATATATATATATATATATATATATATATATATATATCGTACCGATAACTCAAAAGATAATGGACCGATCTTGATCAAATTTGGTGAGTACCTTTCTTTTGCGAGTGGCTTGGATAAGTTCGTTAGCCAGGAAAATCGGACTAGGTTTTCCCGGAAAATTTGTGTTTTCCTCTTAAAAAATTTTATATCTCCGGATATAACAAAGTAAGGACAACCAAATTTGGTAAGCGTATTTATATTCTAAAGCATGAACCACGTACCAAAATTTAAGTCTCTAAGTTTAAAAACAAAAAAGTTACAGGCAGCTAAAGAAACAAATTTTGGAGTTTTCCTCAAAAACTCAAACTCGCAATTTTAAACGTCAAAATTGCCAATGTTACGCAAAGAATGTGAAACAAATACACATTATGAAAAGAAAATGTTGCAAGAATAGTGTTCTGCGAACCCTTAAGTTTCAGAGTCAACCGTCATTGCCCTTCATTTTACTAAAATATTTAAATTTATTTTTGGAAAATTATTTCTACAATCACAGGCGTTGTTGATATAAATTTTCTTTTTTTTTAATCTAATACGTTATTGCTTTTTTGCATTTTCCATCGAAATAGAATGCATGGTTGTAAGAAAAGAAATTCGGGACGCAGCAAGTTCGTTATGGTAGCGAATTTTCATTAAATGCTTCAAACTTGAATAGCTCAATTTGCTATTAACCTATAAAGTTGACCAAGAAATCAGTTTTTTCGGAAAATTTTGTACATTTTCAAGCAATAAAGTTGTTTTGATGAAACATGGCACATTGTTTCTACTATAACCAAATGGTAACCAAATTTGATGCCTGCTTTCTTAAAAAAAAAACACACATATTTGCTATTTAAAAACATTTTAATGAAAATTCACTGCCATAACGCACTTGCTGCGTCCCGAACCTTTTATTTTACTGGTCTTATTACTTGTAAAATTATTTAACAAGTGGCGCAAACCGAAAGCCAATATAATTTTTCAAACTTAAGTTATGACCAAAAATAGTGCTGCAAATTGAGTCAAAACTCACACATAGCTGTGGTAATGTACTCTCCACAGAAAGACATTCTCATGAAATGAATTTAGGGTCCATGACTTGATAACAAATAAAATATTCGTAGTCCTGTACCAATAAACTTCTGGAACGTTATATTACTCGAGTTTTAACGAAAAAATGTCAGTTTTCACCAAATAAACCTCATTTATCCCCTTCATCCTGAAACGATCTTACCCAAAAACAATTCGAAACATTCCTTTGTCGAGTGCTAACTGGATATCAAATTTGAAGATGATATCTGTATTTATTCGAAAGTTATTGCACCTACTAACAAACAGACGTACAGGCTGACAGACCGACAGCCAAAAAAATTTTGATTCCAGAATCAAGTTTTATATATGTTTTGAGACTTTTTACGCCGTTTTAGCAAAAAAAAAATCGAAATGTCTGTAGTTGATATTCCACCTCCACCCATTCAACCCCTGATTTAATTTCAGCACAATACCAGATGTTTGTTTAAATTGAAAGTTTTCTAATAAAAATACTGTTCCTAAACGTCAAAATGTTTGGGGTTGACATCTTTGGGTGATGAATAAAAGGCCTTTTCTTTCCAAACAAATACTTTATTCCTTGTCCCGACGCGTTTCGACCTTACCTAACAGGTCATCCTCAGGGGAATCTATAATATATAAAAGGCTTGTCAGAAAAATTGAGTTTTCCGGTAGGCTACTTTTACGTACCGTTTTTAGCGTCTTTGATTTCCGTGGTCGGTACGTCACTTCTGTCAACTGTCACTTGTCATTTTTCCCTTTTCAGTTTAAGAACCGACCTTGCGCTGAGATGTCCTGCCAGCTTGTGTTCTCCATCACGTGTTGTGCACGTTAAAAATCTCACTTTTTAAATTTAAACAAAAATTCTTTCTTGATTTCAACAGAGTTGTTATTTTCTGAGTTAGTAACACTTCTGATACCAAATGGATCAATCCTATAACAACAGATGAAGCATGTTCCTTGGGCATTCAACTGTATAGTTTTTAGTCCTGTTTAACAAGACAAGTAAGTAGGTTTGCCATTTTGGCGTTTTTTATGTTTCAAAAAACGGTAAAAAACTCGCTTCTGTTTCAATTCCCATTCAGTTTACGAGTTTGATGTTCTCTGAAAGTTTCTTCTCAGCTGCATGGCTTACTGATGTTTGTGCTGTTTGCTCTCACTCCTGTTGTTGTCTTCAGCTTGAACTTAAATTTTTGGAGAATTTTTTTAAGCTTTATGATTTTTAGTATTAGACGTATTGTATTTTTGAAGATCTAGAGACAATTAGCTTTTTATTGTGTTTCAATTTGACTTGTAGTTGTTTTTTCATTTTTCATTTTTATTGCATGTAGTACTTAGTGACTGTATACTTGTATTCTTATAGCTTTGTAGCTTGACATTTTAACCATTAACCTTTTTGACTTAGTGTTGGGGTTAGCTGTTGTTACCTCATTTTATCTTATATTCCTGCGTTGTACCCTCGCAGAAGTAGCCTACCGGAAAACTCAGTTTTTCTGACAAGCCTTTTATATATTATAGATTCCCCTGAGGATGACCTGTTAGGTAAGGTCGAAACGCGTCGAGACAAGGAATAAAGTATTTGTTTGGAAAGAAAAGGCCTTTTATTCATCACCCAAAGTTCTAATAAAAAACCCTATAACGTTATATTACTCGAGTTTTAACGAGAAAAAGTCAATTTTCACCAAATCACCCCCTACCCACTGGAGCGATTTTACCCAAACACAATCCGAACATTTTGTTTGTGGGTGCTAATTGTATACCAAATTTGAAGACGATATGTTAATTCGTTCTAAAGTTATCGTGGCTACAAACAGACAGACATACAGACCGACAGACCAACAGACAAAAAAATCGTGTTCTCTATATGTTTTGATGCTTTTTACGACGTTTAAGTGAAAAAAATTTTCGGAATTTTTGTCGCCAATTTTACTTTCACACGTATTGACGATTTTTATCAATATCTAAGTAGGCGTTGATCTGACATGTCTAAGACTTGCACATTATCAGGACACTTTTTGCAGAGTAATCTTTTTGTGCTAGTCTCAACTTTGGATTGTCATTTGTTTTTTAGCTACAGGTATCACCGTTTGTTTTTATTATGGCAGCCATATTGGATTTTTTGCTCATCTGATAGCCTGTGGAAAGAGCTCTCCAATGGTGTACAACATGCTTGAGAAATCTTGTAATTGCACTGACAATTTTGAGAAAACCCGTTTTGAGGATAGTACGCTATGAAATCCAATACCAGAAAACAAAAGACAATAAAAGTGTTCAAAAAGCAGTAGGCTATAGAGTCTAACAATAGACTTCTACTTTTAACATAATTTTCCGTAATAAAAAATATATAGGAATATATAGGAACAGTGAGGAAAAGACACCTAAGCGCCATAATGGTGGATTCGCGAGTTCCTAATTAATATATATATCTGGTATAATTAATAATAATGGTGATAATTAATTTTCCCTTACAATTTATGATATTTATTTTTAAAAGTGTACCCTGATTAACTAATTATGCAGTGGCTATTGGTCAGCAGAGAAAAAGAAGGATAGAAAAGAAAAAGAGAGAGAAAGAGAGATATAGTGTGTGTGTGTGTGTGAGAGAGAGAGAGATAAATTAAAAGTCAAGAAAAGCAATGGATACATATGGCCTCTATCTGTTGTGTCCGCATTCACAATCAATTAATTTAATTTAATAAAATAACCAAAATTTATCAGATTAAGCACAAATAAATAAGATACGATAATGGTAACAATAACAATACCAGAGTTCAGCAGGCGCCAACAGTTGCACAACAGTTGAATAGTTGTGCCAACGTCTACGTTCACTTCTCTCGCTGAGTTTCTTCTTGAACTCAACTGTTGCCAATTTGTTAAAGCGCGGAATGAAGGACAAACTTCACAAAACAGTGCTTGAAGTCAACATTGCGTTCATCAGCCTCCAACCGCTGAAATGTATCGGTGATCAGCCGATAAGCGCTTAAACTCAGCTGCTGGCGTCTGGTGAACTCGGCCATCGAAAGTGGGTTTACCACAAACAATTCTATGTCGAGGCCTGCAATAACCTCAAATACAAAGATCTTTAAAGATAAGAATTGCGTTAAAAATTGTATGTATCTGGTTCTACCAGACAGATCATAACTCTAGTTAATGATAAATCAGTGACCTAAAACTTTTAGCACCATCTAGCGACGAACAAAGACATTATAATTAAAAAGGCCTTAAATGCTGGCAAACTTAGGCAATTGTTATCTGCACTGTTGGTGTAGTGGTATCATTCAAGATTCCCAATCTTGTGAGCCGGGTTCGATTCCCGGGCAGTGCAAATAATTTTTAATTTTAAAATAATAAGTCGTCAAAACTAACAGTAATGCAGTTTGCTTAATTTTATCCATATATATTTTCAAACGATTAATTTTGTACCTATATCAATAATTCTTATCTATTAATTCAGGTTTTTTTGTTTGTACCTATATCATTTCCGATATACATATTTAAGAAAAGTGTTAAAAGCAGCAAGTACGTTACGGTAGAGAATTTTCATTAAAAAACAGTTTTTGTTAAAAATGAAATTGTGAAAAAGAATTAAAAAAAGGATATAGACGGATTTAAATAAGTATGTGACAATGCCATCTCAATATCCAAGCCAACATGATCGACCTTCTTAATTTTAAAATAAAAATTTTGAGGCGCCACAACATTTCGAAATGTTGCTTCTTTGAATGTTTTAAACCATAAATCTATTTTTGAACCGGTCACCTTTTAAACAGTTCATAAGTTATTTAATTGTTACACTTGTGAAGGCGTAGAATAAGTATCTATTCATAATTTAATGTATACTCTGAATTTTGCTTAGATAATTACAGGTTTATTTTAACGCCTTTCAATGCGTTTTGTTGTAAGGAAATTAAGTTTCAAAATAACTATTGTTCTCTTGGTTAGTAGATGCTGTTTAAATATTCTTTCTTAAATAAAATAAAACAGTAAGGATTTAGAGAGAGGATCCGTTTTAATGCAGATAGGAGGCGGCTTCTTTTTATTTTATTTCAACAACACACCACGAGGGCTCACAGCCTAAATACTATCGTACCGTGGTTGTCGACAAGGAGGAAAGAGGCAAATTGTTAATTCTGGACTTGAAGATTTGGAGGTTCGGAGGAGAAGGAAAAACATGTGCCGGCAAGAAATTCCACAACTTGGAAGTCCTCTGGATAAAATAGCGGGCATAACAAGACGTTCTATGTCTGGTGACCTGGACAGTAAAAGGGTGCATTTGCCCTAATCCCTTGGTAGATCTGTTGGGGACAGCAGGTGGAGGAACTACGGAAGAAAGCTCCTCCGAGCAGTGCCCGTGCAGATATCTGTAAAAGAGAGAGAGGTCACCAACAGCACGTCGGTGGGCAAGGGATGGCAGCCTTTGGGTGAGGGTAGGGTCACCGATGAGACGTATAGCTCTCTTCTGAATGGAGTCCAGGATAGCGAGTATAGAAGCAGCAGCGGCACCCCAGATGTGGGGGCAGTATTCGAGGTTTGGCCTTATATGTGAAGTATATAAGGTATATAGATTAGCTGGTGAAAAGTATTTGCGAGCCCGGAAGAGGAAACCTAATTTCTTAGCAGCCGCTTCTGCAATTGATGTGACATGTTGGTGCCAATTGAGATTTCGATCCACAGAAATGCCAACAAGTGAAAAGGACTGATTACTTTGAATAAGTTGGTTGTTTATTGTGATGGGTCTAGGGCTGGTGTATCTCTTATAAGGAGAAGGCAAGACTGAGATTTGATGGAGTTGAATTGTACAAGATTTCTACTTCCCCAGTCTAATATTTTTTGGAGATCCCCAGAGACAGAACCCTCCATGAGTCTGCGATCCTCATCTAATTGGGCTAAGAGACAGGTTTAGAATATTGTATATTTGAGTGGAGTGTGCTGTCGTCCGCGTAACTGTGAATTAGGTTGGATGTGCTAGAGAGGATCATTGATGTGGAGAAGAAACAAAGTAGGGGCTAAAGCTGAACCTTGAGGGACTCCTGCATTAATTGGATACAGTTTAGAGGAATGTCCATCCACAACAGAAATGCTCCGGTTGGAGAGGAAATTTGCTGTCCAGGTACAGAGTTTTGGTGATAGGCCATACGCCGGAAGTTTGTTAAGCAGCGCTGCGTGCCAAACCTGGTCGAATGCTTTGGATATCTCTAGAGCGACAATCTGGGATTCACCGTGTAGTTCCATAGACTTGTTTCAAGAATGGGTGACAAAGGAAAGGCGGTCAGCAGTTGATCTGCGCTGCCGGAATCTATACTGCCTGTCGTGGATTAGACTGTGTTTTTCAAGAAATTTTAGTAATTCGGTGTTTATATACTTTTCCATCACTATGTAGAAGTAGGTATTGCGCCACTCTGGCCAGACAGTGACGTCACAGGTAGTGGGGGTAGGAGTGGGTGGTACCCCCACCCCTAGCCCCATCCCTAGCCCCACCCCTTGTGTCCACGCCCCCAAGATGGCGTCCAGTCACGCCCCCAAGATGGCGTCCAGCCACGCCCCCAAGATGGCGTCCAAGATGGCTTCCAATGTAACCTGAAGGTCATTGACATGTCTAGGAAACTTTGGCCAGACAGTGACGTCACACGACTTGGGCCAGACAGTCACATTCCAAAGTGTCTAACCGATTACTTCAAATTATTATATTTTGAAAAAAACCATTTGGTGCAGGTGAGTTTCGAACCCGGGGCATTCAGATGGGAGGCAACGATGCTACCCGTTGAGCTAAGCAGACGCTTGTTAATTTATTGTTTTAGGCTGGTATATATATATACGACTTTTAATTACAAACAAACCATACATGTAACATTATTAAAGTTTTTGTTATTATTAGACAAATGGATGATTTACAAAATAATAATATGGTTAATATTAGAGGCTGAACCAAAACGGAGGAACCAAAATGGCGGAATAAAAAAATGGCGGAATGAAAGATGGCGGTCTAACCTGTGATACCTTAAGCTGACATCCCTGACATTATAAAAAATGGCGGCTTTCGTTCTTAAAGATGGTGCCTTTCGCTGATAAAGATGGTTGAAGACTCCCTTATTTAAAGATACGTCACCCCAACCTTTAGAGCCGACAAATGAGAGTGAGGTTGATAAGCGAGAATAATGGTATTGGTTGAAGACTCCATGATTTAAAGTTACGCCCCCCATTAAAACAAACCATTCATAAAGCTTTTGTTATTAGACATAAGACATAATAATTAATATGTTTAATATTAGACAGACTATTAGAAACCAAATATCGTAGAGACAATAGAGGTCGCTGGCAAAACAAAGAAGCTCAGAAACAAAATGGACAACAGGTTCAACTCTTAAGCTTAGAAACAATGGTTGGTTACAGGTTCAATTCCCTTCTCCCACGTGTTTAGTGTCATGTTACTCGTCTAAGTAAGCAGAATTAAAAAATGGCGACTAAAATAAGATAAAAAACTTTAAACCCTTATCGCGGAAGATCCGTGAGATGTACGATAGAACCAACACATGCACGGTGTTAAGGAGGCCAAATCAAAGTGGAATATACAATAAAATGGCCACTTCCGGTCTAAACTTTAAATCCTTATATCTTTTCAACGGAAAGTGATAGAAATGAACTATCTTCAAAAAATGTATGTTTCGTAACAAGCTCTACAAGAAAAATGAGATAAAAAACTTTAAACCCTTATCGCGGAAGATCCGTGAGATGGACGCAGGAACCAATACATGCACGGTGTTAAGGAGGCCAAATCAAATTGGAATATACAATAAAATGGCCACTTCCGGTCTAAACTTTAAATCGTTATATCTTTTCAACGGAAAGTGATAGAAATGAACTGACTTTAAAAATATATCGTTTCATAACAAGCTCTACAAGAAACTGAGATAAAAAACCTCAAATCCTTATCGCGGAAGATCCGTGAGATGTACGATAGAACCAATACATGCACGGTGTTAAGGAGGCCAAATCAAATTGGAATATACAATAAAATGGCCACTTCCGGTCTAAACTTTAAATCGTTATATCTTTTCAACGGAAAGTGATAGAAAGGAACCGACTTCAAAAATATATCGTTTCATAACAAGCTCTACAAGAAACTGAGATAAAAAACTTTAAACCCTTATCGCGGAAGATCCGTGAGATGTACGATAGAACCAATACATGCACGGTGTTAAGGAGGTCAAACCAAATTGGAATATACAATAAAATGGCCACTTCCGGTCTAAACTTTAAATCGTTATATCTTTTCAACGGAAAGTGATAGAAAGGAACCGACTTCAAAAATGTATGTTTCGTAACAAGCTCTACAAGAAACTGAGATAAAAAACTTTAAACCCTTATCGCGGAAGATCCGTGAGATGTACGATAGAACCAATACATGCACGGTGTTAAGGAGGCCAAATCAAATTGGAATATACAATAAAATGGCCACTTCCGGTCTAAACTTTAAATCCTTGTATCTTTTCAATGGAAAGTGATAGAAAGGAACCGACTTCAAAAATGTATGTTTCGTAACAAGGTCTACAAGAAACTGAGATAAAAAACTTCAAACCCTTATCGCGGAAGATCCGTGAGATGTACGATAGAACCAATACATACACGCTGTTCAGCAAAGCAAACTCTATAAGCATATTCAATAAAAATGTTACTTCCGGGTAGACACTTCCGGTATAGCTATTCTTAGAGCTACATACATGTGTGACACATCAAAATAATCGTCTTGTTGAACAGAAGAAATATAATATTTAAGTAAGTTAGAACAAGCTGTACCTAAACCAACACATCTCTATCATTTCAGAGTAATCTTAGCCATGTGACCAGTTAAACTAAGTATCTTGAAGTGTAGCTTTTATGTTTATGAGATATAAAATAAGAAAACCAAAGAGTTAATTGTCTATTACTACAACAAGCAGAAGGGGTTGACTTGGTACCTACAGCTGCTACATACTTGGTAAAAAATGGGGTGCCACTAGCATTTCAGAGTAATTTTAACCACACAACACTCTAACTAACTGTCTTGAGATGTGGCTTTATGTGTTAATGGGTGGAAATAACAAAACTAAAGAGTTGATTGTCTATTACAACTGTCAGCTAAAGAAGCATTTAGGTAGCCGGAATACCGATATCCTAAATATTTCAAGAGTAATCTTAGTCATACAACACTCTTAACTAACTGTCTTGAGATGTGGCTTTATGTGTCATTGGTTGGAAAATAAGAAAACTAAAGAGTTGATTGCCTATTACAACAGTCAGCTGAAGGAACATTTGGGTTATCGGAATACCGATATGCCAAATGTTCCAACCGAAGGAGCCCACTTAGAGTCATCTCCAGGGGCTCGGAATACCGATGCCCTAGAAGTGTCGGAAGCAACATTTCAATTAACACCAACAACCGCTAAATACTTGTTGGACTTTAGTATGTTTGGTATTAAATTTGGCTTGTTGGATAACCAATCATTTTTATGAAAAATGCAACAATTTTTATTTCTGCGTAAGCGAATTTAATCAGAAATATAGAACCAACCTTCAAGAAACCGAAAAAAGAGGATAAGAACATTAAGAACAAACATTCCGATACCGAAGTGATCCTAAACACACCATATGATGCAAATTCTGTAAATCTCTTTAACAGAAGAAAAACAGAAGTGAAACATCGTAAGACAAATAGAACCGACGTACATAAAAGATGTGTCTGAGGAGAAACGTATACAGAACCTTATTGAGTTTACTAAGTTTTAAGTATACGAACATAACAGTCTATGTACCAACCAACCAACCAACCAACTGTTTTTGAGGTGTAGCCTTTATGTATGTATGTAGGTAATTTAATTTTCGATAGTGTAAAATAAAATTAAAAAGTGTGATATATGAAAAAATAAGAAAACTAAAGAGTTGATTGCCTATTACAACGGTCAGCTGAAGAAACAATTAGGTAGCCAGAATACCGATACCCTAAATATTTCAACCGAAGGAGTTCACTTAGAGTCACATCTAGGGGGCCGGAATACCGGCCCCCTAGATGTGCCGGAAGCAACATCTCAAGTAACACCTAGAACTGCAACATACTTGGTAAAAATGGGTGGAGCTCAGATTGTAAACGACTTGATAGGTGGTACATATGTTTGCAAAGATTTCATTCTAAATTTAACCTGTTGGATATCCAATCATTTCTATGAAAAGTGCAACCAACCAACTAACCAACCACCCAACCAACCAACCAACGTTGAGGGGCGTAGAGATAGCAAGCTATCTACAAGTGGACCCCTCTGAACCTATGATGTTAATAATGGATTAAGATATTGAATTGGTACGTGTTTATATTGAAGGCTTGCAAGCTACGTACAAGTGTCTGAATATATGATGGTAATGATGGGTTAAGATATTTAATTGACATGTATTAAAGGCTTATCGGTTTTTCACCTGAGTCATTGTCATTCTAAATGTATCAGAACGAAAACCGGATCCTTTGCTCTGGTATATCTTGCTCAGTAGGTGCCAGACGTCTTCGAAAACAACATTCTTTGCTTTACGAAATGGGAGATGGGCAGCCCCCTTGTCGAAACCTTCCGAGTTAAAGGTAAACCCCACTCTGTCTTCGGGATCGACATGATGGACTATATGACTCACAATATCTTTAATACGATCTTTGACCCACTTCTCTGGATCGTTGATATCGTCAGGTATATCTTGTAGTCTAAAGCATACGCTTCGTCTATCAAGTTTAAACTTCTTATTGGAGGTCACTGTATCTTCAAGTATTTGGAATGCCATTGTTTCATGCTACACAACTGACTGTGTTGGTTAAAGGACCGAAGTTTAGCCTCGTGTTTATTAAAGACTAAAGTTTAGCAAGTACTATTTGTTTTTCACCTTCACTGCTGGCTACCGACTGAACCTTAGCTCCTCGTCTTAATATTCGACAAACAACACAGACAACACAACTTATTGTTTTCACCTTCACTGTTGGTTAACGACTGAACCTTAGTGGACGCTTCACGTCTTAATATTCAACAGACAACAACGACAGCTGTCATACAGCTGTCTGACATGACAGACAGCTGTCATACAGCTGTCATACAGCTGTCTAACACAGCTGTCTAACACAGCTGTCTAACACAGCTGTCTAACACAGCTGTCATACAGCTGTCATACAGCTGTCTAACACAGCTGTCTAACACAGCTGTCTAACACAGCTGTTTAACACAGCTGTCTAACACAGCTGTCTAATAGGGCAGACATATGTCTAACACATGTCTAGCAGATGTGTAACAGTCACTCTTTTTGCGGAACACAAGCTGAATGTTTTTAAGTCAAACAAGAAGAAAACAATTTAAAACACATCTACGATGACCATGAGGCAGCCTACATGGACTTTGAACAATTTTTAAAAATAGATGCGGCCAGGTTAGTTGATTAACCATCCAGGTCAGTTACAGCTGACGCTATAAATAAAAACGATGCTGGAAGCGAGTGACGTCACAAGAAACGGTGGTGCATGTGCCCAGGTTATACCGGGTTAGCTCCATGACAAGGTGGTGGACCAGTCGGGTCAGCTAAGAGTCGGGGTGGTGGAATGGTCGGGTCAGCTAGGCGACCGGGTCGTCTAGCTGACCCGACCATTCCACCACCCCGACTCTTAGCTGACCCGACTGGTCCACCACCTTGTCATGGAGCTAACCCGGTATAACCTGGGCACATGCACCACCGTTTCTTGTGACGTCACTCGCTTCCAGCATCGTTTTTATTTATAGCGTCAGCTGTAACTGACCTGGATGGTTAATCAACTAACCTGGCCGCATCTATTTTTAAAAATTGTTCAAAGTCCATGTAGGCTGCCTCATGGTCATCGTAGATGTGTTTTAAATTGTTTTCTTCTTGTTTGACTTAAAAACATTCAGCTTGTGTTCCGCAAAAAGAGTGACTGTTACACATCTGCTAGACATGTGTTAGACATATGTCTGCCCTATTAGACAGCTGTGTTAGACAGCTGTGTTAAACAGCTGTGTTAGACAGCTGTGTTAGACAGCTGTATGACAGCTGTATGACAGCTGTGTTAGACAGCTGTGTTAGACAGCTGTGTTAGACAGCTGTATGACAGCTGTATGACAGCTGTCTGTCATGTCAGACAGCTGTATGACAGCTGTCGTTGTTGTCTGTTGAATATTAAGACGTGAAGCGTCCACTAAGGTTCAGTCGTTAACCAACAGTGAAGGTGAAAACAATAAGTTGTGTTGTCTGTGTTGTTTGTCGAATATTAAGACGAGGAGCTAAGGTTCAGTCGGTAGCCAGCAGTGAAGGTGAAAAACAAATAGTACTTGCTAAACTTTAGTCTTTAATAAACACGAGGCTAAACTTCGGTCCTTTAACCAACACAGTCAGTTGTGTAGCATGAAACAATGGCATTCCAAATACTTGAAGATACAGTGACCTCCAATAAGAAGTTTAAACTTGATAGACGAAGCGTATGCTTTAGACTACAAGATATACCTGACGATATCAACGATCCAGAGAAGTGGGTCAAAGATCGTATTAAAGATATTGTGAGTCATATAGTCCATGATGTCGATCCCGAAGACAGAGTGGGGTTTACCTTTAACTCGGAAGGTTTCGACAAGGGGGCTGCCCATCTCCCATTTCGTAAAGCAAAGAATGTTGTTTTCGAAGACGTCTGGCACCTACTGAGCAAGATATACCAGAGCAAAGGATCCGGTTTTCGTTCTGATACATTTAGAATGACAATGACTCAGGTGAAAAACCGATAAGCCTTTAATACATGTCAATTAAATATCTTAACCCATCATTACCATCATATATTCAGACACTTGTACGTAGCTTGCAAGCCTTCAATATAAACACGTACCAATTCAATATCTTAATCCATTATTAACATCATAGGTTCAGAGGGGTCCACTTGTAGATAGCTTGCTATCTCTACGCCCCTCAACGTTGGTTGGTTGGTTGGGTGGTTGGTTAGTTGGTTGGTTGCACTTTTCATAGAAATGATTGGATATCCAACAGGTTAAATTTAGAATGAAATCTTTGCAAACATATGTACCACCTATCAAGTCGTTTACAATCTGAGCTCCACCCATTTTTACCAAGTATGTTGCAGTTCTAGGTGTTACTTGAGATGTTGCTTCCGGCACATCTAGGGGGCCGGTATTCCGGCCCCCTAGATGTGACTCTAAGTGAACTCCTTCGGTTGAAATATTTAGGGTATCGGTATTCTGGCTACCTAATTGTTTCTTCAGCTGACCGTTGTAATAGGCAATCAACTCTTTAGTTTTCTTATTTTTTCATATATCACACTTTTTAATTTTATTTTACACTATCGAAAATTAAATTACCTACATACATACATAAAGGCTACACCTCAAAAACAGTTGGTTGGTTGGTTGGTTGGTACATAGACTGTTATGTTCGTATACTTAAAACTTAGTAAACTCAATAAGGTTCTGTATACGTTTCTCCTCAGACACATCTTTTATGTACGTCGGTTCTATTTGTCTTACGATGTTTCACTTCTGTTTTTCTTCTGTTAAAGAGATTTACAGAATTTGCATCATATGGTGTGTTTAGGATCACTTCGGTATCGGAATGTTTGTTCTTAATGTTCTTATCCTCTTTTTTCGGTTTCTTGAAGGTTGGTTCTATATTTCTGATTAAATTCGCTTACGCAGAAATAAAAATTGTTGCATTTTTCATAAAAATGATTGGTTATCCAACAAGCCAAATTTAATACCAAACATACTAAAGTCCAACAAGTATTTAGCGGTTGTTGGTGTTAATTGAAATGTTGCTTCCGACACTTCTAGGGCATCGGTATTCCGAGCCCCTGGAGATGACTCTAAGTGGGCTCCTTCGGTTGGAACATTTGGCATATCGGTATTCCGATAACCCAAATGTTCCTTCAGCTGACTGTTGTAATAGGCAATCAACTCTTTAGTTTTCTTATTTTCCAACCAATGACACATAAAGCCACATCTCAAGACAGTTAGTTAAGAGTGTTGTATGACTAAGATTACTCTTGAAATATTTAGGATATCGGTATTCCGGCTACCTAAATGCTTCTTTAGCTGACAGTTGTAATAGACAATCAACTCTTTAGTTTTGTTATTTCCACCCATTAACACATAAAGCCACATCTCAAGACAGTTAGTTAGAGTGTTGTGTGGTTAAAATTACTCTGAAATGCTAGTGGCACCCCATTTTTTACCAAGTATGTAGCAGCTGTAGGTACCAAGTCAACCCCTTCTGCTTGTTGTAGTAATAGACAATTAACTCTTTGGTTTTCTTATTTTATATCTCATAAACATAAAAGCTACACTTCAAGATACTTAGTTTAACTGGTCACATGGCTAAGATTACTCTGAAATGATAGAGATGTGTTGGTTTAGGTACAGCTTGTTCTAACTTACTTAAATATTATATTTCTTCTGTTCAACAAGACGATTATTTTGATGTGTCACACATGTATGTAGCTCTAAGAATAGCTATACCGGAAGTGTCTACCCGGAAGTAACATTTTTATTGAATATGCTTATAGAGTTTGCTTTGCTGAACAGCGTGTATGTATTGGTTCTATCGTACATCTCACGGATCTTCCGCGATAAGGGTTTGAAGTTTTTTATCTCAGTTTCTTGTAGACCTTGTTACGAAACATACATTTTTGAAGTCGGTTCCTTTCTATCACTTTCCATTGAAAAGATACAAGGATTTAAAGTTTAGACCGGAAGTGGCCATTTTATTGTATATTCCAATTTGATTTGGCCTCCTTAACACCGTGCATGTATTGGTTCTATCGTACATCTCACGGATCTTCCGCGATAAGGGTTTAAAGTTTTTTATCTCAGTTTCTTGTAGAGCTTGTTACGAAACATACATTTTTGAAGTCGGTTCCTTTCTATCACTTTCCGTTGAAAAGATATAACGATTTAAAGTTTAGACCGGAAGTGGCCATTTTATTGTATATTCCAATTTGGTTTGACCTCCTTAACACCGTGCATGTATTGGTTCTATCGTACATCTCACGGATCTTCCGCGATAAGGGTTTAAAGTTTTTTATCTCAGTTTCTTGTAGAGCTTGTTATGAAACGATATATTTTTGAAGTCGGTTCCTTTCTATCACTTTCCGTTGAAAAGATATAACGATTTAAAGTTTAGACCGGAAGTGGCCATTTTATTGTATATTCCAATTTGATTTGGCCTCCTTAACACCGTGCATGTATTGGTTCTATCGTACATCTCACGGATCTTCCGCGATAAGGATTTGAGGTTTTTTATCTCAGTTTCTTGTAGAGCTTGTTATGAAACGATATATTTTTAAAGTCAGTTCATTTCTATCACTTTCCGTTGAAAAGATATAACGGTTTAAAGTTTAGACCGGAAGTGGCCATTTTATTGTATATTCCAATTTGATTTGGCCTCCTTAACACCGTGCATGTATTGGTTCCTGCGTACATCTCACGGATCTTCCGCGATAAGGGTTTAAAGTTTTTTATCTCATTTTTCTTGTAGAGCTTGTTACGAAACATACATTTTTTGAAGATAGTTCATTTCTATCACTTTCCGTTGAAAAGATATAAGGATTTAAAGTTTAGACCGGAAGTGGCCATTTTATTGTATATTCCACTTTGATTTGGCCTCCTTAACACCGTGCATGTGTTGGTTCTATCGTACATCTCACGGATCTTCCGCGATAAGGGTTTAAAGTTTTTTATCTTATTTTAGTCGCCATTTTTTAATTCTGCTTACATAGACGAGTAACATGACACTAAACACGTGGGAGAAGGGAATTGAACCTGTAACCAACCATTGTTTCTAAGCTTAAGAGTTGAACCTGTTGTCCATTTTGTTTCTGAGCTTCTTTGTTTTGCCAGCGACCTCTATTGTCTCTACGATATTTGGTTTCTAATAGTCTGTCTAATATTAAACATATTAATTATTATGTCTTATGTCTAATAACAAAAGCTTTATGAATGGTTTGTTTTAATGGGGGGCGTAACTTTAAATCATGGAGTCTTCAACCAATACCATTATTCTCGCTTATCAACCTCACTCTCATTTGTCGGCTCTAAAGGTTGGGGTGACGTATCTTTAAATAAGGGAGTCTTCAACCATCTTTATCAGCGAAAGGCACCATCTTTAAGAACGAAAGCCGCCATTTTTTATAATGTCAGGGATGTCAGCTTAAGGTATCACAGGTTAGACCGCCATCTTTCATTCCGCCATTTTTTTATTCCGCCATTTTGGTTCCTCCGTTTTGGTTCAGCCTCTAATATTAACCATATTATTATTTTGTAAATCATCCATTTGTCTAATAATAACAAAAACTTTAATAATGTTACATGTATGGTTTGTTTGTAATTAAAAGTCGTATATATATATACCAGCCTAAAACAATAAATTAACAAGCGTCTGCTTAGCTCAACGGGTAGCATCGTTGCCTCCCATCTGAATGCCCCGGGTTCGAAACTCACC
Source organism: Tillus elongatus (assembly GCA_964006375.1). NCBI lineage: Eukaryota > Metazoa > Arthropoda > Insecta > Coleoptera > Cleridae > Tillus > Tillus elongatus. The sequence goes on along the minus strand of OZ023268.1, from coordinate 20,064,994 downwards.
TGCACCAAATGGTTTTTTTCAAAATATAATAATTTGAAGTAATAGGTTAGACACTTTGGAATGTGACTGTCTGGCCCAAGTCGTGTGACGTCACTGTCTGGCCAAAGTTTCCTAGACATGTCAATGACCTTCAGGTTACATTGGAAGCCATCTTGGACGCCATCTTGGGGGCGTGGCTGGACGCCATCTTGGGGGCGTGGCTGGACGCCATCTTGGGGGCGTGGCTGGACGCCATCTTGGGGGCGTGGACACAAGGGGTGGGGCTAGGGGTGGGGCTAGGGGGTACCCCCACTCCTACCCCCACTACCTGTGACGTCACTGTCTGGCCAGAGTGGCGCAATACCTACTTGTAGACGACTGAAAGGAGAGAAATAGGCCTGTAGTTGCTAGGAAGCGCTTTGGATCCTTTCTTGGGGACGGGTTGTACTCGAGCAGTTTTCCAGTTACTAGGGAATATGCCTCTATTGTAAGATGTCTGAAACAGACGAGTCAGGACAGGAGCAAGTTCTGGTGCGCATTTTTTGAAAACAATTGCTGCGATTTCATCAAGGACAGAGGCTTTTCTGGTATTAAGAGAAGAGAGCATCTGTCGTACCTTTTTAGTTTTTAAAATGATATCCGTCATTTTATGCGCGACATTGGGGATTGTTGGTGGTTGAACATTTGGAGGTGGGTTGAGAGTACGATTGTCGGCGAACAATGAGGCAAAGAGTTCAGCCTTGCCCAGGGCGGTAGAAACAATTCCTTCCCCTGAAACAAGGAGTGGGAACGTGCTCTTGCCGAAATTATTCCCAATAGGTTTAGCAAGAGTCCAGAAGGATTTGCCGCCGTTGGAGGTTAAGAGGACTTTGTTTTTGATGTGGTTATTAAACGAGTTTTTTGCTTCAGAAAGAATGCGGACATAGCGGCTTCTTGCGTAGTTAAATGCTTGACGGTTTTCTTGACTGGGATTGTGTAGAAGCGTTTTGTGAGCTTTGCCCTTTTCAAGTCTGGCCTTGTCACAGGATTTAGAAAACCAGGGCTTTTGAGTGGCTGAAGAGGTTTTTTGTGTACGTGGAATAAGCCAGCTTGGATAATTTCGATGACGCTTTGTGAGATATCAAAGGGGTCAGGATGAGAGAAGCAGACAGACGCCCATGGAAATGAGGAAAAGTAATCCCGCATTTCTTCCTAGTTCGCGGAGTTGTAGTGCCAAACGATACGTGGAAATACTTTCTTTTGATAAACACTATCATTTAGTATTTATAGGATTGATCGAAGTTTCGACCGAGATTCGGTTTCATTATACCATCCTTTACTATTTTACAAGCTGTCTGCATGCACGTACAAACAACACAAAAAAACTTATCGGTGACTATAACTAGTAGTCTGCATGTTTCTGCTCGTAGAAACCATCATCAGGAAGACGTTCCAAGAGACTGTTCATGACTAGGCACTATAGATAAGGCTAAAAACACTGTGGACACCCACATAATATTCACCCGATATGATAGTGTTCAGGATTGGGATTTATCATCTTGTCCTCTAGTACCGACGCCACCTAAATAATTAGGGCCGATGGAACTCCACCCGCTCGCAGGGCAACGGAGTCATTACTAGCCTTGCCATGCGAAAGACCCATTTAACGTCGAAAAACACAACTCGACGTTCTCCCTGCAACAGAGAGACAATTCTACCATTCAAGTCAAGGGATGTTTCTGTAGATTTGTGCCGCTGCGCTGATATGCTGTTAAGTTGTATCTTTTAAAAACGGCAATGGCTTTTCCAACGTTTTTAGTAGAAACGACGTGAGACTCTTTAGGCTGTAGACCTTGACCACGTTATAGTCTTCTTTCCTTACTTTGGGAATAAAGACATCTGTAGTCGGGCGCCGTGTTTTTAAGACGTAACCATATGCCAGACTGGCCCAGACCCAAAATATGTTCCTGGTTTGGAAAGCAGAATCTGAAGATAACTCTGTAACAGGGCCTGAAATATCTTATCAAGATATGTCGAAAACTTTTTGGCGTAGTTACTATTTTCCTTTTACTTTTTACTTAAGAAAGTTTTAAGACATATTATAAAACCTCTTACCTGCTTAGTAAATCTTTCATTTGAGTCGGGTTCCTTTCCTAGTGATCTAAAGGTTGGTAAGGGCTTTCCTTTAATAAAAAAAGAATGATCCAACTATTTTGGATAACTATCGGCTGAATACATTATCTATGACTTTTTCAAAGGTATTTGAATATAGCTATCTAAATCGCTTGGAACAGTTTTTCAGTCATGTGGTATATTGTTTGCCTGTCAGCATGGCTTTAGAAAGGGTCACTCCACTACAACGGCTCTCATTGACTTCTATCAGGGCTTAGTCACTTGTTTGGAGGCTGGCGAGTGCCCTGTTGGGATTTTTTGCGATACCAGCAGGGCCTTCGATTGTGTTGACCATAGGGTGCTGTGTGACAGGTTTTATTGTTATGGTTTGAGAGGTAATGCGCTTTTCTGGATTGACTCTTACCTGACGGACAGACAACAGTATACTGAGATAAAGTTCAAGACATCAAAACGAATGAGTAGGGTATGTTTTGAGCGTGTTGTCGTTCCTACTGGTGTGCCTCAGGGCTCAGTACTGAGCCCTCTTCCTTTTACCCTTTACGTCAATGAGCTTGATAGGGTATCTCCGGATGCGCATTTTACTCTATATGCGGATGATACGTCTCTAATCGTTTCTGAACAGACAGATGATGCTTTGACTAATAAATTCATCATGGTTTTAATAACTTAGAGAGTTGGTTCTCTCGGTGTCTGATATATTTTAATTCGTCGAAGACAGAGATGGTGAGATTTCATCCGCGTCAAAGGGAAGCTCATATACTTAGTGTGGGTGTTGACAATACTCATCTAACGTGTGTCAATAATTACAAGTTCCTTGGAGTACACGTTGATGAACATATCAACTGGAAGTTGCACTGTACGACGTTGGTTTCAAGGCTTGCATCTCTTAATTTTTCATTTATAAATATAATAAATGTTTTGACTGAAAAGCAATTAATATCTTTATACCACAGTCATATTGATTCTAGACTGAGATACGGTAGATGTCTGGGGTAATTCTACCTTGCTGCATTATGTGTTTATCGCTCAAAAAAGAATAATACGCTCTATTTTCAACATAAGAAAGATGACTCATGCCGGGTCTACTTTTCTAGTCATAAAATTTTAACTGTGATATCTTTATATATTTTAGAGTTGTGTATATATGTTTTTAAAAATGGTGATAAATTTAGACTAAACAGTAATGTTCATACCTTTAGTACCAGACAGGCTTGTAACTTTTATGTTCCATATGCTAGAACTAAGATGATAAAAAACTCTCCAAACTGTATTGGATAAAAAATATTTAATCATCTTCCTAATAATTTAAAAAATATCCAAAATATTAAGGTGTTTAAAAGTCAAGTTTCTTCTTTTCTACCAGACCAGTGTTTTTATACGTTAAATGAATATTTTAATGTTGTAAAAAAATAATTATTGTAAAAGGCTGACAAATACAATGTAGCTTGTATGCTCTCAAAATGGATAATAAAGGTATTATTATTATTATTATTATTATTATTATTATTATTATTATTATTATTATTATTATTATTATTATTATTATTATTATTGTTATTATTATTATTATTATTATTATTATTATTATTATTATTATTATTATTATTATTATTTCGTATATCAGAAGCTACAAATATAATCATAATTAACGATTGTTTTAAACGATGGTCTCCAATTATTCGTCAATTTTGAAGAGCATAGCTAGCTCGAAAATGGTAAAATAGATTTTGGTAAGTACAAGTGCTACGTATCAAATAGCCTGTGCTATGTTCTGTAACCCTATCTGAATTAGAGACTTAATGTCATAGACATCCCAACACACAGCTCAAATCCCTTGGATCTCGTTCTTACTACAAATCCTGAATGCTATAAAATATCACCTCCCCCCTCGGTCGCTCAGACCATGGCATGGTCACCGCTTACTGCGCAGTGCAACCCGAGGTCACCCAGACATCACACCCACGTATCGTTTGGCACTACAACTCCGCGAACTCGGACGAAATGCGAGATTACTTTTCCTCATTTTCATGGACGTCTGTCTGCTTCTCTCATCCTGACCCCTCAGATATCTCACAAAACGTCACCGAAATTATCCAAGGTGGTATGGAATTATTTATTCCAAGTACACAGAAAACCTCTTCAGCCACCCAAAAGCCCTGGTTCTCTAAAACGTGTGACAAGGCCAAACTTTAAAAGGTCAAAGCACACAAAACACTTCTACACAATCCCAGTCAAGAAAACCGTCAAGAATTTAACGACGCAAGAAACCGCTATGTCCGCATTCTTTCTAAGGCAAAAAACTTGTTTAATAACCACATCAAAAACAAAGTCCTCTTAAGCTCTAAGGGCAGCACACCCTTCTGGACTCTTGCTAAATCTATTGGGAATAATTTCTGCAAGAGCACGTTCCCACCTCTTGTCTCAGGGGATGAAATTGTTTCTACCGCCCTGGGCAAGGCTGAACTTTTTGTCTCGTTGTTCGCCGGCAATTCTACTCTCAACCCACCTCCAAATGTTCAACCACCGACAGTTCCCAATGTCGTGCATAAAATGAAGGTTGTCATTTTCAAAACTAAAAAGGTACGAAAGATGCTCTCTTTTTTGGACACAAGGGGTGGGGCTAGGGGTGGGGCTAGGGGGTACCCCCACTCCTACCCCCACTACCTGTGACGTCACTGTCTGGCCAGAGTGGCGCAATACCTACTTGTAGACGACTGAAAGGAGAGAAATAGGCCTGTAGTTGCTAGGAAGCGCTTTGGATCCTTTCTTGGGGACGGGTTGTACTCGAGCAGTTTTCCAGTTACTAGGGAATATGCCTCTATTGTAAGATGTCTGAAACAGACGAGTCAGGACAGGAGCAAGTTCTGGTGCGCATTTTTTGAAAACAATTGCTGCGATTTCATCAAGGACAGAGGCTTTTCTGGTATTAAGAGAAGAGAGCATCTGTCGTACCTTTTTAGTTTTTAAAATGATATCCGTCATTTTATGCGCGACATTGGGGATTGTTGGTGGTTGAACATTTGGAGGTGGGTTGAGAGTACGATTGTCGGCGAACAATGAGGCAAAGAGTTCAGCCTTGCCCAGGGCGGTAGAAACAATTCCTTCCCCTGAAACAAGGAGTGGGAACGTGCTCTTGCCGAAATTATTCCCAATAGGTTTAGCAAGAGTCCAGAAGGATTTGCCGCCGTTGGAGGTTAAGAGGACTTTGTTTTTGATGTGGTTATTAAACGAGTTTTTTGCTTCAGAAAGAATGCGGACATAGCGGCTTCTTGCGTAGTTAAATGCTTGACGGTTTTCTTGACTGGGATTGTGTAGAAGCGTTTTGTGAGCTTTGCCCTTTTCAAGTCTGGCCTTGTCACAGGATTTAGAAAACCAGGGCTTTTGAGTGGCTGAAGAGGTTTTTTGTGTACGTGGAATAAGCCAGCTTGGATAATTTCGATGACGCTTTGTGAGATATCAAAGGGGTCAGGATGAGAGAAGCAGACAGACGCCCATGGAAATGAGGAAAAGTAATCCCGCATTTCTTCCTAGTTCGCGGAGTTGTAGTGCCAAACGATACGTGGAAATACTTTCTTTTGATAAACACTATCATTTAGTATTTATAGGATTGATCGAAGTTTCGACCGAGATTCGGTTTCATTATACCATCCTTTACTATTTTACAAGCTGTCTGCATGCACGTACAAACAACACAAAAAAACTTATCGGTGACTATAACTAGTAGTCTGCATGTTTCTGCTCGTAGAAACCATCATCAGGAAGACGTTCCAAGAGACTGTTCATGACTAGGCACTATAGATAAGGCTAAAAACACTGTGGACACCCACATAATATTCACCCGATATGATAGTGTTCAGGATTGGGATTTATCACCTTGTCCTCTAGTACCGACGCCACCTAAATAATTAGGGCCGATGGAACTCCACCCGCTCGCAGGGCAACGGAGTCATTACTAGCCTTGCCATGCGAAAGACCCATTTAACGTCGAAAAACACAACTCGATGTTCTTCCTGCAACAGAGAGACAATTCTACCATTCAAGTCAAGGGATGTTTCTGTAGATTTGTGCCGCTGCGCTGATATGCTGTTAAGTTGTATCTTTTAAAAACGGCAATGGCTTTTCCAACGTTTTTAGTAGAAACGACGTGAGACTCTTTAGGCTGTAGACCTTGACCACGTTATAGTCTTCTTTCCTTACTTTGGGAATAAAGACATCTGTAGTCGGGCGCCGTGTTTTTAAGACGTAACCATATGCCAGACTGGCCCAGACCCAAAATATGTTCCTGGTTTGGAAAGCAGAATCTGAAGATAACTCTGTAACAGGGCCTGAAATATCTTATCAAGATATGTCGAAAACTTGTTGGCGTAGTTACTATTTTCCTTTTACTTTTTACTTAAGAAAGTTTTAAGACATATTATAAAACCTCTTACCTGCTTAGTAAATCTTTCATTTGAGTCGGGTTCCTTTCCTAGTGATCTAAAGGTTGGTAAGGGTTTTCCTTTAATAAAAAAAGAATGATCCAACTATTTTGGATAACTATCGGCTGAATACATTATCTATGACTTTTTCAAAGGTATTTGAATATAGCTATCTAAATCGCTTGGAACAGTTTTTCAGTCATGTGGTATATTGTTTGCCTGTCAGCATGGCTTTAGAAAGGGTCACTCCACTACAACGGCTCTCATTGACTTCTATCAGGGCTTAGTCACTTGTTTGGAGGCTGGCGAGTGCCCTCTTGGGATTTTTTGCGATACCAGCAGGGCCTTCGATTGTGTTGACCATAGGGTGCTGTGTGACAGGTTTTATTGTTATGGTTTGAGAGGTAATGCGCTTTTCTGGATTGACTCTTACCTGACGGACAGACAACAGTATACTGAGATAAAGTTCAAGACATCAAAACGAATGAGTAGGGTATGTTTTGAGCGTGTTGTCGTTCCTACTGGTGTGCCTCAGGGCTCAGTACTGAGCCCTCTTCCTTTTACCCTTTACGTCAATGAGCTTGATACGGTATCTCCGGATGCGCATTTTACTCTATATGCGGATGATACGTCTCTAATCGTTTCTGAACAGACAGATGATGCTTTGACTAATAAATTCATCATGGTTTTAATAACTTAGAGAGTTGGTTCTCTCGGTGTCTGATATATTTTAATTCGTCGAAGACAGAGATGGTGAGATTTCATCCGCGTCAAAGGGAAGCTCATATACTTAGTGTGGGTGTTGACAATACTCATCTAACGTGTGTCAATAATTACAAGTTCCTTGGAGTACACGTTGATGAACATATCAACTGGAAGTTGCACTGTACGACGTTGGTTTCAAGGCTTGCATCTCTTAATTTTTCATTTATAAATATAATAAATGTTTTGACTGAAAAGCAATTAATATCTTTATACCACAGTCATATTGATTCTAGACTGAGATACGGTAGATGTCTGGGGTAATTCTACCTTGCTGCATTATGTGTTTATCGCTCAAAAAAGAATAATACGCTCTATTTTCAACATAAGAAAGATGACTCATGCCGGGTCTACTTTTCTAGTCATAAAATTTTAACTGTGATATCTTTATATATTTTAGAGTTGTGTATATATGTTTTTAAAAATGGTGATAAATTTAGACTAAACAGTAATGTTCATACCTTTAGTACCAGACAGGCTTGTAACTTTTATGTTCCATATGCTAGAACTAAGATGATAAAAAACTCTCCAAACTGTATTGGATAAAAAATATTTAATCATCTTCCTAATAATTTAAAAAATATCCAAAATATTAAGGTGTTTAAAAGTCAAGTTTCTTCTTTTCTATCAGACCAGTGTTTTTATACGTTAAATGAATATTTTAATGTTGTAAAAAAATAATTATTGTAAAAGGCTGACAAATACAATGTAGCTTGTATGCTCTCAAAATGGATAATAAAGGTATTATTATTATTATTATTATTATTATTATTATTATTATTATTATTATTATTATTATTATTATTATTATTATTATTATTATTATTATTATTGTTATTATTATTATTATTATTTCGTATATCAGAAGCTACAAATATAATCATAATTAACGATTGTTTTAAACGATGGTCTCCAATTATTCGTCAATTTTGAAGAGCATAGCTAGCTCGAAAATGGTAAAATAGATTTTGGTAAGTACAAGTGCTACGTATCAAATAGCCTGTGCTATGTTCTGTAACCCTATCTGAATTAGAGACTTAATGTCATAGACATCCCAACACACAGCTCAAATCCCTTGGATCTCGTTCTTACTACAAATCCTGAATGCTATAAAATATCACCTCCCCCCTCGGTCGCTCAGACCATGGCATGGTCACCGCTTACTGCGCAATGCAACCCGAGGTCACCCAGACATCACACCCACGTATCGTTTGGCACTACAACTCCGCGAACTCGGACGAAATGCGAGATTACTTTTCCTCATTTTCATGGACGTCTGTCTGCTTCTCTCATCCTGACCCCTCAGATATCTCACAAAACGTCACCGAAATTATCCAAGGTGGTATGGAATTATTTATTCCACGTACACAGAAAACCTCTTCAGCCACCCAAAAGCCCTGGTTCTCTAAATCGTGTGACAAGGCCAAACTTTAAAAGGTCAAAGCACACAAAACACTTCTACACAATCCCAGTCAAGAAAACCGTCAAGCATTTAACGACGCAAGAAACCGCTATGTCCGCATTCTTTCTAAGGCAAAAAACTTGTTTAATAACCACATCAAAAACAAAGTCCTCTTAAGCTCTAAGGGCAGCACACCCTTCTGGACTCTTGCTAAATCTATTGGGAATAATTTCTGCAAGAGCACGTTCCCACCTCTTGTCTCAGGGGATGAAATTGTTTCTACCGCCCTGGGCAAGGCTGAACTTTTTGTCTCGTTGTTCGCCGGCAATTCTACTCTCAACCCACCTCCAAATGTTCAACCACCTACAGTTCCCAATGTCGTGCATAAAATGAAGGTTGTCATTTTCAAAACTAAAAAGGTACGAAAGATGCTCTCTTCTCTTAATACCAGGAAAGCCTCTGGCCTTGACGAGATCCCAGCAATTGTTCTCAAAAAATGCGCACCAGAACTTGCTCCTGTCCTGGCTCGTCTGTTTCAGACATCTTACAATAGAGGCATATACAGAATTACTAAAATTTCTTGAAAAACACAGTCTAATCCACGACAGGCAGTATGGATTCCGTCAGAGCAGATCAACTACCGACCTCCTTTCCTTTGTCACCCATTCTTGGAACAAGTCTATGGAACTACACGGTGAATCCCAGATTGTCGCTCTAGACATATCCAAAGCCTTCGACCAGGTCTGGCACGCAGCGCTGCTTAATAAACTACCGGCCTATGGCCTACCACCAAAACTATGTACCTGGACAGCAAACTTCCTCTCCGACCGGAGCATTTCTGTTGTTGTGGATGGCCATTCCTCTAAACTATATCCAATTAATGCAGGAGTTCCTCAAGGTTCAGCTTTAGCCCCTACTTTGTTTCTTCTCCACATCAATGACCTCCTCTCTAGCACATCCAACCCAGTTCACAGTTACGCGGACGACAGCACCCTCCACTCAAATATACAATATTCTAAGCCTGTCTCTTTGGCCCAACTCTATGAGGATCGCAGACACATGGAGGGTTCTGTCTCCGTGGATCTCCAAAAAATATTTGACTGGGGAAGTATAAATCTTGTACAATTCAACCCCACCAAATATCAGTCTTGCTTTCTTTCTCATAAAAGATACACCAGACCTAGAAACATCACAATGAACAACCAAGTTATTCAAAGTAATGAGTCATTTTCACTTGTTTACATTTCTGTGGATCGAAATCTCAATTGGCACCAACATGTCACAGCAATTGCAGAAGCGGCTGCTAAGAAATTAGGTTTCCTCTTCCGGGCTCGCAAATACTTTTCACCAGCTAATCTCTATACCTTATATACTTCACAAATAAGGCCAAACCTCGAATACTGCTCCCACATCTGGGGTGCCGCTGCCGCTTCTACACTCGCTATCCTGGACTCCAATCAGAAGAGAGCTATATGTCTCATTGGTGACCCTACCCTCACCCAAAGGCTGCCATCCCTTGCCCACCGACGTGCCGTTGGTCACCTCTCTCTCTCTCTCCCTCTCTTTTATAGATATCTGCACGGGCAGTGCTCAGAGAAGCTTTCTTCCATAGTTCCTCGACCTGTTACCCCCAAGAGATCTACAAGAGGAACAGAGCGAATGCACCCTTTTACTGTCCAGGTCACCATACATAGAACATCTTGTTAGGCCCGCTCTTTTGTCCCGAGGACTTCCAAGTTGTGGAATTCCTTCCCGGCACATGTTTTCCCTTCTCATCCGAACCTCCAAACCTTGAAGTCCAGAATTAACAAGTTGCCTCTTTCCTCCCTGTTGACCCGACGGTACGATAGTATTTAGGCTGTAAGCCCTCGTGGTGTGTTGTTGAAATTAAAAAAAAAAAAGGAAAATTTTTAGGTATTGCTAAGAATTTTGATACATACATTTGGTGTTTTCTACTGCATACTATTGAATATGCCCTATAAGTTAATTAGATAATAGATAATAAGATCTTAAAAAATCTCAGGGATTTGTTATTACTTCTACATCATCAATACGCGTGGAAGGAAGTATGGAATCGGGGACAAATATTTCAAAACTTTTTTTCGCTTAAGCGCCGTAAAAAGTGTCAAAACATATAAAAAAACATGATTTGGGAATGAACATTTCTTGTGACTGTCAGTCTGTTGGTCTGACCTGACGGTCAGTCGGTCTGTAGGTCTGTCAATCTCTCGGTCTGTATGTCTGTTTGTTTGTAGCCAGAATAACTTTAGAACGAATTGAGATATCGTCTTCAGATTTGATATACAGTTAGCATCGACAAACGAACGGACCGGATTGTTTTTTAGTAAAATCCTTTCAGGGGTAGGGGATGAATGGGGGATGATTTGGTGAAAATTGTCATTTTTTCGTTAAAACTCGAGTGATGTAACGTTTTATGATTTGTTTATTAGAAAATTTTCAATTTCATCAAGCATCTGGTGTTCTGTGCTAAAATTGAATTAGAGGTTGAATGTGTGGGGGTGGAATATCGGTGACAGAAATAAAATGTTTTTTGCTAAAACGCCTTAAAAAGTCTCAAAATATATAGAAAACTTGATTCTGAAACGTATCCAGTGAGCAACCGACAAATGAACGCTTCGAATTGCTTTTGAGAAAGATCGCTTCAGGAGGTACGGGATAAATGAGGGGTTATTTGGTGAAAATTGATATTTTTTTGTTAAAACTTTGTGGGCAAGTCATGGATCCTAAATTAATTTCATGAGAATGTCTTTCTGAGGAGAGTACATTATCACAACTATGTGAGAGTTACGATTTAATTTGCAGCACTTTTAGTGAATTTTATTTTTAAAAATTCACTAATGTTAGTCAGGAAAATCTGCTCAGTTAAAATAGATTAAACAATGCTTTGTTTTATTTAGATAGTCGGATTCCCCCGAACCGTGCCAGTTCTGAGCTGACTTTTAATGAATCGAATTTAGACCACAAAATTATAATGCAGGTTTGCAAGAAAAGAAATTCAGGACGCAGCAAGTGCTTTATGTTGGCGAATTTTTATTAAATGCTTCAAATTTAAATAGCCCAATTTGCCATTAACCTATGAGGTTCGTTTGCCAGGAAACTAGTTTTTTGGGGACATTTAAAGTTTATTTTCAAAACATTTTTGTACATTTCCAAACAATCAAAAGTTATTTTGATGAAATATGGGACATTGTTTATACTATATAGGTTATACTGGTAACCAAATTTGATGCTTGCTTACTTAAAAAACACATAGTTGCTATTTAAAACATTTTACTGAAAATTCACTACCATAACGCACTTTCTGCGTCCAGACTTTTTTTGGTAATACCTAAAAAATAATAGTCCAATAGGTGTGCCATCAGTAGAACCAGTACTGATAATTCTATCGTTACCAACAAAATCCCAGTTACTAATATTTTTGCTTCCATCACTCTAGAAACCCACATATAGATCTATATAACATATAATTGAAAACAGGATATACTTACCACTTACTGTCCTTCCTTTATGAAGTATATACTGTAAGCCAATTTCGCTTTCATAGGCCATGTAGTAAAAATATACAGGAACAAAGTTTGATATCAGTTGAGCTACCTTGATGGAGGGTCTTACAAAATTTTCATCTGAATATAGCTACAAATAAATAGATGCAATCAAGATTTTTTATTCTACAATTGGAGGGGTTAGGGCAAAAAGGGTATAAGTACACCCCAGTTACTTTTGAGATACTTGCTTCCAAAGTTTATTGCTTTTTCAAAATTATATAAAAACACCACAATGCTTTAGTGTCATCTATCATAGTAAAAGTCAACACACAATTGTATTAGTAAAGTCACTATATCCGAAAAATGTACATTTTGTAAAAAATAAACTGAATTTCATGCACTTGTACCATTTTTGCGCAAACACAAGAAATTATATCATTTAAATGAATAAATAAAATATTGTTATAATTTTATTAAAACACATTAAACACCAACCAAAGATTAATTGCCAATATGAAATAATAACATGTGAAATAATATGAAAAAGTACAGAAAAAGTAATAAAAAAATATTGCAACAATCAAGGTTCATAATCGGAAGTTTAGACTTCCTTGTCGGATTCTTCAGGATCTTACTCTTCTAGAGCTGGAACTGTGCTGGGTCCAGCTTGCGATGACGGTTTTTTTTCCTTTTTTACTTTTGAGGCCTTCATGGTTCATATCCACGTAAAATGGATAGAACACTGGAAGCACGTAGTCTAACAGGGTCTGTAGATTTTTCCAGTTTAATTAAGACTGCAACTGTACGAAACTGGGTGAATATTTTGTTAACTACATAAGATGGGCGTCCAGTGGATAAATAGGCTGTCTGTAGATCATAACTTGGTATTTTGTAAAATTTGTCAAACAACGCTTGTCTGTGTACCTCAGAAATATTTTCATTACATTTGTACCTGCACAAATGATATAAAGATATTAGCTGTTTACTTGCATGGACTACACCCTTGTGCCCTATATACTTATTTCCTTCTGTTCTTAACAGCTTCTTTTCATTTCTTTTTCATTTGCTGATGTTCTGCCTTCGTTTTCTTGTTCTATTTGGCGTAATATGGTGAATTTCAAGCTGCTCATTGTCTGACGTGTGAATTTTCTTCTGTCGTCTTCTGGTGAAGTCTGTTTATCTTCATCCGTATTGTACGAAACTGATTCGGAATTGTAGTCTATGAAAAAACAAGAAGTTAACATAAAATAATAGTGATATGTGTTTTTATTCCTTTACCTTCACTGCTGGTCATGTTCAATAAAACAAACCAAAAGATATTCGTATTAGAAACCATCAGCACACAAAAGTAATAAAAACCCACACAAAAAGCAATGCAGAACACCTTAAAATAACTTTAGAACACTTGACAGATTAATACAATAATGACAACTGACAACCGAAGATAGTTGATTTCAAAACCGGTACAAGTGATTTTATACCTGTTTTGCCCACACAATTATTCACTGTTGGTTAAGCAAGTTTCTTGACATATCCATAGAAGAGGCTAGTAGTCACTAAATTCGCTTGTATCCTCTTTGCACTGAAAGAATGCACCCTTAAGTCTCATATTCTGCACTTAGATAAAAAGAATTGAAAATGTCACTTATAACCTTTTTTCTCTAACCCCTTCAATTATGATGTTTTTTTAACAGCAACTATTCGAGTAACATGTTAGCAGCAAAAAATTTTAAGGAAAATTCAAATTTTACAACTAGTCCGAATACATATATGGTGTGGAGCAGCTAAATGAAATAAGTTCAGTATCTCGATTATTTTCCATCTTAATAAAAGTTTCGGGACGCAGCAAGTGCGTTATGGTAGTGAATTTTAATAAAAATGTTTTTAACAGCAAATTAGTTTTCTTTTAAGAAAACAGACATCAAATTTGGTTACCAGTATAACCTATATAGTAGAAACAATATGCCATGTTTCATCAAAATAACTTTATTGTCTGAAAATGTACAAACATTTCCGCAAGTAAACTTAAAGGGTTCCCGAAAAAACTGGTTTCTTGGTCAACCTTATAGGTTAATAGCAAACTGAGCTATTCAAATTTGAAGCACTTAATGAAAATTCACTACCATAACGCACTTACAAACATGTATTATATTTCGATGGAAAATGCAAAAATGCAATAACATAAGGCGTGTTCGATTAAAAAAAAATTAGAATCACCAACGACTTATGGGCCAGCCTGTAATTGTAGAAATATTTTTTAAGATGTAGCTCAAGACACCATATAATTAATGTATACAATTTTGGTTGTATCTTGTATAATAACGGATATATTGAGCTTTATTGATTTTTTACGAAAATTCAACAAAAATTATGTGCCATTAAACGATAAACTCTATAACCAATCATCAGAGAAAGGGTCTATTTGAAATGAATTTTCTGGAAACATTTGAGTAAAATGAAGGACAATGACGATTGAAACTAAGACTTCAGGCTTTGTAAAACATTCTTCTTGAGACATTTTCTTTCCAAAGCTCATATTAGTTTCAGGTTCTTTGACTTTGATGTTTTGAGGAAAACCCAAATTTATTTTTCTTTAAATGCCTATAACTTTTTTGTCTTTTAATCTACAAAGCGTAATTTTAGTAGGTAACTTACCTATAACGATATAAACCTTCGTACCAAATTCGGGTGCCCTTACTTTGTTAATTGCGGAGATATAATTTTTGTTCGAAAGAAAACACAAACATTTCCGGGAACCTAACCTGCGAAATCATCGATAATAAAAATGATGGATCTAGTAACTTGTCGATCAATACCGCTCTTACTTTGTAAGCAGGTTTTTATATTTGCAAAGATCATCAAGCCGCTTACAGACGCATGCTAAAATTTAGCGCTTTTGGAGGCAAACATTGTCCCGGTATTAGGAAAGAAATGGTCACGGCTGACAATTTACATTGTTAGTTTGTACACAGTCCATGTATAACATTTTGTGATAACTAGAGCTGTTGTGGCGACATACTACCTGGTCCCGCACCGAGATGGCGTCCCTGTCGTACAATTCACAATGTTCTACAGTCTGACATTTTGCAACGATTCTAACTTCCTTTGTTTACATTTTTATCTATCATTTATTTAAATAGCATAGCAGTATAGGCAACATTATCTGTTTTTGTCCAACATTGTAGACATTGCATCTTCTACACTCGCTATCCTGGACTCCATTCAGAAGAGAGCTATACGTCTCATCGGTGACCATACCATCACCCAAAGGCTGCCATCACTTGCCCACCGACGTGCCGTTGGTGACCCCTCTCTCTCTCTCTTTTACATATATCTGCGCGGGTACTGGTCGGATGAGCTTTCTTCCATAGTTCCTCCACCTGCTGCCCCCAACAGATCTACCAGAGGAACAAAGCGAATACACCCTTTTACAGTCCAGGTCACCAGACATAGAACATCTTGTTAGGCCCGCTTTTTTGTCCCGAGGACTTCCAAGTTGTGGAATTGCTTGCCCGCACATATTTTCCTTCTTCCCCGAACCTCCAAACCTTTAAGTCCAGAATTAACAAGTTGCCTCTTTCCTCCTTGTCGACACCCACGGTACGATAGTATTTAGGCTGTGAGCCCTCGTGGTGTGCTGTTGAAATTTAAAAAAAATACTGTGGGGAGAGCAGTATCTCAGAACACACTGTCCTATACTGCGGCCAGTGGCAGGAAGTGAGACAGAAGGCGGAGATCAAGACTGCAGAGAAGCTAACAGTGAACAATATTCTGAAACACATGCTGGAGTGTGAGACAAACTGGAAACTTATACAGGAAGTGATCAAGATGACCCTGAAGGCTAAAAAAAGGGATGATGAAGCAGGCTAACAAAAGCGATAAAGGATTAATAGACTGTGGTAGCGTGTGGTGAAGTCATACTGAGAGGTAGTTGCTCTGCGCATCTTATCTTAGTCGATAAGAATCCTGCACACATGGCAGTCGATCACGTATATACCTGGGCGTACATGACGGGCCTATTTTCCATCTGATGAAGAAAAAAAAACCTTTATGCCACATCGTTGGAGTTTTTCTAAAAGCAATAAGTGATTGACTACGACGAATACCTTTGCCAGATGATACGATCTAAAGCTGTTTTTAATTTGCAGTCAATGCTATTAATGGCAAACGAATATAGGGCCACAAGTACATCCTGCGTTGAATGTTTGTAACAAAAACTGCAAGCCTTCCACTGCAGTTCCAGAGTTTATTAATTAAAGTTACTTACGCTCAGGAGTTGATATTCAACGAAACTGGCGTCAGGTCAAACAGTGTGCTATGGTAAATCAATTTTTCCAATGTTAACTCAAACATTGGTAACGATTTTAGACTTTAATGACCGCTGTTGCTTGGAATAAAAAAAAATCTGGAGCCCAAGACGTTTCGCCAACCATAGTAGGTGGATTCGTTAGTAGGTGTACTAAAGAAGTCAGCAGCTATGCTTGGCAAAAAGTCTATCAACCCAGAAAGTGAGTTCGACCACGGAAAAACAACCCAAAGGCTACTTAGCAATATTAATTTTATACTTACGTTAATAATTTCTTCGTCTGGAGAATTTTCAAAAAAACCCTTTCGTAAATATTTTTCTTTAGAGAGTCTAACCGCCTCTTTCTTTTCCCTTGTGGACCGAAAATTAAAATTTCGCATCAGGGTGACATCACTAAATGCATCTTGGAGAAAGGAGACTGGACGAAAGGATGCCAGTACTAAAAAGAAAACAATATAATAATGATAATAAGAACAAATCGCCTTTATTTATCAAGAGTCTACAAATCACATCTAATACTTCATATTACAGATTTGAACTGTATTTATTCTTAAGAAACATACATATAAGATTGACTAAAGAAAACCACAAACGGCGGAGTTTAGCTCAAGAGCTACTCTACTTAACCATCTGAACATAACAGATATACTTAATCTATATAAAAAGTCTGAACGCAGCAAGTGGGTTATGGGAGTCAATTTTCATAAAAATGTATTCGGGTCTCAAATTTGTTACCAGTATAACCTGTATAGTAGAAACAATGTACCATATTTTACTAACATAACGATTCAAAATACACCAGTTTTGCGAAAATAAACCTAAAATATTTCCGAGAAAACTGGTTTCCTAGCCAACTAAGCTTAGATTAATAGCCAATTGAGTTATTTAAATTTGGAGTATTTAATGAAAATTCGCTACTAAAATCCACTTACTGCGTCTAGAATTTTTTGTCTTACAAACATGCATTATATTTCGATTAACAATGCAGAAATGCAATAATATAAGGATGTTCCAAAAAAATTGTATCACCAGCGACTTATGGGCCACCTGTGATTGTCAAAATAATTTAATTGGATGCAGCTCAAGGTACCCTATAATTAACGTATACAACTTTTTCTCGTATCTTGTATAATAACGAATATTATGCTTTATCGTAGAAACGCGTCACCCTATATATATATATATATATATATATATATATATATATATATATATATATATATATATATATATATATATATATATATATATATATATATATGAAAACAGATAAAAACTGAAACTAAAAAATATGGATTCTAGGGTACCTAGCTTGCACTCATTTGAGGATTTTTTTTCTAAATTCAAAAGTCGCGGCCTCCTCATTAACGAATCTTTTCCACGAAAATTAGTTGAAAATTATAGACTATTAAAACATAAACCTAATCAAAACTACTGCCAAAGCATCAGAGAAAGGGTCTATTTGAAATGAGTTTTCAGGAAATATTTTAGTAAAATGATGGGCAATGACGGTTGAAGCTGAAACTTAAGCGTTTATAAGAAACTCTTCTTGCAAAATTTTCTCTAGATAACCCGTATTTGTTTTAGGTTCTTTGCCTAAATGTTGCCAATTTTGACGATTCAAATCGCGACTTTGACGTTTGAGGAAAACCCATTTTTTGTCTTTGAATGCCTATAACTTTTTGTCTTTTAACTTACAGAGCTAAATTTTGGTAAATATTTACTCTTTATGATTCAAAGACGAGTACCAAATTTGTTTGCCCTAACGTTATTATTTCCGGAGATATAAAAAAATTCTAGGAAAACCTAGGCCTATTTTCCTGGCTAACGAACCTTGCAAAAGGAAGTATTAGTGTTATACATACATACATACACACACACACACACTTATATATATATATATATATATATATATATATATATATATATATATATATATATATATATATATATATATATATATATATATATATATATATATATATATATATATAAACATAAAAAAATTGAAACTGACCCCGGATATGAGTTCTAGCGGGCCTAGTTCACGCTCATTTGAAGAAATTTGTTCAAAACTGAAAAGTCGCGATCTCCTCATTTTGGCATTAAAATTATATATATATATATATATATATATATATATATATATATATATATATATATATATATATATATATATATATATATGCACGGTATTTAGAAGCCATCTCCATATCTCTAGTTTAATCTGACAACACCACTATTTGTCATCTGTTAGCTGATAGGAGTCATGAGAGAAACGTGTATGTTCTGCGCATAACCTCGAATTCGACTCCGCTAATACCTTAGAGTCTCAGAATATAAAACAAATACCTATATTCAACGGTTAATACAAATAGTAGGTAGGTTAGGTTAGGTTAGGTTAGTTTGTGAGTGGTCCATATCGGTCCCTCCACCGCGACCATAAGGTCTATTGTGGCTCACGCCTAATGTCTATATTTCGCCCAACAAATCCAGCCTCCTACAGAGGTCGATAACCTTTGCGGGCGAAAGTTGATCCAGATCCTCTGGAGCAAGCTTTACCTTGCCAAAGAGCAGGTGTCTAGTCCTATCCGCTGCCGGACAGGAACACAGCACGTGCTCTGCTGTTTCGTCATCCTCCATACACAGCCGGCACTCGGTCTCCTGACCGATCCCAATACGGTGCATGTGATGCCGCAAACGACAGTGTCCTGTATACAGGCCGACTAGAGTACTCAGTTGTTGTCTGTTCAACTCTAGAAGTTTCTTAGCCCTTGACTCAGACAGGCCATTTATGAAGGCCTTAGAGTGAGCTAATCCTGGAAGATTTTGCCAATATTGAATTGTCCTTCTATCTGTCCAGGTCTTTAAGGTGCGTTTTGCTGTGCAAGATGTTATTCCCAGCACCGGTTCTGGTCCGACAAAGTCACACTGGGCACCACTCCTGGCAAGCGCGTCTGCCGCAACGTTGCCATCATGGTCCGAGTGACCCGGTATCCAGACCAGCGACACCTCATTACAGCTGCCCAATTCGTTAAGGGCAGATTTACAACTCCATACCGTCTTTGAATTGCAACGGTAGGAACCAAGAGCCTTTATTGCAGCTTGGCTATCTGCAAATATCTTTATCGATTTGTTTGTGCATAGGTCTTTTAAGCTTTCCTTTGCACACATCTCGATGGCATAAACTTCTGCCTGGTGTATGGTTGCGTACTTGCCGAGGCTAGCTGATAGTCTAGCATCGGTGCTGCCCCCATATGCGCCGGCTCCTACTCCCATATTGGTTTTGGAGCCGTCAGAGTACCAGCAGAGGTCCGCTCTCAAAAGGGTCGATTGGTTCCGGTCCCAGTCCTCCCTTTCCGGGAGGACGGTCTTGAAAGACAGATCTCTGCTGATTTTTGTAGGCATCAAGTCTGAGACCATTCCCAGAATCCTGTGACAATCACTGTCATCAAGGAGTCCGGACCCCCTCAGACTGACTTCCCTCGGCATGTTATCTGCCGTTTGTTTTAGTCTGTACGTTGTCCACCTCGCCACCCTCTCCAACCATATGTGAAGTGGGGGAATATTGAGGAGGACCTCCAGAGCGACTGATGGTGCGGTGCTTATCGCTCCCGTTATCATCAGACATGCTTGTCTCTGTAGATGAGCCAGTTTGGCCCTCGCGGTACCACGTAGCACCTTAGGCCACCAAACTATGGCTCCATATGTTATCATAGGTCTGATAACCACTACATAGAGCCAGTACATCTGTTGGGGGTTTGTTCCCCAGTTGTTCCCACAGATTCTCCGGCAGGTCCACAGGGACATCTTAGCCCTGCGGATAACATTTTCTAACTGTCTGTCCCAGTTGAGCTTCTTATCTAGGATAACTCCCAGATATTTTGCTTGGTCCGAAAATGGAATGTTTTCCCCCATAAGATTAGGTGGTTTTAATTTGTCCAACCTTCTTCTTCTGGTGAACGGGACAATGATCGTTTTGCGAGGGTTCACAGACATCTGTTCCCTACGGCACCAATCATTGACTACATTTAGTGCTTCTTGAAGAGTACTAGACAGTTCCTCCTCAGATTTTCCTCTAACCATTATGACAAGATCATCCGCATACGCCTGGACCTCAACCTCCCAGAGTCCGAGGATAGCCAGCAGGTCGTCCACAAAGAGGGACCACAACAGGGGGGATAGAACGCCCCCCTGAGGACACCCTCTCGCAGCCCTAACGCTGACCACCTCTCCCCGTAATGAGGCAATAATGGTCCGATTGTGCAGCATGTTTCCGATCCAGCCACAGATGGTAGGTTCCACCCCCCTAGCGATAGTGGCCTCGTAGAGGGAGATCGGTAATGCATTATTAAATGCTCCTTCTATGTCGAGAAATGCCGCCACCGCAACCTCTCCATTTTCCAGAGAGTGTGTGATCTTCTCGACGAGGTTATTGAGCGCTAACTCAGTTGATTTGCCAGTTTGATAGGCATACTGGTGGGTATTTAGGGGGTTCTTGGGTAAGATGTTCCCCCTAATGTGTCCGTCCAGTATTTTTTCCAATCCCGTCAGGAGGAATGATGTAATACTGAGAGGTCTCAGTGAAGTAGGTAGGAGGTCATTACGTCCCAATTTGGGAATGTAAACCCCCCTAACCACCGTCCAGCTGGAAGGAATATAGTTCCAGGCCAGACTGGCTCTGAACAGCCTGATAAGGAAGGGTAGGAGAATCTCCAGTCCCTTTTGTAGTAGGACCGGTACCACCCCATCCTCCCCTGGCGACTTGAATGGCTGGAAATGATTCACAGCACACTCCACTGCCGAGGCTGTAACTATTCTCCGAGCAACTAGCCAGTCCTCCCTTTGGGGGCGTTTAGATCGTCCCTCAGCTGGTAGGACCTCACCGTTGCTCAGGATCAGACAATCTGGGAAGTGTGTGTGTGCTAAGAGCTCTAACGTTTCTTTCCGAGATTCAGTAAAGGAACCATCTGGTCGTTTTATCGATCCCAGTTCCTGTACACGGTCGCGTGAGAGAATCCTGTGGATTCTGGCGCTGCTGGGCACACTATTAATGTCCCCGCAGAACCTCCTCCAGGACTCCCTCTTAGCGTTCCTGATCTCTTTATTATAATGCGTTAGAGCAGTTTTATATTGCTCCCAGTTGCCTGTAATCTTAGCACGATTGAAGAGACGTCTAACTTCTCTTCGTAGTTTATCGAGGTTATTATTCCACCAAGTAGACCCCCGACTGTCTCTCTTTGACCTCAGTGGACAGTTTTCGTGATAGGCAGAGACCACAGCTTCCCTAACCTGTTCGGCCGCAATCTCGATCTCATCACGATCCCTCACTGTGGGGATTGCGGACCCAAGTCTGCCGGCGAGGGACTGTTTGTATCCCTCCCAATCCGTCCTCCTCGGGTCCCGATACTCTAACACAGGTCTAGGGCCTGTTTTAATTTCAAATAGGATATGGGCATGGTCTGAACATGAGGGTTCAGACGACACCCTCCATTTGAGGATTTTTGAGCTCAAAAGCCTTGAGCTGATCGTAAGATCTAAAACCTCTCTCCGGTTAGCTGTAAGAAAGGTGGGTTCCGAGCCTATGTTGTTGACAACCAGCTCCTCCCCTAAAATGTATTCAAATAATGATTCACCTCGTCTGTTAGTGTCCGTGCTCCCCCAAGCCAAGTGATGGGAGTTCGCATCACACCCCATTACGAGGTGATAATTGTTCCTCTTGCAGTAGGCGATCAATTTCCGCACTTCTGCTGGAGGTGGTTGTTCTGCATCTCTGTCTCCAGGGAAATAGGCCGAACAGGCCACTACTTCCAGCCTGGTCCCCCCGGATGTGATCACGAGATGGATGGATGCCATGTCCTTGGTGCAGTACTCTGAAAGTGTAAAATACTGCAAGTTGTTTCTGATCCAGATACAGGCTCTGGGTTTAGTACCAGAGCCCACCTCTACTATCTTACCAGAAGTGTTACCCAGCCCTTTAGTTCGTTCCGAATTAGCGGTCCAGGGCTCTTGGAGAAGAGCAATATCTATTTGCTCTTCCTTTAATTTCATGCTAAGGAGGTATGTCGCAGCCTTAGCATGATGCAGATTAGCTTGAATGCACCTTAAGTTGTTGGGCATTGGGGTAGGAATATAGGAGTGTATAGAGGATAAAGGAGTAGGTTAAGGAGCTTAAAGGAAAAGGGAATTATGGTGCAGGTTCCTCCTCCTATTTAGGAGCTCGATAACCAAGCTTCCTATAGGAGGGTCTACCTTTGGTAGTCGTCCTAGGGGTGGACTTTCCTTTCCCCTGTTTTTACCCTCTGGAGGTTCCAGTGGAAGGTTGAATCCTGCCACCTCCTCTATTGGGTCTGTGTAAGTCGTGTCCATGTTTGGTCCCACGAGCAGCAAGGGAAAATAGACCTCCATGGAAGAGCCCCGCATCCCATGAATAGGCATTTACACAGGGAGGTCGCCCGGTTTCCCTGGGGAGGGTTAACGTTAGCGACAGAATTACCAACCTGCCAATGCTCGGCCATATCGGCCAGAAGCATCATCGCCTCGGCACCAACCCGCCAACGACCTTGCGATGTGGGTTTTTTATAGAGGACTCTCCTCGCAATGCCGGCCAATTAAGGCAAGCATTCCCGGCCCTCCTAAGACATGACTAGGAAGGTTACGGTTTGGTTAGTTCATTTAGTTCACGTCTAATAGTAGACGCTATCCAGGGTGCACCACGTGGAGGCGAACCAACTTTACACCCCAAAAATAGTAGGTAAATAATAACCCAACTTTTAATTATAACATAACTTTAACAGATGCCTTCGAACGTCAACTGTGACTTTAGTATATTATGATTCTAACATCCAATCAAACAAATAAGAAAGTGGTTGTGTACATCAGATTCAGGTTCTTACTCAATGCATGTAGGTACTGAGATAAAAATATTTCAAGAAGAAATATACCTACCTCAAACTAATATAAGTAGGGTACCTAGGTACTTATCGTTTCTTTACTCTTAGCTTTTACTCTTTATGGAACATTTGAAGTAAATAAAACTGCATAATATCAATTACATATATAATCAGATGTACAGTGTAAATGATTAACATTATAATTTCAAAATTTTGTACTGTGTATATTTATTTATTTTCAAAAAGTATGGATACAGTAATGGTAAATAAGTGTTGAAACGAGTTTAGGTGCAGCAAGTGCGTTATGATAGCGAATTTTTGTAAAAATATTTCAAATAGTGATAACTCAATTTCCCATTAAACCAGAATCTTCAGTTCTGATACATAGTAAAACCCATATAAAGGCAGCGTGGGTACTAGATTTAAAAAATAACTACAAATTTCTGTTGAAAAATCTTTTTTGATATTTGGTTTACAGAAACTGGTTCGATTGAGTTGGCTAAAATCGATCATTCAATAGACTAATAAGGGAAAATACCTGCCACGTTTACAATTTAGCAGATACATTCCTTTTAGAAATAAAAATTAAATTTTCGGTAACTTTGCAGTTTAGCACACGGGCGACTTTTGGAAAAACGATCAGAATTATGCTTAGAACCCTTTCTGGATGCACATACCACAGAAAAAAATTCTTGCAAACGGCCCCTAAGAAAGTTACAAGACCAGGGGTGAATAGGGGTGCTGGGCAGGAAGAAGATAAAAAGCAAATGTGAGCGGAAAGTTCGAAAAAATCAGCTTAGCTGGACCTCTATAAGCTACCTTTTACCCATTTTGCAGCTATACTTCCTTCAAATCTTGTTTATTTCGCACAGAACCCTTATTCACTGCAGGTCACTCAACTTTCTTCGGGGTTGTTCCGAAGAAATTTTACTTGTTTATATTGTTCTTGGTTATGCATTAAGGGTAGTTGTAGGCATGCAGAAGAGGGAGAACTCTCGAGACGAAGCCGCGAACGAAGATTTTCAATGTATGTTTAAATTGTTACCTCATTTCATTTGTTTAAAATCTTTTTCCAAAAATGAATTTCTGGTTGCCTTGCTTGTCACTCTCACATAGAGAGCTACAATATATAATCATTTAAAAAAGTATGTATACAGCAACAGATAATAAGCGATGAAGTGGGTCTGTGTAGCCAGTACGTTGTGGTAGAGAATTTTCGTAAAAAGATTTTGAATCCGATAACTCAATTTCCCATTAAGCTATAATCTTCAATCTTGAGCCATAGTAAAACCTATGTAAAATAACTTTTTGGTTGCTTTGTGTGTAAAAACTAGTTCGATTGTGTTGACTAAAACAAAACCATACAAGCAATTAATAAGGAAAAATACCTGTCATATTTATAATTTGGCATGTACATTCTGTTACATACATTTTTTTCTGGAAAACTTTTGTAACTAATGAAATTTGTAACACAATTTTTTAAAGCGACTTGCAGTATTTACATATATGTACCAAATTTTAATTTTATAGTTCCATAGAAAATAGAAATTTCTTCAAGTAGTCGCTTACTGGGACCTATAAAACCAATCTCCAAGATCCGTTTAAACTTAAAGAATTAGTTTTAATAATATAGCTTAGTAATAGTGTACATTTCTTATGAAAATTCACTATTATAATGAACTTGCTGCGTCCCGAACTTTTTTTATAACAGAGAGATATCGATAAGTACACTTGGAGAACCCAAATCACCACAACAAATATTTCAGACCTTACTATCGTTTCGTTGATCAGGTCAACGTATTCAGAGGAAGAAAAATTCTAAAATTAAACCACAAGCTACAGTGTATTTATATCGCGTCTAGGTAAACGAACTAGTCCGAAGTAAAATTGTCGTCGAAGACCCATCGTTTGTTTATTGGATAGTGAAACTACGAGGTCGCAGACCTGCTTTAATCTTCTGGTTGTTAAATTTATGAGCCCTTATATAATGTAAGGATAATAGGCTTAAAAGGAAGGTTCCCAGTTATTTAAGGAATCTGCACGTTCCTTTTGATCTAGAAATTTACTATGTGTATATTGGAGCAAGCCGACAAGCACATCTGGCGAAACAAACACCATAACCTCCGCTCATCTTTTGTATAAAAAACTAACCCGGGTGTTTGGTTCACAATGTTAACTCTAACAAAGGATAAATAATTTAATTGAAATACTACATAAAAACTATATTTATATTGATTTTAATTCTTCGTAAAAACAGTATTTATATAGACTTATTCGATACAAAGAAAACGAAAGGGTCGTTAAGTGAGAGAAGCCTAGAGATTAGCATGTGTTTAGACCAGCCGAATTATTGACAGTAATTTATTATTCTACCAGACAAATTAGGAGTGTTTAAGTCGTCAAATGCAAAGTGAAAATAAAGGGCTTGAAATTAAGGGTGCCGCACGATTCAATGAAGTTTTATTCTTAATCGACCTTGATATAAAAATACTTTCTAATGAATCAAGCATAGTTTGATGTCTAACATTTTTGACAAGTTAAAAAATGTCTTTATCAATGTGGTAATTATTATCCCATATATGTTGTGCCACAAACGATTTGTCCATCGTACGAGATTTAAGAAAGATAAAAAAGAGAAAAAATTTGTGTGTTTACCTTATGAACCAGGAATCACAAAGGGTTTAGAAAGTATTTTTAAGAAAGGCGATTTACATTTGACTTTCTTGACGAAAAGTAATTTAAAAAATGTGTTGGGTAATACGGAAGACAAAGACAAATTCACTGAAATATCTGGTATTTATGAGATTAGTTGCAAAGATTCCAATCTTAAATACGTGGGTCAAACTAGGAAAAACATATCCACCAGATTTAGTGAACATCTCGCACATTTACGCTATGGTACGGTGGACAAATCGTGTGTGGCACAACATATATGGGATAATAATCACCACATTGACAAAGAAAATTTGAAATTTCTTAAAAATGTTAGACAACAAACTATGCTTGATTCATTAGAAAGTATTTTTATATCAAGGTCGATTAAGAACAAAACTTCATTGAATCTTGCGGCACCTTTAATTTCAAGCCCTTTATTTTTACTTTGCATTTGACCACTTAAACACTCCTAATTTGTCTGGTAGAATAATAAATTATTGTCAATAACGCGGCCGGTCTATAAATATAAATACACTGTAGCTTATAGTTTCATTTTAGAATTTTTCCTTCTCTGAAGACGTTGACACGGTCAACGAAACGATCGTAAGGTCTCTGAAATATGTGTTGTGGTGAATTGGGTACTCCAAGTGTACTTATTAGTGGTCATCAAAGGTTCCAGTTTTTACATAGAGAGAGAGAGAGAGATATATATCGATTGTAACACTTTCGGAAAAATTATTTAGATGATCCTGTATTAGGGCCTTTAATCCCAACCTTCAAGGTCTGTTTAAATTTAATGTGTTTATTCTAGTAATATGTCGTATTAATAGTGGAAAATTCTTATGAAAATTCACTACAATAATGCGCTTGCTGCGTCCTGAAATTTGTTTGATTTTTGTTTGGAATCTACGAATTATTCTGCATGCAAGGTCATCAAATTCAAGTGGGGTTAGATACTAAAAATACTGTGAAAAAACAATTTTTTAAAATTATTGCCGGTCTAACAGTAAAACCGCCGTTGCCACATAAATTAAACAAATAATAATAGAAACTATCACAAAATGCAAGATAAATGTTTAAAATGACTTCCATTGTTTTCAAAACATAAATCGAATATTTTTAAAAACTATTATCTAAAATTTTATTAGCAAATATTTCTTGCCTCATTGCTCTAGCCGCACCAAGAATGCGAGTCTTTAGGTCATCTAAATCATTTACTCGCTTTTTGTATACTTCCCTTTTCAGGTGACCTTCATATGAAAAAATCAGGCGAACGAGCTTGTTATTAGTGAATTTTCTTAAAAAAAATTCACTAATGAGGAGATCCCGACTTTTGAATTTTGAAAAAATTTCTTCAAATGAGCGCTAATTAGTCCCCCCAGAACACATATCCGGGGTCGGCTTAAATTTTTATATGTTTATATATATATATATATATATATATATATATATATATATATATATATATATATATATATATATATATATATATGTATCACACCGATAACTCAAAAAATAATAAGCCGATTTTGATTAAATTTGGTAAATAAATTCCTTTTGCAAATGGCTTGGATAAGTTCGTTAGCCAGGAAAATCGGTCCAGGTTTTCCCGGAAAATTTTGTGTTTTCTTTCGAAAAAAAAATTATATCTCCGGAATTAACAAAGTAAGGGCAACCAAATTTCATATGCGGATTTATATCATTATAGGCAAAATTTAGCTCCGTAGGTTAAAGGATAAAAAAGTTACAGGCATTCAAAGAAAAATAAATTTGGATTTTCCTCAAAACGTCAAAATTGCGATTTTAAACGTCAAAATTGGTGAGTACATTCCTTTCGCAAGTCGCTTGGATAATTTTGTTAGCCAGGAAAATCCGCCGAGGTTTTCCCGGAAAAATTTCTGTTTTCTTTCGCAAAATATTTATATCTCCAAAATTAACAAAGTAACGGCAACCAAATTTGGTAAGCTGGTTTGTATCGTTATAGGTGTGCCACCTACCAAAATTTAGCTCTGTAGGTCAAAAGACAAAAAAGTTATGGGCATTTAAAGAAAAATAAATTGGGGGTTTCCTCAAAACGTCAAAGTGACAATTGAAAACGTCAAAATTCGCAACATTTAGGCAAATAACTTGAATCTAATACGGGCTATGGAAAGAAAATGTCTCAAGAAGAATGTTTTACATACACCGAACTCTTAGTTTCAACCGTCATTGTCCTTCATTTTACTAAAATATTTCCAGAAAATTCATTTCTAATAGACCCTTTCTCTGATGCTTGGCAGTAGCCTTAGCTATAGAGTTTATTGTTTAATGGTATATAATTTTTGTCGAATTTTCGTAAAAAATCAATAAAGCTCAATATATTCGTTATTATACAAGATATGAAAAAATATTGTATACATTAATTATACGGTGTTTTGAGCTACATCTTAAAAAATTATTGCGACAATCACAGGGTGGCCCATAAGTCGTTGGAGATACAAATATTTTTTTTTGTCGAAAACGCCTTATTTTTTTGCATTTTCCATCGAAATATAATGCATGTTTGTAAGTTAAGAAATTCTGGAGGCAGCAAGTGCGTTGTGGTTGCGAATTTTGATTAAATGCTTCATATTTGAAAAGCTCAATTTGCTATTAACCTATAAGGTTGACCAAGAAACGGATTTTTTCAATAACACTTTTGGTTTACTTTTGGAAATTTCTGTACGTTTTCAAACAATCAAGTTATTTTGATGAAACATGGCACAATGTTTTTACTATATATGTTATACTGGTAATCAAATTTGATGCCTGCTTTTTCTATTGATGTCTGCTTTCTTAAAAAGAAAACACACATATTTGCAATAAAAACATTTTTATGAAAATTCACTACCATAACGCACTTGCTGCGTCCCGAGATTTTTCTATTTCTGCCCAACGCCTAACACATCTCTTCGGAAAACGTTAGAGAAATTTCGGTCTTCAAGATCAAAATAAGAGCTCCATCTTGCTGGAATTATACATCCTGATTTTGTAGTCTTGCACAATCATATTTCTTAACAAATTTTATTAGCAAATATTTCTTGTCTCACTGCTCTAGCCGCACCAAGAATGCGAGCCTTCAGGTCATCTAAATCACTTACTCGTTTTTGGTATGCTTCCCTTTTCAGGTGACCTTCATATGAAAAAGTCACATGAGTTTAAATCAGGCGAAAGATCTGGTTATTCTATTTCTCCCCGAAGCCTAACACATCTCTTCGGGAAAACGTTTGAGAAATTTCTGTCTTTGAGATGAAAATAAGAGCCCCATCTTGCTGGAATTATACATCCTGATTTTGTAGTCTTGCACAATACTATTTCTTAACAAATTTGCATCTATATTTTTCTAAAGTCAAATTTCCTTGAATTAAGAATGGTCCAATTAACTCATCACCTATTAAAGACACATGTTGGCTAGGTCGATAAAAAATTACACGAGGCGACACGTTTTTAATTACCGTTGAGTTAATTAAATATAAATTACAAATTTTTATAAGACAACCGTGGTTTTATAATTTTTCCTCAGAATTTTTATTATCCAACCCCATTAAAACTTGATTACCCTGTATGCTGCATATTATGAGAAAAAAATTGGGTGCCTATTTAGCAAAAAATTTGATTGTTACCGAAGATACAGTCCACGCCAAGATAAGCTGCATTTTAAAATTATTAGCTATCATAGAGATGTCCCATAAGTTAGCTAAACACAAAACGCCTTTTTTAAATGAACACCTGTATATTTTTATACTAAATTGATAGCAGGGTAGTTCCTAAATACAGTGATATAATTCTTTTTGCTTTGGGTAAATTACAGGAATTTGTCGGCTTTCGATAAGTGAACAATATGCAGGGAGGTACATTAAAAATAAAAGTTTGATGTATAGCTTACTTATGGGATACTATACAGGCTGTCCCACGTAAGGCGCGCATTAGAAGTTTTCGAACTAGTACTAGCATTTCGAATTTGAAAATTTGCAGCTGGATGTATCACCATCCGCTCATTATAACTAAAATATTTTGGTGACTGTATCACTTCCGGTTGTAATGGAAGTTGCCAACAACTTTCTTAATTTTAGTGGAACACCCTATATACTATTGCATATTCGGTATGAGCATGCAATTCTGAGGAAAATAGTATGCCACTTGCCCATACTGGTGTCAGCCGTTCTCACGATATTCGATTTTCTATTGTTTTTCTGCCATAAAGTTACAAATTTTCGAAATGGCAATTCTCAGACATCAAGTATGTTACCGTTCTCAAACTTAGCGCAACTATAGTCCTAGTGGTCAGAATTCTTTTCATCGCGAAAAAAATGACAAAAATGATACAGGGTGTTGTTTAATGAAGTTCAAATATCGATGATTTCAAACACAAAAAAGTATTTTTTCCAAATAGAACACCCTGTATATTTTCATCGTATATCCTTAGGAATGATATTATGCTTCGATCTGTATCAGCATTCCCTATATCTATCTCGGATGATTCCCGAGTTATGATGGGAAATATGTGTATTTTGTATTATCCGAGATATTACTACTTTTTTGTTTTCTTTGTATTGATAGTAATAATAATAATAATAATAATAATAATAATAATAATAATAATAATAATAATAATAATAATAATAATAATAATAATAATAATAATAATAATAATAATAATAATAATAATAATAATAATAATAATAGTAATAATAATGGTGATAATGAATAACTCGTAACTATACAACTGTATCAGGGGATGTTAATAGATATCACTAGTAAGCTTTGGGTATAGGGCAAAGAAAACCCAAAATTTTTCATGTATGTATTCCATTCCTACCCTGGTGCGTGCGTGCGTGCGTGCGTGCGTATGTGTGTATGTGCAATTTTTCTTAACTGTGGGGCATTAATGTCGCTCTTTAGATGAATTGAATAACTCTCAAGAAGTATTTTTTCCATTTAATTTTTTCGTTTCTGGGTGTTCGAATACGTTTTCACCTTATACGTTTTAAAAGAAGACATTCTGATTTGGTTTGCACTGTTTGAGAAATGATTACATCGTCTACTCAATCCAACATAGTGAGGGATGTTTATGAATCTCCCTGAAACTGAATTACTTCAAATGAAAACAAGTTATAGAACGATTTAACAATACGAAAATATATCAGTGAATCTAAATACAGAAAATAATCGACGAAACAGTGAATGAATTAAAAAAATGCATGAGTTTGAATACAAAATGTGCTCTATATGACCACCATTGACTTCAAGACACTTCAATAATCTTCTTTGCAATCCAGAATTAGTGGACTTTCGGATCATTTCTGGAGTAAGATCATTAAAAGCTTGTCTTACTGTATCCTCCAGTTCTTCTCTGGAGTTTATTTCGCTGGAATAAACTTAATTTTAAATATGACCCCTTAAAAAGTCAGGGGGAGTGAGGTCATGTGACCTTGCAGGCCAAACCCAAGGACCGCCGGGTCCAGTCCAACGATCCTCAAACATTCTTGTCAACTCCTGGTGTACTGCTGCTTTAGAGTGTGCCGGAGCGCCATCTAACTGGTGCCAGAATTCTGCATCAGGCAAACCAGTCAAGATACCAGCAACAACTTCACGAAGTATTCTAAGATAACTTTCTGAAGTAAACATTTCCTCGTAGATATGTAAAAAAACTCTTCCATTTCTAGTAACAGCGAAAACATTGAAACTGAATTCATACTGAAAATGCGCTTTGTGCATAAAGTGAGGATTTTCATCCCCAGAAATGACATACCTTCCGATTGATGATACCTTTTCTTATGAATTTTGATTCATCCGTCCATAGAAACATATCTAGCATACCTGGGTCTTCCTGGATCAGTACCATCAACCACTCACAAAATGCAACCCTTCTAATATGGTCACCCTCCGTAATCCATGCATATGCATGCCATATATACTTCGAAATAATTCTTTAATGTTCTTTGAACTTCAAGTAAATCTTCTACTGCCTGTCTGATGGAAGCATGTGATCAGGCCGTGAAATAACCCAACACATTGATTTTATTTGTTTCATTGCTGGTTATGATACTTGAACGATTTCTATTTAAATTACCATTCCTAAGACTAGATGCATTCTCCCAACAATTAGAACCGTAGACCGGTTTCGCTCTCATTAGAGCTCTTCAGTACGGCATACTAATTGTAGCAAAAATGCACCAAAAATAACACGGCTATCCTATAGCCAGTCTTAAAACACTAAGTGAGTGGTGAACGTGTCGCCACCTAGTTCGGAACCAAGTACTATGTTGTCACGCCCGCTCCAAATAACACAGAGTGTTAAAAATAGAGACAGTATACAACTAACTAACAATTTAAAAAATTGTTAGCCCTGGCCCATTTCTACCCCAATATAGGGACAAAGTATGTAAGACTAGATGCATTCTCGCAACAATTAGAACCGTAGACCGGTTTCGCTCTCATTAGAGCTCTTCAGTACGGCATACTAATTGTAGCAAAAATGCACCAAAAATAACACGGCTATCGTATAGCCAGTCTTAAAACACTAAGTGAGTGGTGAACGTGTCGCCACCTAGTTCGGAACCAAGTACTATGTTGTCACGCCCGCTCCAAATAACACAGAGTGTTAAAAATAGAGACAGTATACAACTAACTAACAATTTAAAATTCCTGTTGTTCCGAAAATTTAACTCGATTCTGGAGAACTTTGTCCTATTCATAGGTGGTAAATATGGAAATCTCTTATGGAACAAGCAATACGTTCCCACTCACGATTCTTCTGCATTCTCCGTGAATGAAAAATAAATTTAGAATCTTGTCAGCAGAATATTCTTCAACAATATTTTCCATTGTGTACCTCAGAATACTTTCAAAGAAATAGATCACTCCATTGCGATGACAACTAACGAGACTAATAACACATCTCTTTGACTTAAGTTTTCATAATATGTCCAAAACCTACTTTCCGACTAGGTAGATTACAAATTTTGTAATACATTCCTGTTTTATTCATATTCCTGCTTATTACTCAGAAATCATTCAAGATATGTATATTGAATGTTGATACAGATCACAGCAGAATATCAGTCCGAAGGATATGCGATGAAAATATACAGGGTGTTCCATTTGGAAAAAAATACTTTCTCCTGTGAAATCATCGTTATTGGAACTTCGTTAAACAACATCCTGTATCATTTTTGTAACTTTTTTCGCGATGGAAATAATTTTGACCACTAGGACTATAGTTGCGCTAAGTTTCAGAACCATGACATACTTGCTGCCGGAGAATTTCCATTTCAAAGATTAGCAACTTTATGATGGAAAAACAATAGAAAATGGAATATCTTGATAACGACTGACACCAGTATGGGCAAGTGGCATATCATTTTCCTCAGTTCTTTAAAAGAAACTTGTATTACAAATTTCACTAAAGTTACAAAAGCTCTCCAGAAGGAAACTTTATTCGTATTTAGAAAAGTAAAGTATCTGCGAAATTATACATATAGCAGTTATTTTTCTGCATTAATCGCTTGAATGATCCTATTTTAGTCAACCTAATCAATCCGGTTTTTCAATATCAACAATAACAAACTGTCTGCCGAAAATTATAATTTCAGGCTCAAAGGTGACAAAGGTTGTAACGATTGCGTTTCGTTACTACTTTAAATATTCAAAATGAACCCGTAAGAGACTTAATTAATAGCCGACAATCCAATATTTATAAGGCAATGCATGGTTTGATTTCAAAATTTTTCATTGAAAATTCGCTAAGAAATGTTATATCGTAACACCCGTACTGAATTCCTTATAATATACGTCAAAATCCAAATATTAAAAGACGTTGCATTTCTGTTGGGGAAAATGAATATCTATATTGTCCTGGAATTCTAGGTAAATAACAGAAGCTGACGTAATTATGATGAAACCTAGAAAAACGGTTAGAAAATGGTGTCCATTATTGTTTTAAGGTGTGTATAGAAGACGGCGTGGTTTAGCCACCGATTGGAGGTCGCGTTTTATCTCATTCGAAGAGAGGAAGCGAGAAAGAGCTCGCGCACAGCCACTAACAGGCCACGGTAATAGTTTTGCGTGCAACTCTGGCAAGAGGAAGATTGAGTTGCCAGAAAGGAGTGTTAGCTAGGTGGTTGACAAGTTGACATCGTTCTAATTCGCGTGGCTCATAATTATCTTAAAATAGGTGGTAAAATTCCTCTTCGTTGTCGATAATATCTAACAGTTGTCAGTGAATGTTTCATGTCTTTTTATCGGATTTTGAATTTAAATTAACAACGTGTTGGACAGAAAAACGTGAATTAAGCAGTGATCCTTTGTTCACCGACCTGGTAAGTCCCTCAATTTAATCAGACAAAGTTCACGATTAATACCGAACTCTGAATCAGTTGGCATTATAAATTTCACTTGAGTCAATTTACATTTTATTGCTGTAGAGCGATTTTAGTCAAATTAATTCCGAACATCGACATAAGACGGTTGTTCATTTGATGTTAGGGGCCCAGTATTGGAGCAACAAGATCAACCTGCCCCAATATACGTTTATGGAAAGTACCACTTATTCTCTCCAAACTTCCCTCTCGTATTGGAATTGGTAAGCCTATGTTAGGCCCTGATGGTTAACTCTACTTGGAGAGCATCTTCAAAGGTTCAACAGGTAACCCCAGGTGTCAGGACTTGGTGAGTCGATAAAACATTATTTTTGTGTAGAACAATCAAAACCTTTCGTACAGCAGTACATTATTTGAACCCTTGCAATTTGAATTTTCAAAGTAACATGATCAAATTTGCACTTCAATAGTGTCAGTGAGGTGTCTGAAAAAGGGCAACTGTAAATTTTCTGTTTATTCTTTGAAATTTTGTCAATATTGTGAATTTAAATGCATAGTACTTGAAATTGTAATTGGCAGATTTTTGTTTGTAAAATATTTAACCTGTACATTTCTTAATATTTTTCATTGACAATAATTAAAGTAGAAATTTCACATAATAATATTTTTCTTAAATGGAGCCTCACTCAAAGGACTGGCCAGTTAATTCATTGAAAAATCAACCGAACTAATTGACGACCGTCAAGCAATTTAGATAATAATTTGTGTTTGATTTTGAGCTGTAAAATACAGTATTTGATCCTTAATATACCTCAAATATGTAATGTTAATATTTTTATAAACTGTAACCATTTTATTTTTGTCATGTGCTATATGAAATGATAATTTCTTTTTCTTGAAACTCTTGCTGTTTATTTGATTTTTATTTATGTATGAGTTAATGTTTATTTGAATTTTTTTATTTGCCAACCATGTTAATTTAATTTTGTTTGCTATCCCAAATTTATTGATATGAATAAATTTGATATTATTGTTACATTAACATATCTGTTTAATTGAAGAGAAAATTCTCCCTAATATCGCTCCTGTTTGGCAACAACACAATTAATAAATTCTAATTATCGTTTATCTAGATTACTTAATTTTTATATAACCAGGCCCTGGGCTGCGGCGCTCACAAATATAAGACTTCAGGCAGAGCAACACAGAAAAGAGCGTGACTAGCAAACGATATCAAGATCTGCCACTGTACTAGTTCTAAAGCTTCTAATGCACGCCTTGCGTGGGACACCCTATATAATATATCATAACTTTAAAATGTACCTTATCTCATTCCTATCAATATTAAATGAAGATTTTAAAAAATCCAAGAGGACATTCAATGTTTAATACCCCACCTTGGCTGGACGCCTGTATTTATAAATCGATTTGTTGTGGTGGACCTAAATAACATAATCTAACTTATACTGTTAATTGTAAATGTACCTAATAATATACGATTTTAGTGAATTTTCTTAAAAAAAATCACTAATGAGGAGATCCCGAATTTTGAATTTTGAAAAAATTTCTTCAAATGAGCGCTAATTAGGCCCCCTAGAACACATATCCGGGGTCAGTTTCGATTTTTCTATGTATATATATATATATATATATATATATATATATATATATATATATATATATATATATATATATATATATATATATATATATATATAATATATATATGTATGTATGTATGTATCACACCGATAACTCAGAAAATGATGATTTTGACAAAATTTGGCAAATACCTTCCTTTTGTAAGTGGCTTGAATAAGTTCGTTAGCCAGGAAAATCGGCC
The DNA here is from genome assembly GCA_964006375.1 of Tillus elongatus. NCBI lineage: Eukaryota > Metazoa > Arthropoda > Insecta > Coleoptera > Cleridae > Tillus > Tillus elongatus. The sequence goes on along the minus strand of OZ023268.1, from coordinate 20,028,779 downwards.
GAGCTTTTTCCGGAAAATTTTGTGTTATCTTTAGAAAAAAATTCATATCTCTGGAAATAACAAAGTGGCGGCAACCAAATTTAGTACATCCTTTTATATCGCCATAGGTAAATTACCTACCAAAATTTAGCGCTGTAGTTCAAAAGACAAAAAAGTTATGGGCATTTAAAGGAAAATAAATTGGGGTTTTCCTCAAAACGTCAAAGTGAGAAAAAATTACAGAAAAAAATAAATAAAATGTGAGGTAAGACACGAATACGAACTTATCGACTCGTCTTAATAAATTTCAACCTTATCATCTTGTACTTTTTTGTCCATTGTCCCGTTTTTTTGTCTTTTATACCAGAAAAGAAATGAAATGTAAAGTAACATACCAATACGAACTGGTCGACTGGTCCTAATAAATTACAAGCTTATCAGCTTGTACAATGTTCCGTTTTTTGTCTTACTGAGGATGGTTTATAAATTATATTTTTTTACCTTAATAAGATAATGAAAATTTTAATTTACTGTCTCAGTCAAGTTGACAACGAGTGCTTCCGCCTTTATTGGTCAAGTAATATTTGAGTAAAGTAACAAATGAATACGAACTGATCGAATGGTCTTAATAAATTTCAAGATTATCTGCTTGTACATTGTCCCATTTTTTTGTCTTACTGAGGATGGTTAATAAATTATAATTTTTTTAACCTTAATAAGATAATAACAATTCTAAGTTACTGTCACAATCAAACTGACAGCGTGTGCGTCCGACTTTATTGGTCACGTAATATTTGAGTGTTTCTGAGGTAATTTTTCAATTTGTCGTATAAGATATGGATCAATTAAGTGAAAATCAGAGAATACAAATTTTAATTATACGATGATATGGAGACAGACAAAGACCTCACGACGAGGTTTGTCGGATATTTAATGAATTTTATCCCGAAAGACTCCCTATTAGTAGGAGAACTGTGGGCAAAACTATCCAGAGATTTGAAGAGACGGGCATTATTAAAAATAAATAAATTAGGTAGACCAAAATCTGCAACAATTGAGGTGAAACAGCTAGATACACTATTGGCTATTGCCGAATCTCCCCATGTCACAACTAGGCAAGTTGCCCGAGATCTTGAGATCTCGCAAACGTCTGTTCCTAGGGTGTTGAAAAAAGAAAAATACCATCCCTATAAAATTCAACTTGTGCAGGAATTATCTGATGATGATTTTGATAGAAGGTCAGAATTTTGTGGTGTAATGATGGATAGGTGTGTAAATGATCGCCAGTTTCTTTATAAAATTTGTTTGTTCAAAAGACAAAAAAGTTATGGGCATTTAAAGAAAAATAAATTGGGGTTTTCCTTAAAACGTCAAAGTGACAATTTAAAACGTCAAAATTCTCAACATTTAGGCAAATAACTTGAATCTAATACGGGCTATGGAAAGAAAATGTGTCAAGAAGAATGTTTTACAAACCCTGAAGTCTTAGTTTCAACCGTCATTGTCCTTCATTTTACTAAAATGTTTCTAGAAAATCATTTCAAATAGACCCTTCTCTGATGCTTGGCAGTAGTCGTAGCTATAGAGTTTATCGTTTAATGGTATATAACTTTTGTCGAATTTTCGTAAAAAATCAATAAAACTCAATATATCCGTTATTCTACAAGATATGAAAAAAATTTGTATAGATTAATTATAGGGTGTCTTGAGCTACATCTTAAAAAAATATTTCTACAATCACAGGGTGACCCATAAGTCGTAGGTGATACAAATAATTTTTTTAAAGTCGAAAACCCCTTATGTTTTTGCATTTTCAATCGAAATATAATGCATGTTTGTAAGTAAAGAAATTTTGGACGCAGCAAGTGCGTTATGGTAGCGAATTTTGATTAAATGCTTCATATTTGAGAAGCTCAATTTGCTATTAACCTATAAGGTTGACCAAGAAACGGATTTTTTCGGTTACACTTTAAGTTTACTTTCGGAAGTTTTTGTACGTTTTCAAACAATAAAGTTATTTTTATGAAACATGGCACATTGTTTTTACTATATATGTTATACTGGTAATCAAATTTGATGCCTGATTTCTGAAAAAAAAACACACATATTTGCTATTAAAAACATTTTTATGAAAATTCACTACCATAACGCACTTGCTGCGTCCAGAACTTTTTAATAACTACTATTATAGTTATGATTATTAATTATACTATAGTAGATTATACATACATTCATTAAAAAAACCTGCTTCCTGTGAGGTAATACCCATCAGAATAGGCACTCTGCTAAAGTCTCCTGACTCATATACATCAAAGCTAGGTCTTGAAATAAAGGCCCCATCATGGTCTGGTTCTATCACTGGAGCGAATGCTATGTCAGCTCCAGAACCCAAAAACATCATCTGTTAGGAAATACTTATGATTATTATTATTATCATAAATTTTACTTCCACATCATCATCACGTGTGGCAGTATCGCATCGGCGACAAAAATTTCAAAAAATTTTTTTTCGCTTAATCGTCGTAAAAAGTTTCAAAACATATAGAAAACATGATTTGGAAATATTTTTTTTTGGTCTGTCGGTCTGTCCGTCTGTCGGTCTGTCGGTCTGTCTGTTTGTCGGTCTGTCGGTCTGTATGTCTGTATATCTTTAGAACGAATTGAGATATCTCTTCAAATTTGGTACATAGTTAGCACCCGACAAACGAACGGTTTTGATTGTTTTTGGGGCAAATCGCTCTAGGGGGTAGGGGATGAATGGGGGGTGCTTTGCTGAAATTTGACATTTTTTGGTTAAAACTTGAGTAATATAACGTTTTCGGTTTTTTTTTAGAAAACTTTTAATTTCATCAAAGAGCTGGTATTCTGTGCTGAGGTTAAATTAGGGGTTGAATGTGTGGGGCGGAATATCGGTGCAAGAAATTTCGAATTTTTTTTTGATAAAACGGCGTAAAAAGTCTCAAAACACATATCAAACTTTTTTGTCTTTCGGTCGGTCTGTCAGTAGACGCAATATCTTTTGAACGAATTGAGATATCATCTTTAAATTTGGTATCCAGTTAGCACCCGACAAAGAAACGCTTAGAATTGTTTTTGGAGAACGTCGCTTCAGGGGGTAGGGAATAAATGGGGAGTGAGTTGGTGAAAATTGATATTTTTTCGTTAAAACTCAAGTAATTTAACGTTTCAGAGGTTTATGGGTACAGGAATACGAATATTAGTGAATTTTCATTAAGAAAATTCACTATTAGAGAGGTAACGACGGTGACACTTTCGGAATATTTTTTGAACCTAGGAGCCATATCCAAGGTCCGTTTCAATTTATATATATATATATATATATATATATATATATATATATATATATATATATATATATATATATACAGGGTCATTGATGGTCGATGGTAGGTTAGAGGTTTATGGAAAACGGGACATAGGATTAACCTGAAAATTTGGATACTGACATAAATAGGCACGACCAATATTTCTAAAGTATTTTTATTTTGGCGGTGTTGCCGCTTCTACTCAAAAGTAGTAACAACTTTGTTATTTTTAATGAGACATCCTATATATTATTTTGTTTTTAGAATTGTAATTTCCTTATGATCATTTTTTCTTAATAGCTTCCTATACCTATCTAGATTAGTTTTCGAGATAATACTTATTTAATTCCTTTTATTCTCAGAGAAATGGTCCCACTAAGATTTTAATTTAGCTGCTATTTGAACGCATAGAAGGCTGAAATTTTGTCCACAGTTTGGAATGCCTGGTATTTAATAGTTACCTAAATAAATTCATTTTATGTTATACAGGACGGTTTAAAATTGATGATTTTAACGTGACACATAAAAAAGGCCAAAACTTTATTTTTTCAAATAGGACATCCTGTATATTATTTAAAATTCTGAAAAGCAATTAAATTTCCTCCAAATTGATGTACATAGTGGTACACCTAATACGTCAAGTTTTTGAAATAATCGCAATTTGTATTAGTTGGTCATGCAACGCCATCTGATTTGACAAGTGCTTAATTGTTTACTGTGTTTGACAGACGCTGAAGTTCTAAGAATAATTTGCGATCTTCCACTTAATATTTATTTGAAAACAAGTTAAGATGGAGCGAAATAATTACTCAGATGAAGTTTTGATGACACTATTTATTCTTCATGGAAAATGTGAAAAAATTGTAGCAAGAACATGTAAGAAATTCAACGAAATGTATCATAAATTGCAACCAATGGGCGAAAGAAAGGTTATGCGAATACAAGATAATTTTTTCAATTATCATTTATTATTAGATTCTAAACTTTTAACAACAAATTCTCAAAATATCCCCCATTGCCTTCTAACCACTTCAAAATCCGGCGATGTACACCATCAGTTGTCGCTTTATGTATTTCATTAGCATCTAGTTGGTCGATGCAATTGGTCACACGTTGACGTAGCTCCTCTTTAGTGTTCACCGGTGTCTGGTATACCTTTTATTTTAAAGTATCCTAAAAGTAGAAATCGAGGGGTGTAAGGTCGGGGGACCTTGCAGGCCAATCCCATGGGCCAAAACGCCTAAACCAGTGGTTATCAAATATATGAAACAGCTCACGTGTTACCTTTTGTGTGCAATGTGCGGGTGCTCCCTCCAACTGGAACCAAGAAGTACGGAAATCTTCTAATGTTAAATTTTCCAAAAAATTTGATATTACTGTCTTTAAAATGTGGAGGTATTGATTGCTATTTAATGGCTCATTGTAAATGAAAACTCTTATTTGGTTGTCTTTTAAGAGGCAAAAAACATTAAAACTAAATTTTTCTTGAAAGCCCCTCTGTTTAACCATGCGTGGATTTTGATCGGCCCAAAAATGTAGATTCCTTCTATTGATAATGCCTTCTCTCGAAAACTTGGCTTCGTCTGTCCATATAATTTTTCTCAAAAAGTTAGGATCCTCTTCAATGCGTATTAGGAGTGTCTCACAATGTTGAATGCGACGTTGGTAATCATCTGGTTTCGGGTGTTGAATTGTTATAAATTTAAAAGGATGCATGTTGTGATTGGCCAGAATCTTTTACACCGCCTAATAAGTTACGCCTAAATCATATGCTGCACTTTGGATGGAAGTTTGTGGATGTGCGTGGAAATAGCCTAAACGTTTACTATATTTTCTTCATTCAGCGTTACAGGCCTTGGCAAACTTCGAGTTGCCCCAAGTTTTGAACCATAATTGATAAAATTATCTTGTATTCGCATAAACTTTCTTTCGTTCATTAGTTGCAATTCAGGACACATTTTATTAAATTTTCTACATGTTCTTGCTACAATATTGTCACATTGTCCATGAAGAATAAATAGTGTCATCAAAGCTTCATTTGAGTAATTATTTCGCTCCATCTTAACTTGTTTTCAAATAAATATTAAGTGGAAAATAGCAAATGAATCTTGAAACTTCGGCGTCTGTCAAACACAGTAAAATTAAGCAATTGTCAAATCACTTGGCGTTCCATGACCAACTAATTCAAATTATGTGAAGATCATGTGTTTTTTAGTAATTATTGCGATTATTTCGAAAACTTGACAAATTGGTATACCACTATGGTACATCAATTTAGAGGAAATTTAATTGCCTTTTAGAATTTCTACTAATATACAGGCTGTTCTATTTGAAAAATAAAGTTTTGGCTTTTTTTGTGTGTCACGTTAAAATCATCATTTTTAAACCGCTCTGTATAACTATATTAATTTATTTATGTAACTATTAAACACCAGGCTTTTGCAAAGTGTGCTCAAACTTTCAGCCCTCTATGGTTTCAAATTAAAAAATTAAAATTTTTGTGGTACAATTTTTATGAGAAAAATAAATAAATAAGTATTATCTCGAAAACCGGTGTAGATGGTTATAGGAAGCTATTAAGAAAAAAGATCATAAAGAAATTTCAGTTCTAAAAACAAAATAATATACAGGATGTCCCATTAAAAATAAGAAAGTTGTTACTACTTTTGAGTAGAAGCGGCAACACCGCCAAATAAAAATATTTTAGAAAAGACAGGTCGTGTCTATTTATGGCAGTATCGTCGACCATCAATGACCCTGCATATATATATATATATATATATATATATATATATATATATATATATATATATATATCTGTGTGTGCGTATCCGAGCAATAACGAAATAATACTCCACTGATTTGAACGAACGAGTTCGTCATTCAGCTATAAGGGACATATTTTCCCCAAAAATATACAAACATATTTTTGAATACCCTATGTTTTTAAAAGTATTAAAGTAACTGGAATCAGACTTTACTTTTAGCTAGAAATTAAGTGAACAAACCTCTGTTGTGAATTTTGAGTAATGTGGTTCACAAAATTTTGAGTTTTTCCAAAATTAAAAATAAAATCTGAAATATATGAATTGATACAACTTTAGTGGTTAAAGTGTGATGCCAGACAGAGTAATCACTCACCACACGTAGATTGATACATATACCACAGGCATACATCATAATGCAACGATAACGCTCATACCCAAACTGTGGCGATCCGACCCCCAATCACCGTCTTCGGGTATATTCGGATGCTCATATTTGTAAAATATTCAAAAATATCTAGTCTGAAAGTGGGAGGGAAAATACGGAAGTTTTATATCAGCTACTTGAAGTAAAAACCAGATGGGATAGCGTGTTTTGTTTATTTATTATGCTTTCAAAGTTCTGTTTTGAGGTTAAGTAAATTATTGTATATTGCTTTTAAAATTGGAAACTATAGAATAATAACGTATTTTGTTTATTTATTATGGTGTGACCAGTTCTCTTTTGAGGTTAAGTAGTAAATGATTGTCATTGAAATATATAATAATTTGTTCCTATATTATGCTTTTAAAATTGGAAACTAAAGAATATTAACGTTTTCACTACTACACGTCACATAGTTTGGGATAGACATAATCAAATACTCAATGAAAGGCTTCTGATCCAGACAGTAAATTTTATTGAACTCTACGCGTTTCGGCTAACTAGTAGCCATCCTCAGGGATAAATCTAAAATACAATAAAAAGGTCAAAATATAATACAATAACAAGGATAACATTCCAGACCTTAAGAAGTCAAGTATTTATAGTTTAACATGTGGTGCCCCCGATTGCAATGCTATCTACATCGGGAGAACAGGAAGATCATTAAGCACTAGGCTGTCAGAACACCTCCGAAGTAGAAGATTTTACATCCCTCAGGTTTTGGACAATTTGTCTTAGAAGAGATGGAGATTTTCAAACATGTCAAATGCTCCAATAGTAAAATTTTGAACTTATCCAACACCGACATATTGCACTTTCCTTCACTGTACAATCACCTAGTGAACTGGTGCTACCAGAAGTCTATGAATTTTCTATGGCCAGAGTTAGGATGGCTATGAAGATGGCTATTCTGTGGCTCCCCTTCGCTTCACTTTTAGTCTCTGACATATCTCTTATTCTGTCATTTGTTTTTTAGTTCTCTGTTTTACCGTCGAGGCAGCGCCATCCGCTCCCTTGAGTTTCACAAATGCCCGACTTTTGCCCTTGCCTTGTGCTTAAATTGCCGTTTTATATTAATTGGACTACATTGTGAATCGATTTTCTGGCACATTCGGATGCGATGTTGTTGGCCCTTTGGTACAATAGATGAAAATCGAAGCTTGGTCAACCTCTGTATAGTTTTGACTTTAATTTTCAAGAATTGAAAAGTAACTACAGATTGTTTTTCTTAATCCACTTTATAGATTTTCAAACTCCTTAAGAGTTCTCATGGGGTTTCTGCTTGACTGTGTAGCCTTATATTACGCTTTTGCTCTGTCAGTTCACTCCATAGCTTTTCAATTTTAAATTTTAATTTCACAGTTGACTTTTACACTTTTGTCATTTAATAATTTTAGCCTGCTTTGACTGCATGTTTTTGACTGTAATGTAGTTTTTAGCTTGTTTAATTGTAGCCTGCAGTTTTTGATGTAACTTTGTTGGCTTTTACTGTAGTTTTTAACCTGTTTACTATTTGACTGTAGATTTTTAATCTTGATGATGTCTGTAGTGTTTATCTTGAGATCATTGTGCTTCAACCGGCACAATTGCCTTCCAGAAAACAAAGTTTTTCTGACAGACTTTTTATTGTATTTTAGATTTACCCCTGAGGATGGCTACTAGTTAGCCGAACCGTGTAGAGTTTAAAGAAGTTTACTGTCTGGATCAGAAGGCTTTCATTGAGTATTTGATTAATATTAACGTGTTTTGTTTATTTATCATGGTTTGACAGTTCTGTTTTGAGGTTAAATAGTAAATGATTATATGAAAATCAAAGAATAAGAATATTAACGTTAATATTTGTTGACTAATTGTTCAAGTAAGTAAGTTATTTGAATAATGAATTGACGTCCTGGGTATGAATTAAGTTTCCTTCTGATAAGCTTTTGTAACTTTAATGAAATTTGAAATACAAGTTTCTTTTAAAGATACTTCAGTACCTAGATTCAAATTTTAATTTTGTAGCTTCGTAGAAAAATGAATTTGGGGCATTCAAACTTTTTTATTAAAAGTAGCTAGAACACAAGATTTTACTATTTTTTATGATAATAGAAAGATAGAAATTCCTCAAATGAGCTTGTATTAAGACCTCCAAATCTTATTGTCGACGTCTGTTTAAATTAAAAGTATTACTTTTAGTATTATGGCATAGAAAAAAATCCTTATGAAAATTCACTATCATAACGCACTTGCTGCGTCCCGATTTTTTTTCTTCTGTTCGTCACTGACCTTAAATTAATGAGAATGACTTTGTAAAGAGAACAAATTATCACAGCTATGTGGAAGTTATGATTCAATTTGCAGCACCAAATACTTTACTCTGGCGTCTGAAGCTCCTTCAATTACTTTCAATTGATATTTATACCGAGGAAACACCTGTTAATTCTGAGATGTTTTGGCATAGGACATATTTACGCTCTATATTAAAAAAAGTTTAAGGCGCAGCAAGTGCGTTATGGTAGTGAATTTTCATTAAATGGTTCAATATTGAATAACTCAATTTTCTATTAATCCAGGAAGTTTAATTTGGGTGTAGTAAGGTCTTTTCCAAGGCAATATATCCACCAAATTTTATTAAAATAGCTTTGTAATTTTCATAGATAAATTTTTTTTTCGATAGAAACTTAAAATTTGTCAGGAAAACCGTCTCCAATTTTCATGGATATCGAACTCATTCAAGCTATGAATAAAAGAAAGATTCTTGTCGAGTTTCATCAAAATCGGGTAATAACTTTTTGAGTTATCGTCTGGATACATACAAGGGGTCCTAGTTCGCGCTCATTTGATAACATTTTTGCAAAGTCTCACCATCGATACCCCTCTGTTGGGGAATTTTTTAAAATAAAAATTCACCAATAACAGAAATACAGGAAGGAAAAAATGAAACTTCTCCAATCAAGTGTTGGAATTAATATCTAGATTTAAAAGAATTTAAACCTGCAGAAAAAACTGAAAGGTATTTAACCACTAGATATTTTTATTGAGCCAACATATGGCAATTCTGACGTATCCTGACATATTATGTCGTATCAACAAGTTTACAAGAATGAAAAGCTTAAACGACTTTAACTAATTCAATTTTTATTGTGGCAACCTCTCATTAATCTGACATGTCACAATTCCTATTTGGGGTCGAAATATGTGACAATTCACAGAATTACTATAGTAAGAACTGAAAGGGATTTAACCACTGGATATTTATATTGAGACAACATCTGTTAATTCTGAAATGTTTCAGCATAGGCTATCGTTATACCGAAATCTTCCAGAACTTACAAAATTACACGATCGAAAAACTGAAACGTCTTTAACTATTTGATATTTTGACTATGACAGCAAAATCAGAAAAATATAAAGAAATAAGAATCGATAAAAAATTTGCAAGGAATACATTTTAGAGTATTTGTCATAAACATATGGGAAGCCAGACAACAACAGAAAACTAAAGAAAATAAGAACGCTTGGGATAATTTAATATGAAGTATTCTAGCCAACAGGGGAGAGATGCGTATATAGGCAAAGAAGATGCATATAACATGTCACCTGTCTTGAAGCATGCCGTAGTTTTTATGTTTTGAACGTTCAACTCACCAAAATAAGTGAAAAATCTTCTGCTTTCCTTAAAGTTTCAGTATCAAGTTTTCTCATTTGCTCGAGCAAATGACTGGTATTCCTGGATGTAATACCTAAATCAAGCGCAGTCTTGTAAGCTATTTCTCTACCGTATCTCTGCAGACTCCATTGTGTTAGAGCATTACCACTTTCTGTAATCGCTCTTTGAAACAGACCCTTACTTTTAGGAGATAAAATGTGGTAGTGTACAGAAGCAGCACCTGCACTTTGACCTTGGAGTGTGATTTGTTCAGGGTCACCCCCAAATTGTTGTATATTATTTTTAACCCATTGTATTGCTAAGTTTTGATCTTTCAAACCCATGTTCCCTGGGCATTCCAAGTCACCAGTACTGAGGAATCCTGAAAAAGCAAAAATATCTATATTATCCACAGAAGAATATTAGCTCTGCTTTAGATAATCACCACGTGTGTTAGTTTAAAACAAAATAAATATCTGCCTAATAACCAGTAAAAATTCGACTTTTTGTTTATTTTGTTAGTTTCACAGTTCAGGTGACATATGTCGATTGCGGTGTGTTGATGCCGCGTTTGAAGGAATATATAATCACGGTTCAGTCGCTCGTCGGAAGACTGGTTCTTCCCACAACGGGGCTCACTGACCGGTCCACGTGTCAAGGTGACAACCGTGTTTTTTTTATTATTATTTCAACAACACACCACGAGGGCTCGCAGCCTAAATACTATCGTACCGTGGGTGTCGACAAGGAAAGAGGCAACTTGCTGATTCTGAACTTGAAGTTTTGGAGATTCGGAGGAGAAGGAAAACATGTGCCGGCAAGGAATTCCACAACTTGGAAGTCTTCGAGACAAAAGAGCGGGCATAACAAGATGTTCTATATCTGGTGACCTGGACAGTTAAAGGGTGCATTCGCTCTGTTCCCCTTGTAGATCTGTTGGGGGCAGAATGTGGAGAAACTATGGAAGAAAACTCCTCCGAGCAGTGCCCGTGCAAATATCAGTAAAAGGGAGATAGAGGTCACCAACGGCATGTCGGAGGGCAAGCGATGGCAGCCTTTGGGTGAGTGTAGGGTCACCGATGAGACGTAAGCTATCTTCTGAATGGAGTGCAGGATAGAGAGCGTAGAAGCGGCAGCGGCACCCCAGATGTGGTGGCAGTATTCGAGGTTTTGCCTTATTTGTGAAGTATATAAGGTATAGCTGGTGAAAAGTATTTGCGATCCCGGAAGAGGAAACCTAATTTCTTAGCAGACGCTTCTACAATTGATGTGACATGTTGGTGACAATTAAGATTTCGATCCACAGAAATGCCAACAAGAGAAAAGGACTCATTACTTTGAATAACTTGGTTGTTCATTGTAATGGGTCTAGAGCTGGTGTATCTCTTATGAGAAAGAAAACAATACTGAGATTTGGTGGGATTGAATTGTACAAGATTTCTACTTCCCTAGTCTAATATTTTTTGGAGATCCACGGAGACAGAACCCTCCATGAGTCTGCGATCCGCATCTAATTGGGCTAAAGAGACAGGCTTAGAATATTGTATAATTGGATGGAGGGTGCTGTCGTCCGCGTAACTGTGAACTGGGTTGGATGTGCTAGAAAGGAGGTCATTGATGTGCAGAAGAAACAAAGTAGGGGCTAAAGCTGAACCTTGAGGAACTGCTGCAATAATTGAATACAGTTTAGAGAAATGGCCATCCACAACAACGAAAATTCTCCTGTTGGAGAGGAAATTTGCTGTCCAGGTACAAAGTTTTGGTGGTAGGCCATAGGCCGGAAGTTTATTAAGCAGCGCTGCGTGCCAGACCTGGTCGAATGCTTTGGATATGTCTAGAGCGACAATCTGGCATTCACCGTGTAGTTCCATAGACTTGTTCCAAGAATAGGTGACAAAAGAAAGGAGGTCGGCAGTCGATCTGCGCTGACGGAATCCATACTGCCTGTCGTGGATTAGACTGTGTTTTTCAAGAAATTTTAGTACTTCGGTATTTCTATACGTTTCCATCACTTTAGAGACGACTGAAAGGAGAGAAATAGGCCTGTAGTTGCTAGGAAGCACTTTGGATCCTTTCTTGGGGATGGGCTGTACTCGAGCAGTTTTCCAGTTACTAGGGAATATGCCTTTATTGTAAGATATCGGAAACAGACGAGTCAGGACAGGAGCAAGTTCTGGTGCGCATTTTTTGAGAACAATTGCTGGGATCTCGTCAAGGCTAGAGGCTTTCCTGGTATTAAGAGAAGAGAGTATTTTTCGTACCTTTTTAGTTTTGAAAATGATATCAGTCATTTTATGCGCGACATTGGGGACTGTTGGTGGTTGAACATTTGGAGGTGGGTTGAGAGTAGAGTTGTCGGCGAACAACGGAGCAAAAAGTTCAGCCTTACCCAGGGCGGTAGAAACAGTTTCATCCCCTGAGACAAGAGTTGTTGTCGCTCGCTATTTTTCTTCCCACAGCTGCCTTCTTGCTGCTGTGGAAGCCTAGATTCATCACAAAACAAGATATGGAGCTTTTAGCTTTTTCTCCACTGTACTGTTTTAAGCATTTCGATTAAATAAGTTGCAGTTTAACTACATAGTAGAGACGAATTGATAAAGCATTCACTTCATTAAATTAACTTACCAAAAATCCCCGTCCTATAATTCAGTGTAACCATAATAACACCACGCTCTAAGAAATAATCAGGTCCATAAGTAGCAAAACGAGAAGCACCTAACACAAAGCCTCCTCCAAACAACCATACTACCACAGGTAGTAGACTGTTCCCATTACTATTTGTCTACAACAATATTTTGTGTTAGAAAATATAACGTCTTGAAATATTTGTCAGAACTGCAAAAGTGGTACGTGGTTGAAAAATAGTGCTGCAAATTGAATCATAACTATCCTCAGAAAGACATTCTCATGAAATGAATTTAGGGTCCATGACTTGACGATAAAGAAAATATTCGTACTTCTGTACGCATACATTTCTGAAAGGATATAAGGTGAACTGGGGTAATTGTAATATATAATTTGCATAGTGTAGTTTCAAACGACCCTGTCACTTATATGCGCCCTTCAGAAAATGTGTAAAAAATTATATAAGATGCTTATATTATGTACTTTATGTCAACGATAGAATGAGTGAATCATTTTAGCAATATTATATATTTTTTAATAGACTGCAATATATTACATTTGCCCCGCGTAAAGGGGTAAATGTAATAATCAGCCGTCAGTGTAATTGTGTTAAACATTAATAGTTGATATGGGGTAAATGTAAAAATAATGTTATGATCTACGTTTTTGTTTTTAAATTTTTTATTTTTTTGAAAAATACAAAAGTAACAAACTTTTATGCAAAATGAAATTTAGACTAACTAACTAAAAACATTAGGTATTCCACAAATATTACAAACAATATTATCTTTAGAGCTATGAAACATCTAACAAAGGTTAATGCCATCGAATTTGAGTTGAAAAGTGAAGCCTGAACCGCGGCGGTCTGCAGTCGGCGGAGGGAAGATCTTTAGAATATTGGAGCTGTCCACTATGTCTTCGTCATCAACAGCAGACCAGAAAAAATGTTTTATCTTAAATCTCAGGAATTTGACAACCCAATTGTCGGATTCTTCACTTCTTTATAATTTCCCAACAAAGTGCCTGGTGCTTTTCTTCGTGCTATATTCGACCAGAACCCATTCATCAACATCAATGGACTCTGCTCTAATCAGATTCAACAGAATCATACAAATCTCTTAAGTACTCCTCTTCATTATCAGGCTCATTGTATATCACTTGATTTTCCTCTGCTGCACTATCAGAACTAGTGTCCTCAATGAGTCCCTGTTATTTTTTTGTGCCACTTTGGCTTTCTTACTTGTTATAACCACTGCGCTTGGCGCTAACTTTCGTTTCGGATTTTTGGGTTACTTTGAGTTTGGAGGACACATTCTAATAATAACTTTTCAAAAGTAGGTTTTTCAGAAACTGTACAAACTATACTGATGTGCTCTGTGCTGGTAGATGCAGTGACATTACTTACGCTGTTCATCGGATTCTGCCCATTGTTAGAGTGATTCATAGTAACTGTCTCGTTGGCAGAATTTGCAGGGAAAGCTTGTACGTTGGTATTATTTTCAGAATCAATTGTTTCAGAATTTTTTTGATCCCATTACCTTAGAGCTTTCTTGTCAAATTGTTCTCTAGCTACAACTTGGCTATTGAAAGGAATGATACCATCTTTCTTGAAGCCATTAGTGATTACAGTTGTCTCTTTCCAGTATTGGGCGATAAACTCAAAAAAAATATTTTTTGGCAATTTTCGACCTACATTTTGTCGCTGCCATTTCGCAAATTTTTCATCCCATCTCGTTTTAACAGATTTGAATACTGCCAGATCGAGCGGCTGAAGAAGGTGGGTGGTATGTGCCGGCATTTTTAAAATGTAATGTTCTCTTTAATTGCTAGTTCTACGATAGCTGTATTCACATGTGTGTAGTGCCCCTCATATAGAAAAAGGGCCGACCTTTTATCTCCCAAGGCAGGAATGACAGTTTTCTGAAAATAATGCAAACATATTTCTAAGTCCATCCACCCCTTTCTGCTTGCGGCGTGACACATTCCAGGAAATGAATCATCTGCTGCTTGCCATTGGTCCCAGATGTTCAGCCCTTTAAAAATAATTAAAGGGGGCGCTTTTTGACCAGAAGCATTTGCCATTAGACACACTGTCGTGTTCTCACGGCCTGGAGTGCTAGTGACACGTGAGCATGGTGTACCTCTCTTATCAACCACTTTTGTTCTTGTTGGGTCGATGGGAAAACTACTCTCGTCTAAATTCCATATCTGTGAAGGTTGGTATGTAAGCATTAAATCACTAGGAGAGCAAAATACCCATAAATAATGAATGGATCAGTAGCTTTCTTCCTCACCAATTCAACTGCTTGAGGTTTCTTTATACTTAATCCGTGTTTCTTCTTGAATTCAATGAACCAGTCAGTGCCAGGTACGCCGTCCTTGAAGGGCGTGCGCAGCGTGATATTTGACATTTTGGGCAACCAGTTCAATAACCTCCTTTCTGGACAATTAAAAACCCCAATTTTCTAATGTGGCAATGCCGTTAGCTAATTCCTTTTCTTGTTCTCGTCCTAGAGCAGTTAGTCGTCTCTTGAAACTTTTTAATGCTCCTCTACTCCCCTTCAAATTGGTATAAATTGAAGGATATGGGATATGATAAAGTTTTCACGTTTTATAAATGGTCATTCGACCACTTGTAACATCCTCCACAGCTTTCTTCAAATCATCTTTTGTGTAATTGGGGTTTCCATTAACATCGCACCATTTTGTGACCTGAAAATAATGGGGCAAATGTAATATAATCTATAACACATTTACCCCTCACCATAATTTTCAGGAGGCAAATGTAACAGAGGTTAGTATCACCTGATCAATAACTACTAAATACATTTGTAATCATGCAGCATGAAAAGCAGACATTTTTCACTATAATAGCTAATATTTAGAAATATTTACCTTAAAAGCGGAAATTCAGGGAGCACACAAATAATCACGTCTGGCACTCGATGACTAAATAAAACTAACGACATTCGGTAAATCGTGCGTATCCTGCTAAAAAACCGATTTGGTTAAAGTGCGGTGCTTATCGCTCCCGTTATCATCAGACAAGCTTGTCTCTGTAGATGAGCCAGTTTGGCCCTCGCGATACCACGAAGTGCCTTGGGCCACCAAACTATGGCTCCGTATGTTATCATTGGTCTGATAACCACTACATAGAGCCAGTACATATGTTGGGGGTTTGTTCCCCAATTATTTCCACAGGTTCTACGGCATGTCTACAGGGACAGTTTAGCCCTGCGGGATTACATTCTTGAACTGTACGTCCCAGTTGAGCTTTTTATCTAGGGTAACCCCCAGATATTTTGCTTGTTCCACAAATGGAATCGTTTCCCCCATAAGAATAGGTGGTTTTAATCTATCCAGCCTTCTTCTCCTGGTAAATGGAACAATGATCGTTTTGCGGGGCTTCACAGACATCTGTTCCCTCCGGCACCAATCATTCACTACATTTAGTGCCTCTTGAAGAGTACTTGCTAGTTCCTCCGCAGATTTGCCCCTAACCATTATGACTAGATCATCAGCATACGCCTGGACCTAAACCTCCCACAGCCCCAGGATAGCCAGCAAATCGTCCACAAAGAGAGACCACAGCAGGGGGGTAGAACTCCCCCTGAGGGCACCCCCTCGCAGCCCTGAAGCTGACCACCTCACCCTGCAACGAGGTACTAACGGTCCGATTGTGAAGAATGCTTCCTATCCAGTCGCAAATGGTAGGTTCCACCCCTCTAGCGATAGTGGCTTCGTAGAGGAAGATATGTAATGCATTATTAAATGCTCCTTCAATGCCGAGAAATGCAGTAGCAATATAACGTTTTAGGGTTTATTCATTAGAAAACTTTAAATTTCGTTAAACATCTGGTATTCTGTACTAAAATTAAATTAGGGGTTGAATGTGTGGGGTATAATATGACAAAAATGTCGAATTTTTTGTTGTTGCTACAACGGCGTAAAAATTTCAAAGCATATGGTGAAACTTGATTCTGGAACAAAATTTTTTGTCTGTTTGTCGGTCCGTCGGTCTGTCGGCCCGTACGTCTGTCTGTTGGTAGGCGCAATGGCTTTCGAACGAATTGAGATATCATCTTCAAATTTGGTTCCCGATAGAGGAACGCTTCGGGTTATTTTCGGATAAGATCGCTTAAGGTGGTAGGGAATAAATGAGGGGTGATTTGGTGAAAACTGACATTATTTCTTTAAAACTTGAGTAATATAACGTTTCAGAACTTGGGTACAGGAATGCGAAGATTTTCTTTGTGATCCAGACATGGACCCTAATCTGATATGGTGAGAATGTCTTTCTAAGGAGAGTAGATTATCACAGCTATGTGGAAGTTATAATATAATTTGCAGATTATTTATTTTTATATTAACAAAAAAAAGTAGTAAATTAGCAAGCATTTTAGTAAGTAGCGTTTCTATAACATATTTTTCAACATCCTGGTGTTTTCAAAAAATATTCCTATTATAAGATAGAACTGACATGCATTTTTCTCTAGTAGGTCAGGATAAAACCCCACCTTAGATTTTAAAAACAAAGCTATGACGATTTGGGCCAACTTTGCTATATTAGAAATTACATCCCTTCCGAGATAAAATCCATCAAAAGAGGACAGATCAAAAAAATTTGGGAGGGTTTGTCATTTTTAAATTTTGAAAACTGTTGCTATTAACTAGAAATACACTAGTCTAATAAGAAAATTACTAACATACAGGGTGTGCTTTTTGCAATGAATAAATTGTTTACTCGCATTTTTATATGCAGGCCTCTGATTTATTATTCCTTTACTTTATGCAACGAGTGACTAAAAAAATGGTCCTAGAATAATAAATTTCTTTTATCTTCCATAGTTTTTGGGTATTACAGCATTGTTTTACCAACCCTCCAAGCACCCTTTATGCTAAGGGTGTGGTATTTCAATCCAGGCAAGGTTTCATGTTATATGGGTAGGTTAAGTGAAATCAGCTCATTTGTATATTAAGCACCCTTTTGGTTTACTTTCAAGTGCTACAACATTTTTGGAATATATTCAGCGGAGATAGCAGCAATTTTTCATTGAGACCTCTAAATATATAAAACTAGAAGATGCCAAAATGCTATAGGTATATATATATATATATATATATATATATATATATATATATATATATATATATATATATATATATATACTGACTTCCGAACACGAACATGAGCACACACTAGTAGTAGTAGTAGCAGTAGTAGAAATGGTGGGGAGGCTAGTGCCAGGCAAGTAGGCCACAATGGGCTCTTTTTGCCAACGCCGGCAACCCAGCAACCATGCTCTACTCTTCCTCGGTTCCGTCACCAAACCTCCTCGACCTCGAAATAAAGGTCATTATGGTCTTCCATTGGACGGAACTTACCTGGTTCCTCTGTAGAGTCCTCGAGCCAAACAATTCTGGTAGTGGTAAGACGTTTCTTCAGTCTTGCCGTATTCCTGGCAAATGGGATCCCTCTTTACACCTACCAATGTAAGGTGTTTTCTGAGTACAGTGGCCTGCTGGCACCCCAGTGATGCTGCGAAGCGCAGAAGGACTCCTACCAAAAAGCCGACAGTCTTGTTTCTATCAGGCTTCTCCACGAAATCACTTGCCTGTCTACAGGCACTGACCGACCTCCAGTGCTTTTCCATTTATTTCCCGACGCGTTTCGACACTCTAAGAGGTCCTCTTCACCTTCCATTTTCTGGTCTTTTTGTCATTGACATATGTCGCTTCTGACAATTGTTTCTGATTCACTCTTCTGCATCTGCGCCGGTGCCTCCTGCCTGTTCAAATTTGGCAAAATGGCCGCCCCTCATCACTGCTGAGGTTTTAAATCGCCGATCTGTTTCGTAGATTTTTGTTTGGGGACAAATTTCTGGCGAATTCGGTTGTAGTGTTGCTGGGCCCCTGGTACAATGGAGCAAGTTTTGGCCTATTGAACCTTTTGTATAGTTTCGAGTTCAATTTTTTCAAGAATTGTTCAAGTAAGTAGTGTCCATTTTGTTTTATTCACTTTAATCTTTCATAAGTTTCTTTACTGTAGTGGTTCTCATTGGGTTTCTGCTTGATTGTGCCTGTTTTCACTTTGTAACTCCCTTAGATTTTAGCTTGACCGTTAGTTAGCATTTTACAGTGTGACTTGTGATTTTAGCCTTTGACGTTTTTCTGTAGAGAGTATCTTGTCATCATTGTGCTGTAACATGCACAATTGCCTACCAGAGAAACTAATGTTTTTCTGACAGATCCTTTTTTGTTGTGATTATAGATTCATCCCCTGGAGATGACCTCTTAGAGTGTCGAAACGCACCGGGAAGTAAATTTTAAATAAATTTGTTGTCTGGAGAGAAGCCTTTCATTCAGTGTTTAGTTATGAAAGATCAATAGCTACCACAGGTTTTTAATGCAATTGGTACAAAGCACAAAACAAAACGCATGTAAATAAAATCAACCATAACCGAAAATTTTGTTAGGTTAAAATGACAGGCAAAGCTCAAAGTTTCAAATCTATTTTCTGTTTTCGGAACCATAGAGAAGAAGTATAAGCACCTATTTGATAGATTACGACGTAGCCGTTACTGCAAAGAGACTAACCAATGTTGAATCATAGTCTATCTTGGCAGCTTTTAGTAACAGTAACTTCAAACTTTCGGCTTTACGGTATTCGTCATCAAAGACAAGTTGTAACTAATTTCAACTTAGATATGTACACTTGGAGAAACCCAAATCACCACAACACATATTTCAGAGACCTCACGATCGTTTCGTTGACAATGTCATCATCTTCAGAGGAAGAATTTTCTTCTTGATAGATTACGACGTAGCCGTTACTGCAAAGAGACTAACTAATGTTGAATCATAGTCTTTCTTGGCAGCTTTTAGTAACAGTAACTTCAAAGTTTCGGCTTTACGGTATTCGTCATCAAAGACAAGTTGTAACTAATTTCAACTTAGATATGTACACTTGGAGAAACCCAAATCACCACAACACATATTTCAGAGACCTTACGATCGTTTCGTTGACAATGTCAAATGCCAAATGTACTTATTAGTGGTCATCACAGGTTCCAGTTTTCACATAGTTCAACTTGGATATTTTAGCGAATGCTGTTTATTTTGAAATGCACCATTTTTTTTCAGATTGGATTTTGCGACGGCATTATTACCCCCGCTGTTAGGATAAATATCTGAAAATTAATTTATTGCTATTTGTCTGTTATCGTAGCAAATTTTTACAAAACCATCAGTTTCGTGTATGTGAAATTAAACTAGAATACAAATGGCAGTACTTTGAGGGTAATGATGTGGAATGTCGTTTATTACGTGACATATAATTTTTATTGAAAACTGCAAATTTGAAAGGCGCGTAATTTATGGGTGCACAAATCATTATATTTCAACAGTAAGCTTGCATCAGTTTAGATTTAAACACTCAAGACATCCAAATATAAAGCACGAAAAAGTTAATTGTTAATGTTGACTTGTAGTCTCTCTAGCATCCATACAATTGGAATAAGAGACACAGATGGTTTTAGAGTTGGAGAGATATTATAATTTTCAGGACAAAGCGCCATCTCTGGTGCTGTGACGGTTGTGACGCTATTTGCCATTGCATATTATGGCAATGCATGCCTTAATGCCGACTTGTTGGAGCGCAGCTATGGCATATTGAGAAGTCCTAAGAAGGACGAAACCGTTCTGTGTCTCCTTCTTTACTTCTGTTCTCTTGAAAAGGGGCAAGTAGAACCAGGGCCAATTATTTATCGTTGGTGTGTTCTACACAGCTTGTGTTGTAGGCATTTTGTGTCCACTATGACTCTGGTAAGGATCTAGTTGATGTCACTACTGGCAGTTCATCTCACCAAGTACTGTCAATTTAACCTGTTTAAAATACACGAGGTCCAAGGAGCACAAAATACTACATACATTGCCAAGTCAACCAATTTTATGAACACGGTGATAACAATGATAGCAAACCGACAACATGTAACACTCTGTATATTGGTGGTGTTAGTAAAGCTGAAACATGTAAATATGAGTAAGTGCATACCTTTGGTATATAAACATTTAGGTATAAACAGTCCTCACTGGCGTTTTTGCTGGCTCTGTGTTCAACTGATCTTTGAAGTAAAGGACTACTTGGACAACCCTTATTTTCTCTAATTCCATTTAAAATTCCAAATTGTGACCAGCTTTTCGCAGGAAGAGGATCCTAAAACATATCATATATAATTTCCTAATCCACTTTAAATATAATACATCGAGTTTTGTAAAGAGTAAAATTAAATTGAACCACACAAGATTACTATAATTGTTAGTAGATGGTTAATAATTAATTATTGGTTAATTTAAATCTAAGTAATTGTAAACTGGTTGACTAGATCAGAGAGCAAAATCTATTTCCTTAGCAAATTCTTTTTACAGTATATACCAATTCACATCATCATATGCTTTTGCCAGGTTTACACAAGCAATAATAATGAATGAAATAACGTTATCTTAAGTTTTATAAACCCGTTTTTCTCCTCAAGTTTTAATAAAGTGTAAAATTAAGTTGAACCACACAAGATTACTATAAGTGTTAGTAGATGATTAATAATTAATTATTGGTCGATTTAAATCGAACTTATTGTAAACTGGTTGGCTAAATCAGGGAGCAAAAACTATATCCTTGGCAAAAGTTTTTTACAGTATATACCAATTAACATCATCAAATGCTTTTTGCAGGTCTAGAGAATCAATAATAATTAATGAAATAAAGTTTTCTTCTGTTTTATAAACTCATCTTTCTCCTGTTGTCTCAACTGTCTGCACTAATCCTCTAGATCCTTGGGAGGGACCAAATACGAGCTGATTCTCATTAATGTAATTCTCAGTTTTACTTTTATTCTATTTTTTTACTATCGTTTCCAAAATCTTCGCGCCATGACTCTTACTAACACACTTACTTCTGTTGATATGGTAGTACTTTTACTCTCCATAAACTCAGTAGGTAATGCTCCCGATTTATAACATTTGCTATTCAATTTTTCTCGAGGCTCTAAATTCAAACTAACCTTCATTGTGGTTTTTCGCTTTTTAGTGAATTTTCTTAGAAAAAATGCCCTAATATGGAGATCCCGACTTTTGAATTTTGAAAAAAATCATTCAAATGAGCGCGAACTAGGACCCCTAGAACCCATATAGAGTTTCAGTTTATATATATATATATATATATATATATATATATATATATATATATATATATATATATTTCTACCACACCGATAACTAAAAAAATAATATTCCGATTTTGATAACATTTGACACGTACCTTCCTTTTGTAAGTGGCTTGGATAAGTTCGTTAGCCAGGAAAATCTAACTAGGTTTTCCGGGAATGTTTTTATTTCAAAAAGTAGAAAAGCTATCGTAACCAAATTTGGTACGTAGGTTTACGACATTAAAAGGAAACTACAAACCAAAATTAATATTTCTATGTTACAAGAAAAAAAGTTATAAACATTTGGTGCCTGACCATTTCTATGAAAATTTACTACCATAACGCACTTGCTGCGTCCAGACTTTTTATTATAGTTTTAACATGACTGGTTGAATCTTCACCACATGATTCTGCACGCTTATAGGCCTGTTCTGGTTGCATTTTTGCTCATTGAGCGTTGTCAAAATAGTAACATTTTAGTGAATTTTCTTTAAAAAAAAATCACCAATGAGGAGATCCTGACCTTTTAATTTTGAAAAAATTTCTTCAAATGAGTGCTAATTAGTATATTATATATATATATATATATATATATATATATATATATATATATATATATATATATATATATATATATATATATATATCTTTAGGAATATTGCACTACACTGTAATCACTTTGAAATATACACTTTATTTGTTTGCTGTACGTTTGTGATTTCTTATTGGTTTGCGTGGACTGCACGCTGATGATGAACCGGGGCGGTTCGAAACTGCAGTCTACGCAAACCAATAAGAAATCACAAACGTACAGCAAACAAATGAAGTATATATATATATATATATATATATATATATATATATATATATATATATATATATATATATATTGTAATGGTTTATAATGTGCTGTACTTTGTTTAGTTTACTGCCCCGCGTTTATGGGCGTCAGTTTTATTTGTTTTATAATATAAGGTGTACTTACGTTTACTGCCCCACGTTTATGAGCGTCAATTGTAATGGTTTTATATGCGTACTTTATATATATATATATATATATATATATATATATATATATATATATATATATATATATATATATATAGCGCCACTTGCGAAAGGAAGGTAGTAAACAAATTTGATAAAAATCCGCGTAACAAATTTGTTTACTACCTTTCTTTTGCAAGTGGCTTGGACAAGTTCGTTAGCCAGAATAATCTGATCAGTTCAAATAGATTAAAGAATGATTTGTTTTAATTAGTCGGTCGGATTCCCCTGATTGTGTCAGTGCTGAGCTGAGTTTTAATATATGGAATTTCGACCACCGCACAGGTCAGGTGACGTTAGGTCAGGTCAGTTTATATCTAATACCTGATCAGATTACGTGACTAGGTACTTAGCGATTTTGAGTGAATTTTATTAAAAAAAATCACTATTGAGGAGATCCCGAATTTTGCATTTGGAACAGTTTTTCAAATTAGCACAAGACACTAGAACCCATATCAGGGGCCAGTTTCAATTTTTATATGTTTATATATATATATATATATATATATATATATATATATATATATATATATATATATATATATATATATATATATATATATATATATATATGCCCAGGTTTTCCCGGAAAATTTTGTGTTTTCTTTCGGAAAAAAATTATATCTCCGGAAATAACAAAGTAAGGGCAACCACATTTGGTACGCGTGTTTGTATTATAGTGACCCACGTAACAAAATGTAGGTCTGTTAGTTAAAAGACAAAAAAGTTATAGGCATTTAAAAAACAAATTTGGGTTTTTCCTCAAAACATCAAAGTGGCGATTTGAAACGTCAAAATTCGCAACATTTAGGCAAAGAACCTGAAACAAATACGGATTACGTAAAGAAAATGTCACAAGAAGAGTGTTTCGCAAACCCTTAAGTTTCCGCTTCAACCGTCATTGTCCTTCATTTTACTGAAATATTGACAGAGAATTCATTTCAAATAGAGGCTTTTATAATGCTTTGGCTGTAGGTTTAGTTAAGTTTTTGGTTTAACGGTCCATAATTTTTAGCTAATTTCGTATAAAAAATTCTTTATCGTGGAGATCGCGACACAATTTTAAAAAGTTTTCTCCAAATGAGCGCAAACTAGGCCCGCTAGAATCCATATCCGAGTTTACATTCAGTTTTTATTTTTTTTACATATATACAGGGTGACGCATTTCCACGGTAAAGCTTAATATCATTGTTATTATACAAAATACGAGAACAAATTGTATACGTTAATTATAGGGTGTCTTAAGCTGCATCTTATAAAAATATTTTTTGTTAATCACAGGGTGGTCTATGATCGTTGGTGATCCCTAGAATTGTTTTTTTCGAACACCCTTATATTATTGCATTTTATATCAAAACATTAAGTATGTTTTTAAGAAAGAAATCGGGACGCAGTAAGTGCGTTTTGGTAGCGAATTTTCGATTTTCAATAACTAAATTTGCTATTAAGCTAAGGTTTGTTGCCTAGGAAACCAGTTTTTTGGAAACATTTAATGTTTATTTTCGAAAATGTTTTGTACATTTTGTAATTTTGATAACATATGGTAGTTACATTGTTTCTACTATACAGGCTATACCGGTAACCAGATTGATGCCTGCTTGCATTAGAAAGACTAAATATTTGCAATTAAAAACATTTAAATGAAACTTCACTTCCATAACGCACTTACTGCGTCCAGACTTTTTATTTATAAACTCACTGTGGAGCTCTTCTGAATTATATTTTTTCAGTTTTAATAGTTCTTTTTGAATTTTGCACTAAAGTTGCATAATAAAGTTGCGCTATCACTTTATCTGCGTCATTACTTTTCTCTTGCATCTTAGTTCTTTCAGGTCCTCAGATTATTCTTTGGAATGAGCAAGCTTAGATCGTCCGCGTTTATCTTCTCTATTTAAACTTAACAACTGATTTTCTCTTCGTAATTAATTCTTCTGGATGGACTTTCCAGTATTTAGCAACGCCTTTCATTGTATTTTATTACCTGCTAATTTAGTTTAAATCTGTTGGACGGGGTCTATTCAGTAAGGAATATGTTGACTGTCAATTCACTGGTAAATTTCCTTACGGATTTCTCATTTTGGTATAGGCAAAGCAGCGGGTTTCGAACCTACGTATTCCGCAGCCGCGCACTGCCACGCTATTTTCTCAGCTTTCTCGTTTCCATTGATACCAACATTATCCCGGCACCTGGATCTCCCTTACGATGTTCTAATTCGCTAACGCTCTTAGTTATACGTGGAATGTTAAACCAGTGCCGACGACATCTCAACTTTTATGATTGCCCAGAGTGCCGCCTGACTGTTTGACAATGCCGACCCGCTTGATTTAGTAGGTTTTTATTTTCACGTGCTAAGAGCGCATAAATTTCTACCTGAAATACAATGGTGTGTCTGTCTCGAGGATATAACACAAAATTCCACGACCTTACGCCTTTAATACCCCATTACCAATTCCAATTATTTACTTATCTCTAAACCAAAACAGGCTTTTATAAGGAACCTGTAGCTGGCTGCGCTTTGCCTGCGTTTGATTCTTTAGAACAACTCCAAAAGGCGTTTCCAAACACAGTCGTCGAGGGATATCGTTCGCATTCATGTAAAATGTAACTCCCGTCCCCTACGTCGTCTTGAACGTCCAAAACCAACAAATGGATCGTCATATAACGATGTCAGAATCTGCTCACCAAGTCTCGTGCCCCTTGTGAGCGAGTGGTATGTGAGCGATGAGGAAAACTTAAGCTGTCACAAAAATATTTACGTTAAGATCCAGGATACTTAACACAAGATGCAAAGAAGCGACCACAAAAAGGAGTCAATGTTCAGAAATCACGAGAAACAACTGTGCCTAGGAAAAATAGAACAAGAAACCAAGCGACCCAGCTACACACATAAAGTAGATGAACTGGTGGTAGCCCTCGAAACTACATGCAACTCAACTCTAGAAGAAACATCGTTCCAGAAATAGAACAGGAATATACTGGTGAAACCCAGAAATTGCTGAACTCAGAGACTAATGCTGCAAGACAAGAAGGGAAGTTACAAGATCCAATAACAGAGCCAATATCAGCGAAGAAAATAGGGGGCAACTTATCAAAATTATAAATTATGCCCAAGCAAGCTAAAGAAAGCCATTGAAACGGCAAAACGACTGGCATGGAACTATTTTTGCAAGAGGCTAAATGCGGACCTGTGGTGCACAGGGTATGCAATTGTAACTGGAAAGATAGGGCTACAATTTCCTATAGATGCGACAGATGAGGAACAACTCCGAATAGCTAAGGTGCTATTCCCAGAAAATGCGATCACTAGATGGGCAAAAATGTATATAAAACATGAGGATATTTCTGCGTGTACTGCAGAAGAAATCAGGGCAGCAGGGAAAAAATAAAAGGACCAAAGGCAGCCGGACCAGACGGAATCCCGTCTGAAGTCATTAAAATGATAGCAGAGGAAAAACCAGAAATATTTCTCGAAACAATTAACTACCATATTAGCAGTAGTATCTTCCCAAAGGAATGGAAGACAGGTAGACTGGTTCTTAAAGAACAACCTGGCAAGAAATCATATAGACCCTTGTTCCTACTAGACGCGCCAGCTGAGCTGCTCGAGGAAATAATAAACAAGAGACTCACGGAAGAAATTGGACTGAAATCTAAGCTGTCAGACAGGCAATATGGCTTTAGAAGAGAGCGCTGTACCACGGATGCGATACAAGTAGTAAATAAGATTGTTGATGAAACGAAACCTAACCCAAATAAGTACGTGCTAATGGTGAGGCTGAATGTTAAAACGCCTTTAATACAGTACCATGGGAGAGGATCATCACAGAACTACAGAGAAGACAAGTGGCGCTTTATCTAGTTCAATTGATGTGCAGCTACCTAGAAAATCAGAGAGTTCTGATTGGGAGCAATAATTTGGGCATGAAAATGACTTGTGGTGTACCACATGGATCGGTACTGGACCTTTGTGGAATATCTATCACAACGATGTGCTTATAATGAAAACATGTGAGGAGATAACTATTATCGGATACGCAGACAACCTGGCACTTCCGGTGTGCGACGATATCAGAGAAGAGATAGAGGAACGAGTATCATGGACAATGGGAAGAATTGACATCTGGATGAAGAGGAGGAAACTACTAGCTTCAAAAAGACCCGAAGTCATGGTACTCCTAGGTAGAAGAACCATAAAGACCATTACAGCAAGTATTGATGGCCTTGAAATAGTGGCAAGCAGAATTGGACGAAGAAACAGAAACAGCCCAGTGGACCAAGACACTAATACCGAAGATCAGACCTTGGCTCACGCAACAGCATGGAAAGGTGGGATATTACCTATTCCAGTTCTTATGCAGACATTGGCGCTTCGGAGCATATCTTTGCCGCTTCAAGATTAAGGAAACAGACGAGTGCCAATACTGTGGAAGAGCGCTACGCCGGAACACACTGTCGTATGCTGCGGCCGGTGGCAGGAAGTCAGACAAAACGCGGAGGTCAAGATTGGAGAGAAGCTGACAGCGAGTGTGAGACAAACTGGAAATCATTGAGGTAGTTATCAACAGGATCCTGAAGGCTAAAGAAAAAGATGATAAAGCAGGCTAAAAACAAGCGATAAAGGAGTAATAATAGACTGCGGTAGTGTGTGGTGAAGTTAGACTGAGAGGTAGTTCCGCTACGCATCTATGGCTGTGAGAGGCTGTGCCTGGGCGTATCATGTACGCCCAGGCACATATGTGATTTCCCCTCTGATGAAGAAAACCCCCTACCTCACGTACGAAATTTGTATACCAAAGTTAGTCTGTAACAGTTGATCAGTCTGTATCATTCTTTGTAGCCTCATTCTCGCATCGCGCCGAACTAAAATGTAAAGTGGTAGAAACTTAATTGAGATATCGGTAATTCCCATACAAGGAAGTCTTTGTATTTTGCTTTGTTTAAATTTGGTCGTCTCTTGCCAGACTTTTGGCGACCAAAGAAATCTGGCGTAAGTAATTACATAACATACCATCCTGATGTAAAATCGATGCACCATTAAGGGTTTGGACTAAGCTTTTCTTGTACATTTAGCCGTCTACCGTAAATGATAGATATGACTGCTTCATATATCATTTAATTGATAAGAAATCCAAACAGTAACATGTTTCTAACAGAGCTATGTAAGAAAGCTCAAAGATTTCTATAGATACTATGAATTTCTTATCTAAAATGTAGGTGCGACTCCACAAAAATAATAACAAAACATAGCAGGTTTAACACGTTTTTCCTCTTGCCGATATGGTAACAAAGCTTTAAGAAACGGAGATAATGTCTATATAAACATATATTTTAGTAGCATACAGTTGGGATACAAACCAAGAAGCCGTAAAAAATGTGCGAATGGTCTGACGACCACAGCCATGAACGAAGACAACACACAACATATATTTTGTACTAGGATCCTCTAGTCATATTTCAGGTTGATATTTTAAAATCCTGATGCGATGAACTTTTTATGTTCATACGTGCATTCCGCAAATGCAAGTTAATACAAAAAAAATCTGGTCGCAGAAAGTGCGTTATGGTAGCGAATTTCCATTAAATGCTTCAAATTTGTATAACTCAATTTTCTATAAACCTAGCAAGTTGAGTTTTGGTGGAGTAAGGTATTTACGAGGACAACATACCAACCAAATTTCATCAAAATAACTTGGTTATTTTTTTTAGATACAATTTTTTTTAGAAAAACTGGTCTGATAGGACTGGCTAACGAACTCATGCAAGCTATGAATGAAATAAAGATCCTTGCCGAGTTTCTTCAAAATCAGTTAATACATATACAAATTTAAACGGACCTTGGTTTCGGGTTCTAGGTGTCCAAAATCACAGGCGTTATTTTTTTTTTAATAAAAATTTGCTAATAAGAACAAAACAGAAATGTTACTGCCTAAGAAAAAGAAGGCAACAGCACACGGTGTTACCAGGCGGTCACCCATCCAAACACTGACCATGCCCGAAGATGCTTAACTTCAGTGATCGTACGACAGCCGCTTTTTTCAACGTGTTATAGCCGTTCGGTCGAAATCTTTATTTGTCCCAGGTTTATATAGTTCTTATTAATTTGTATGTTTCGATTTTAAATAAACAATTAAATTATTTTCAAATTTTGCAATATTTACACAATTTTTAACAGTCCTGATTGGATACGTACTGTTTCTGTGTGAAAGAATTTAACATAACGTATTTTAAAGGTTAGGGTCTTGGACAACTCACTTCTTTCGCAATATGATCAAACAACGTAATGATTTAATTAAAAGCTTTTTCTATAAACTAAAATTATTAATCGCAAAACAACCTATTTTCTAATTAACCTAAAATAAAAATAAATTGATATAACACATGACGCTACATAAACCGCGCTATTTTTCTATTAGAATGCAAATGACAGAACAAACCAATACAAAATTAATTTCTGACCACGTGACCAATAATCGTGTCGTTGATCATTTTAGAATGCCAAATCTATAGGTAAATCTTCCTAGACCAAATTCACAAAAAATGTTATTGTAAAAGTTTTATTCAACTTATAAGGTTTTTATTTAGATATTGTTTGGATCACAACTTAAAATCAAGCTTAAACTCTTTAGCTGCCGATTTTACCATTAAGCTTTTTGATTAACAAATCAATTCTAGAACTAAATATTACCGTTAATTTTCCTAACCAGGAAAAGTTCCCAAGTTTGTGCTATAAAATGTTGAAACTGCAACTCTGGCTGTTTCAATTTATTAGGCAGATTTCGTAGCTTTCCAACATTCAAAGAAAACAAACTAAGACATTTGTTGTGTCAACCTCTCCCACACACATTACACAACGCCTTAATACAATTTTAGGAGCGTGTCGTAGCTTTTAAATTTCTTTAATTCAGGATAACTTACACTTGTGTAAATGGCTCAAAATTAATATATGAGAAGATCTTTGAATGCTCTATATAATAATAATAATAATAATAATAATAATAATAATAATAATAATAATAATAATAATAATAATAATAATAATAATAATAATAATAATAATAATAATAATAATAATAATAATAATAATAATAATAATAATAATAATAATAATAATAATAATAATAATAATAATAATAATAATAATAATAATAATCTTTATTAGCAACCAAGCTATACAAATATTCTTATCACTACGTCAAACCTAAAACCATTTTCAATTTTAAAATATACTTTACATACTCTTAATAAAAGTTTTCTTTATTATAAACTACTATTTATCTTCTAAATACCTGCAAATTTCTACTTTTCTTTACATTTATTGGTAACTTATTATATATATGAAAGATTACATTCCACTCATTTTAATCATTTAAAAATTATAGAATTTTAAAAAAGTTTCTCTCGATTTTTCACCGCAAAACTTTAGCATAAAGGCTGATTAACAAACTCCACCTCGGTTTTCGCCCAAACAAGATTTTTGCCAAGTTTGATTGAAATCAGTTTAGTATCTTTTGAATTATATATATATATATATATATATATATATATATATATATATATATATATATATATATATATATATATATATATATATAGGTAATCCTGTGTTTAAAGTGCCTCTTTAGTAAACATACAATTCGGGCGAAATCGGAACGTGAACTGGACGCGGGACGATGTGCACTGTTGCCAGATGAGTATAAGCAAGGGTCATTTTAAATATAGAAGGCAATCAAGGGGTGAACAAATGTTTTCATAATGTAAATAAATGATAATATTGCGTCATGTACATAGATCGATATTCGACATATTTTGCGGAAAGCAGTAGGAAAACTGAAATGTAAACAGTTAATTTTCAGCAATTGTGGTTTAGGGGGAAAACGTGATATAGAAGGATATCAAGGGGTGAACAAATGTTTTTATAATTTTAATAAATTAAAATATGGCGTGATCAACATAAATCGATATTTGACATATTTTGCGGAAAGCAGTAGGAACACGGAAATGTAAACAGTTAATTTTCAGCCTCAGGGGGAAAAACGTGTGCCTCTCCTCCCTTTTTTGGTACATCAGTAACATCAACAGAGGTTGTGCCATTGTGATTGAACAAGGTAATCTGCACGTTCCACCATTCCCAGGGGGCGTAAAGCCGTCGGTCCCGTGCTCATGCGATGTTGGGCACGTTAAAGACCCAAATTCCCCGGACAGTGGGGTGAATAAATGACACTTTAGTAAAGTCAATGAAGCAATTTCCGTTGCGAATTGCCGATGATAAATACAACTGTATATGCTAATATCAAACGGGAACCAGTATATTATTTTGAAAAATCGCAATGTAATCGCATGGTAATGAAGCAATTTCTACCGACAACTGTCGATGATAAACAAAACCGAGAAAATTGTTCAAAATGGGCTTACCTTCGAAGTGTCTGTTTATATTTTACTTTCTAACCTTAAATTTACTAATGGGGAGACCCCGGCTTTTGATTTATGAAAAAGTTTTTGCAAATAAGCGCGAACTATGACCCCAAGAACCCATATCCGGGGTCAATTTCCATTTTTTATATGTATGTATATATATATATATATATATATATATATATATATATATATATATATATATATGTATGTATGTATGTATGTATGTATGAATCACACCGAGAACAAAAAAATTATTGTGCCGATTTTGAAAAAGTTTGGCATGTACCATCCTTTTCTATATGGCTTGGATAAGGTCGTTAGTCAGGATAATCGGACGAGGTTTTCCAAAAGAATTGTCACTTTTCATTAGGAAAACATTTTTATGTCAAAAATTAAAAAAGCTATGACAACCAAATGTGGTAGATAGGTTTGCGATTGAAAAGGTACACTACACACCAAAATCACTGGTTACCGTTTGATATTAGCATATACAGTTGCATTTATCATCGGCAATTCGCAACGGAAATTGCTTCATTGACTTTACTAAAGTGTCATTCATTCACCTCAATGTACGGGGAATTTGGGTCTTTAACGTGCCCAACATCGCATGAGCACGGGACCGACGGCTTTACGCCCCCTGGGAATGGTGGAACGTGCAGATTACCTTGCTCACTCACAATGGCACAACCTCTGTTGATGTTACTGATGTACCAAAAAAGGGAGGAGAGGCACACGTTTTTCCCCCCGACGCTGAAAATTAACTGTTTACATTTTCGTGTTCCTACTGCTTTCCGCAAAATATGTCGAATATCGATCTATGTACATGACGCAATATTATCATTTATTTACATTATGAAAACATTTGTTCACCCCTTGATTGCCTTCTATATTTAAAACGACCCTTGCTTATACTCATCTGGCAACAGTGCACATCGTCCCGCGTCCAGTTCACGTTCCGATTTCGCCCTAATTGTATGTTTACTAAAGAGGCACTTTAAACACAGGATTACCTATATATATATATATATATATATATATATATATATATATATATATATATATATATATATATATATATATATAAACATATATAAATTTTAACGCACCTTGGTTTTGGGTTCTAGGGACCAAAATTCGCGCTCACCTAAAGAAATTTTTTCAAAAGCTTTTCATCGTGACCCTGTATATTAGCGATTTTTCTTAATGAAAATTCGCTAACAGTAATTTTATTCGATGAGCATATCTTTTTATTTAATTTGTAAACTAGTGTTATTAAAGGGTATATCATTACTCATTATTTACTCGCAATCCATTTTAGCAACTTATGATTATTGACTAGTGTATCCATTGTTTCGTATTATTTTAGTTTTGAAAATTAATTATGTTATCTATGTATAGCTAACCTTTTTTTTTAATATTATTTTTTAATATTATTGGCTGCGGCATCTCAGGCCATTAGCACATTAATTATTCAATATTTTTACAAATTTTCCAGACAAAGTCAACTTGGCTCGCCCAGGAATCGAACCCGGGACCTCTCGCTTAGCAGGCTGGCACCTAGCAACCTGCGCCACGAGGGCGTCGTATAGCTAACCTTAAATCTTAGATCTCCAACAGGTGGTTTTGCAAATGGTATCCCTTTGAAGGACCTGTATGGCAACTGTTTCCTGGAGGTACTCTTCATTTGCCCTTGAACTATGCCTCCCTCACATTTAACTTGTAATGCTGCATTCTGAAAAAAAAATGAAAAAACCGTATAAAAGTCTAGTTTGGGTAAATTAAAATTAATTTGTGATACGGTGGTCTACTGGTAACCTTAGCTAATAACTAATAAACACTTCATTGATTGTTGTTGCCCTTACTTGGTGAAACTTGTCCATACTACATACAGACTTGGAGACTACTTCTCTGGCTTCACTGTTGGTTTTCGTTGGTGAAGGACGTAGCCAGCGCGTTAGCTAACTGGAGCAAGTGGCCCTTGCGAATTCTGGATGTTCTAGGATGTTCTTCCATGTTTCTGTCACTATAGTTTCGTTGCTTGACAGCATTCTCCGACAGATTAAAAGTGAATTAGTACGAAATTATGACAAATACAAATAAAGATCTGTTGCTATGTTATGATATGATGTTTTGATCAAAAAAATTATCAAATTGAAAATAAAATGAAACACAGACGACAGATGAGGTTTTCAAAATGTCTATGTGATGTATGTCAATATTTAACATAAAAATAGAACTAGCATATAATAACTATGATAACAGGTACAACAATAAAATAACTAAACAATAACAGTATAAAAGCAGTCTCTATACAACGAAAGTATCGACATACATCAACTCATTATGTTATTACAACTTTTTTGAAAGAATAGTTAAATTTATTCTCTTTGACTTATTTAATTAGAAAGAAGAATATCCAAGAAAGGGGAATTCATTAAATCAGTTTGCTCGTTTAAAACTAGGTAGTTATTGTCGTGTGTGTGCAAAATGAAGGTCTGACTATGGGTAGTCCGTTGTCACCTTTATAAGCCAACATATTAATGGAAAACTTAGAAAACAAAATTTTAATATCAGAACTTTCACATAATATTGTCTTTTGTTACAGATGACATCATAGCATGTTTTCAAGGTAGTCATACAGAATTAAATGAATTTTTAAATTTTATTAATAACTCTCACACAAATATTAAGTTTACTTTAGAAGAAGAAGCTAACAGTTGTATAAATTTTTTACACTTAACAATTAGAAAGTTAGAAAATAATTCATTTGACTTTTCAATATATAGGAAACCAACTTACACTGACACAACCATACCATACGATTCATGTCACCCTTTTCCACAAAAGCTGTCAGCCTACCATTCTATGATACATCGTGCATTTACAATACCTATGTCACAAAACAATTTTGAAAAAGAAATTTTAATAATT
The DNA here is from genome assembly GCA_964006375.1 of Tillus elongatus. NCBI lineage: Eukaryota > Metazoa > Arthropoda > Insecta > Coleoptera > Cleridae > Tillus > Tillus elongatus. Next base: position 19,994,432 of record OZ023268.1, on the reverse strand, counting down.
AAGCAAACAGCATTTAATAATGGCTACTATGTTAAAATAATAGATTAAATGATAGAGAGAAAAGAATACAAATTAGCGATTAATTTAATTTATCTAAATATTAGAGACAAAGAAGACAACAGATACGTTTCGATAACTTATTTTGGAACAATTTCAGAAAACATTTCAAAAATTTTAAATACCTGTACAAATACAAAGGTAGCTTTTAAATCTTACAACACGACGCGTGATTTGTTATTGAACGCGAAAGAAAAATCTTGTTTCCTGACAAAAGTTTGAGTTTATAAATTGGCTTGTACACATTGTAACACAATCTACATAGGCCAACAAACTTCTAGAAATTTTAACACCCGATACAAAGAACATATTTCTGAATTTATAAATAACCACGCTGACAAATCTACATGTGCAAAACATATTATTGATACCGAACATAGACCTACAGTAAATAACCGCATACAACCACAACATTTTTATAATGACAAACGTAAACTAAACTTTTTTGAAGCTTTAGAAGTCAAAAGGCACACAGACGACAATAACTACCTTGTTTTAAACGAGCAAACTGATTTAATGAAATCCCCTTTCTTGGATATTCTTCTTTCTAATTAAATAAGTCAAAGAAAATAAATTTAACTATTATTTCAAAAAAGTTGTAATAAAATAATGAGTTGATGTATGTCGATATTTTCGTTGTATAGAGACTGCTTTTATACTGTTATTGTGTAGTTATTTTATTGTTGTAACTGTTATCATAGTTATTATAGGCTAGTTCTATTTGTATGTTAAATATTGACATACATCACATAGACATTTTGAAAACCTCATGTGTCATCTGTGTTTCATTTTATTTTCAATTTGATAATTTTTTTGATAAAAACATGATATCATAACATAGCAACAGATCTTTATTTGTAGTTGTCATAATTTCGTACTAATTCACTTTTAATCTGTCTGAGAATGCTGTCAAGCAGTGAAACTATAGTGACAGAAACATTGAAGAACATCCTAGAACATCCAGAATTCGAAGGGCCACTTGCCCCAGTTAGCTCACGCGCTGGCTACGTCCTTCACCTACAAAAACCAACAGTGAAGCCAGAGAAGTAGTCTCCAAGTCTGTATGTACTAATAAACACTTATAGAAAACACTTTATTGGGAACAAATTATACACATACTAAGAAGAGGAAATATGCCTGACAAATTTTAAAAGACATAATTTCCACACAAGATTTAAAACTTAAGCGATACTCTTTTTACACCCCAAGAGATCTGTTTTCCAAATAAAGGTTAGAAATATTGTCCACAATTTAAGTTTACAAACGAAAAATGAAAAGATATTGACTTCTGAATCTGAAATAGCATCCAGATCTATAAAGCAATACAAAAAACTAAAACATGTGAATTTTTAACAAAATCTTAGTTTCAAATATGACAGATCTCAAATTAATCAAGGTAAAATTTCAAATCAGTTCAGAATAAAAATGTTTGGGACGCTGCAAGTGTGTTAAGGTAGTGAATTTTCATAAGAGCAATATATTATAGTGATTAAGCCTTATATTTAAAGTTAGAAAACGTTACTTTATTCACTTAGGAACAGTAAAAATAAGGTAAAGAAAGGCAAGCAAAAATATGAGCTTCATTATAAATATTTATACAGTAATTTGGATACAAAGCCCAAACAAAGAAATTGATAAACGGGAAATATACTCAACAAAAAATACACTAGAAAGCTGAACATAAAAAAAATCCCGTGGTTCATGCATTGAGGGTGATTGTATGCATGCAGAATGAGAAGAAGAACCCACAGGTCGAAGAGGGTCTCTCCTCCCTCACCCAAAAACACAGCGGGTTCTTCTTCCCCTTGTGCAGGCATACAACTACCTGCAAAGCATAAAGCACAAGAAAAATGTTTTGGGAGTAACCCTCAAGAAAAGTACTGGACCTGGGCGAATATGGATGCGGTGCCGGGTAGGCAGGATTAAAGGAGGTATTGATGCAAAATGTGAAAAAGGCATCTTTTCAAAGTCCGACAAAATATTTTTTTAGCATTTTCATATTTGCTCCCCGCCCAGCACCCCTCTTCATTATTGGTCCCTTAGCTTTCTTGGGGGTAGTTTGCAACAAATTTGCTATGTGGGCTGTGCATCCAAGGAGGGTTCTAAGCATGTTTCTAAAAAAAAATTCAAAAAACCCTTAATGCAGTAAACTGTAAATTTACCGAAATTATATCCCACAACGTCGCTTATAATGCCTTTTTCAGATAATATCGTATACAGCACTAAAGTGAATAAATTCACTTGCTGTTCCTTTTCTTTAATGTTCAGGCCGATTTTTCTCAAGAAAAAATTAAAAAATATTTTTAAAACACAACATCGCTCAAATTGTCTCAGTGATTGAAACAAAAATTTACAACTTAAAAGAAAATAGACAACCGTGGTCGTATATGAATTTTCAAGTCGTTTGATCAAAGGAAAATACAGTTATTCGAAATTAATAATAAACTAATCCCCGACATCACTTCAGATTCTGTAATGCAATATCTACAATGTCGGACAAAGACAAATGACGTTATTTGTACTGCTATGCTATTTAAATAAATCGTAGATAAAAACCTAAACAATGGAAGTTATTGCAACACGTCAGACTGGAGAACATCGTGAGGGATACGACAGGGACACCATTTTGGGGCAGGACCATGTAGTATGTCGTCACGACACCTCTATAGTTCACACAAAATTTTATAGACAGAGCTGTGTACAATGTACAACCAAATTGTAAAATGTCAGTCTAGGATCATTTCTTTCGTAATACCGAGACAAAGCTTGCGTGCAAAAGCGCTAAATTTTAGCATGCGAATGTATACTAAATAAAAAAATTAATCAAAGTGATTGAATTTGTTTAAAAGCAATCTAGAACGACGTTTCATTATGTATAAATATTAAGCTTCCCATTCTTCACGTTCACGGTATTTAAAATATTGTATATATTACCTAGTGGACTCTATACAGAATTACTGGTAGCTAAGTGAAGAAAGTGAAAGAAAAAATATTTTAAGAAGAAATATACCTAGCTCAAACTAATACAGTAAGTACTTATAATATATAGGTAGGTACTACAAAGTACATACATCCCTAGTTAAAATTATATAAACAGATGTTTAGGTTAAATTATTAACATTTAAATTTCAAAAGTTTGTATTGATTTCATTTATTCCATTTTCAAAAAGTATGGATACACTAATAGTAGATAAGTGTTGAAAAGAGTTCGAGTGCGTTATGGTAGCGAATTTTCATTAAAATATTTCAAATGTTGATAACCCAATTTCCCATTAAACTAGAATCTTCAGTTTTGATACATAGTAAAACCTATATAAAAGCAGCGTGGATACTAAATTAAAAAATAACACAATGAGCTTCACGGATACTTACAAATTTGTTTTAAAAAACCTCTTTTTTATTTTATTTACAGAAACTGGTTGGATTCAGTTGTTTAAAACCGATTATTCAACCGATTAATATGGAAAAATCCTTACCTGTCGCCCATAATTTCATAGATGCATTCCGTTTGTAAATAAAATTTAAATTCTCGGCAAATTTGCAGATAAGCACATGTGGGGTGTTTACAAAAAACTTTTCAGAAATAGGTTTAGAACCCCTTCTGGATGCCCAAACCAGACGAAGAATTTATTGCAAACAGCCCACAAGAAAATTACGGGACTACCAGTGAATAAGGGTGCTGGGCGGAGAAGAATATAAAAAGTAAGTGTGAGCGGAAAGTGCCAAAGAAACAGCAGTTGGACCTCTATAATCTGCCTTTATATCATTTTGCGGCTATACCACAGCATAATCAATATTATGCTGTGGCTATACCTCCTTAGAAACTTGTTTACCGCACGCAGAACATCTATATTCACCGCAGGTCCCGTAACTTTCTTAGGGGTTGCTCCAAAGGAGTTTTTATTCTTTACTTTGTTCTGGTTTATGCATTGAGGGTGATTGTAGACCTGCAGAAGGGGAAAGAGCACCCCCGCGACGAAGCAGCGAACCCGGATTTTCAATTTATGTTTAAATTGTTATCTCATTTCATTTCTAAAATATTTTTTTCTAAGGATGATTTTTGTTTGTTAGTCTTACATAGTAAGCTGCAATATTTTATTATTTTCAAAAAGGATGGATACAGCAACAGTAAATATGTGTTGAAAAAGTTCTGGGTGCAGCAAGTATGTTATGGTAGAAAATTTTCGTAAAAATATTTTAAATCCGATAGCTCAATAAACTTCCCATTAAGCTAGAATCTTCAAACTTGAACCATAGTAACACATATGTAAACGCACCGTGGGTACTAAATTAAAAAAATAACATAGTAAGCTTCGTGGATAACTACAAATTTGTTTTAAAAACCTTTTTGTTGTTTATTGTTTGCAAAAACTAGATGGGTTGACTAAAACAAAACCATCCAAGCAATTAATTAGGAAAAATACCTGCCATATATATAATTTGACAGGTACATTCCCTTTGTAAATATTTTTTTTACTGAAAAACTTTTGTAACTTTAATGAAATTTGTAACACATTTTTTAAAGACACTTGCATTACTTATATATTATATCTAAGACCAGATTTGAATTTTTTAGCTCCATATAAAATATAATTTTTTCAAATAACCGCTAACTGCGTCTTTAAAACAGATCTCCAAGGTGCATTTAAATCTAAAGAATTAGTTTTAATAATATATCTTACCAATAGTGTACAATTCTTACCAAAATTCACTACTATAACGCACTTGCTGCGTCCCGAACTTTTTTTAAAATAAAAATTCACTAAAATCACTAATATAGAGGTATCGATGGTAAGACTTTGCAATTTTTTTTCAAATGAGCGCGACCTACGACCCCTAGAAACCATATCCTGGGGTTAGTTTTAATATATATACGTATATATATATATATATATATATATATATATATATATATATATATATATATATATATATATATATATATATATATATATATATATATTTGGTTTTTAGTGAATTTTCGTAGAAAAAATTCACTAATGGGGAGATCCCGACTTTTGAATTTTGAAAAAATTTTTGCAAATGAGTGCGAACTAAGACCCCTAGAACCCATATCCGGGGTTAGTTTCAATTTTTATATGTTTATATATATATATATATATATATATATATATATATATATATATATATATATATATATATATATATATATGTATCACACCGATAACTCAAAAAATAATGGGCCCATTTTGATAAAATTTGGCATGTACGTTTCTTTTGTAAATAGCTTGGATAAGTTCGTTAGTCAGGAAAATCGGAAGAGGTTTTCCGGGAAAATTTTGAGTTTTCATTCGAAAAAAATTCTTATCTCAAAAATTAATAAGACGATTTTAAAAAAATTTGGCATGTACCTTCCTTTTATAAATGGCCTTGATAAGTTTGTTAGCTAGGAAAATCGGACGGGGTTTTCCGGGAAAATTTTGAGTTTTCATTCAAAAAAAATTTTTATCTCAGAATAATGGGCCTATTTTGATAAAATTTGGCATGTACCTTACTTTTGTAAATGTCTTTGATAAGTTTGTTAATCAGAAAAATTGGACGAGGTTTTCCGGAAAAATTTTGAGTTTTCATTTGAAAAAAATTTTTATCTTAAAAAATAAAAACTCTGTGATAACCAAATTTGGTAGGTACGTTTACGATATAAAAATTAAACTCTACACCAAAATTTAGATTTCTATGTTACAAGAAAAAAAAGTTATAATAAAATATTTTGTGCCAGATAATTTTTATGAAAATTCACTACCATAACGCACTTGCTGCGTCTTCGACTTTTTTTATTTGTTTATTTGTGTCAATTATACAGTACGCTAATACAATAAGTTAAAGACTTGTGCTGTACAGTAACGTAATTTAATATATAATATATCCAAAATTGCTTGTCAGTAAGAATCCAAATTTCGCACTTCAAACTTTGACATACCAAATAAAATTTCTTTTTGCTTCCAATTTTTTCCATCTGATGCCTTAACCATTGCCTTCATTTACAATAAATCTTCATATCTTTATTCTACTTTTCCATTTACAATTCATCCTAACATATCCATATTTTTGTCAAGATAATCAATTTTATTTAAGACCAATATATATATATATATATATATATATATATATATATATATATATATATATATATATATATATATATATATCAATTAATTGAATGTAGGTTCTACGGCTCCTAGTTCCCGCACATTTGAATAAAAATTTTAAAGTGGTGGTATCCTCATTATATAATTTTTTTTAACGAAAATTCGATAAAAATGAAGAAGATAAGACACACCGATGGAAAGGCGAATAAAAATGTTTTAGAAGAGGCGAGAGAAGAAACATGATGAGTGAAAGGCATTCAGAGGAGGAAAGCGAAATTTGTTAGACATATTCTGAGGCGCAATAACGTTCTACATAAGAAACTTGAAGGACAGTTACTCGGAAAAAATGAAGAGATGGTCTAAAAGGGAAACTTCTGTGAAACCTGGGCCAACTTATGAAGTGCGGAGGCTACGATGAGATGAATGGATCAGCTGGAGACAGAGAGACATTATTGTGACTACAAGGCGATATCGCGTTTAGACTGTGATGATAATGATTTCTGTGTGGTTCTAGTATTGGACCTTACATATGTGCGTGATCTTTATAAATAAATTCTACACGTATAGGTCACTTGTCTAACTTTATAGGTGTATGTGTGTTTTTGTGTTTTTTTTATTTCTTTAACGTCGTATTATTTCCGCCACTGTGGCCAACCACCGACGCCACGGAGCAGTTTCACCTCACTATCATGGAAATTTTGCCGAACACTTGCCTTTCTGTTAGGAGGGTAGGGATCTTTAACGTTCCCAACATCGCATGGGCACGGACCGACGAATTACGCCCCCTCCGAAGGGCGGAACGTGCAGACATTCAATTTACTCTAATACAATTCCAGAACCTCGGTTGATGTTAATTGTACAGTATGTACTCAAAAAGTAAAAGGCTCGAGACGCAGCAAGTGCGTTATGGCAGTGAATTTTCATAAAAATCTTTTTAAATAGCAAATATGTGTGTGTTTTTTTAGAGAAAGCAGATTTAAAATTTGGTTACCAGTATAACCTATATAGTAGAAACAATGTACCATGTTTCATCGAAACAAATTTATGGTTTGAAAATGTACAACAAATTCCGAAAGTAAACTTAAAGTGTTCCAAAAAAAAACTGATTTCTTGGTTAACCTTATAGGTTAATAGAAAATTGAGCTATCTAAATTTAAAGCATTTAATGATATGCATTATATTTCGATGGAAAGTGCAAAAAAGTAATAACATGTTCGATTTAAAAAAAAAGATAATTTATATCAACAATGACTTACGGGCCAGCCTGTGATTGTGGAAATAATTTTCCGAAAATAAAGTTAAATGTTGGTTTCTTAACCAACAAAACTTATATTAATAGCAAATTGAGTTATTGTAATTTGAAAGATTTAATGAAAATTCGCTACCAAAACGCACTTACTCGTCCAGATTTTTTTCTTACAAACATGCATCATATTTCCATAAAAAATGCATAAACGTATTAACGAATTTGTTTTACGAAAATTAGTTAAAAATTATAGACCGTTAAACAATAAACTTCACTAAACCTACAGCGAAAGCATCAACTTAACCAAACCTACAGCCAAAGCACCAGAGAAAGGGTCTATTTGAAATCAATTTTCTGTAAACATTTTAGTAAAATGAAGGGCATTGATGGTTGAATCTGAAACTTAAGGGTTCGCAGAACACTCTTCTTGCAACATTTGCTTTTCAGAATCCGTATTTGTTTCACGTTCTTTGCCTAAACATTGGCAATTTTGACGTTTAAAATTGCGAGTTTGACATTTTGACGAAAACTCCAAAATTTGTTTCTTAAGCTGCTCGTAACTTTTTTGTCTTTAAACTTAGAGACTAGGTTCACTCTTTATAATACAAATACGCTTACCAAATAAATTTGGTTGCCCTCACTTTGTTATTTCCGGAGGTTTACATTTTTTTAGGAAGAAAACACAAATTTTCCGGGAAAAACTGGTCCGATTTTCCTGGCTAACGAATTTATCCAAGCCACTTGCAAAAGGAAGGTACTTACCAAATTTGATCAAGATGAGTCCATTATTTTTTGAGTTATCGGTACGATATATATATATATATATATATATATATATATATATATATATATATATATATATATATATATATATATATATATATATATATATATATATATACAGGTGTCCCACGTCGAGTAATGTATTAGATTATTTCCGAAAATGTACACTTTTGAGTGCTGATGTATTAGAATTTGGTGTGCTTTAAACTAGAATAACTCATTTATTTCAAACGGAACATCCTGTATATTATCTTCTCATTGAATAGAGCAGATAATTCTCTTTCAAACTGTATTAGCATTCCCTATACCTAAAGTTGATAATTGTCGAGATATTTGCGGTTTACCAAAAAAAATATTTAATATTTATGAAATTTCAACAAATAACAGAGAATAACCAAAAGTATTAAAAGTTGAAAATGATTATGACTATCTAAGAAACTCATGATTGATATTGTTCAAATTGTGTACCATTCGCACTAATACATCGCTCTAAGCGTATTACAACTCCTTCACTTGTTGTATGCCGTATTTCTGCGGGATCAATATTGTTCAAACAATTACGGACTCTATCTTCAAGTTCTTTCCTAGTGTTGACTGGAGTCGCATAAACATCTGATTTCAATTTACCCCATAGGTAAAAATCCATAGGAGTGAGGTCGGGCGACCCTGGGGGCCAATTGTATGTTCTGCCGCGTCCCATCCACCTCTCTCCGAATTTATCATTTAAAAAGCTCCTCACCTCTGCTGAATAATGCGCAGGAGCCCCATCTAGTTGATACCAACAATTCACATACGCAGTAAGTGGTAAATTGTCCAAGAAATCAGAGACAGTGGTTCGCAAAATCTCTAGGTACTGCACAGTTGTCAGATTATTATCGTAAATGCAGTACGATATTTTATCATCCATCAGAAGAGCAAACAAGTTGAAGCTGAATTATCTCTGAAAACAGCGTTCTCTTTTGACATGAGGATTGTCTTGAGCCCAGTAGTGAATATTATGTCTGTTAAATATTCCTTCATGGGACATCTTTGTTTCGTCGGTCCAGATTATGCTTTTCAGAAATAAAGGATCGTTTCGGTGTCTTTCAAGGAGAGTATGACAAAATTCAATTCGGTGGGCTGGGTCGTTCGGTTCCAGAGCTTGTACACTTATAAATTTATAATTATGCATTTTATGCTTGGACAATATTCTCTGTATGGAGGAACGTGCTATGTTCATGTCATGTTCAGCTGAACGTATTGACGCCTTTGGATGAGTTTTTAAATAAGACAACACAGAAATTTGTGTCTTCGTCTTCTGTAATTGGAACTGATCTTGATGTTTGTTTAATCGTGCAACTTCCCGTTCTCAAGAAATTGGTTTCATAACGTCTGAATTTCAACGCAGTCATTGGCGAGGACTCGGGATACCTATCATTAAACAGCCGACATGTTCTGCTGACCACTCTGTTGCACTCTCCATGAAAATAAAATGAATTCAGCAATTGTTCGTTTGAATAGCTGGCATTATCCATTATAACGTAGAATTCCTATTAATTCAGACAAGGACAAAATAACTCACGTTGTGAATGACAGAAATATAAAACTGACAATAAACGTGAAAATGTCAAACATCACATAGCAATCTTAGAATTCATAAAGATTTTAGACATATGTACTCCTAAATTTGTCTTTTTTTGGTAAACCGCAATTATCAACTTTAGGTATAGGGAATGCTAATACAGTTTAAAAGAGAATTATCTGCTCTATTCAATGAGAAAATAATATATAGGGTATTCCATTTGAAATAAATGAGTTATTCTAGTTTAAAGCACACCAAATTCTAATACATGCTACAAAACACCCTGTATATAAAACAATTTTTCCTCACAATCATGTCGAAGCTTAATGGCCTTGGAACGTGTCTGACAAATTAAATATTTTTCAGCATCCTAACAGACACGAAATCACCTTCATTATATCAGCCTCCCCACTTGAACAGAATTATCAAATAAATTGACATAACTCGAAAACAATTGAAGATAGGGAGAGCATACTCTAATAACTTTTAACCTAAAATTAGATAAGTATTCTAAAAATGCAATAATATACAGGGTGTTCTATTTGAAATAACGATGTTTATATCTATTTACAGTGTAACCGGGAGTCCGCCATTTTGGAAATTATTTCCATTAAATACAGCAGCTTCGAAACCCCCGTATACAAATTTTCATCACTCAAAAGTGTTTATTTTCGGAAATAATCTAATACATTACTCGACGTGGGACAGCCTATATATATATATATATATATATATATATATATATATATATATATATATATATATATCAACACGGATCTCCCCATTAGTGAATTTTTTAAAGAAAATTCACTAAAAGGAGTAGCCTGGGATTGAACCCAGTACCCTTCGGTTCAGAGGCCCACGTTCTTACCACTGAACCACCGAGGCTCTTCAGGTGTATGTAATTACTATTTATCACACAATTAGCTTTAATAACACCTTTAACTTGATACTATCATGTAGAATTATTTTTAATGAATGACCTTATAAACTAATGGCTTTTTTCTTCCTGACTCACGTCTAGGCCATCTAGATTTCGGCATATTGAACTTGGTTGTACTGACCTCTTAAGTTTATTACACTGTCTCGTTTACATTCATGTAAATGCATCAACACGCACTGTCATACAATCTCCGCCTTCGGAATTCGGAGATGTCAGACTATCTTTACAAGGAAATAATTTCATATTCACTGGTAAAACACGATTTTTAATTAACATATGAATGGTAACTAACCTTCTTCACAACCGGAAATCGTTTTTTTTGTTGTAATATTAATGTTTACCATTTGTTTAGATCGGCGGGTTTTATTGTTTGTTAAAAATTTAAATGTCATTCTTAAGAATTCATCCTAGCCCATAAAAATTATGAGCGATTGCTTAGTCATGCATAATCTGTCTGCTTGTTATGTATCAAACTGGTTGACATGGCTTAGTTCCAATACAAAATTTGAATTTTGGTAGTGAAGGAATATGGAAAGAACAGATGGAAAGCTGAATAAGAAGCAACATTACAATGGAGTCTAGTTAACGTATGCATTGGAATCGAAGAAAATGTATGTATACATAAAAATCTCGGGACGCAGCAAGTGCGTTATGGTAGTGAATTTTTATTAAATGCTTCAAATTTTTATAATTAAATTTTCTATTAACTTAAAAAGTTTAATTTTGGTATGTAGTAAGGTCTTTCCTACGGCAATATCACCACCAAATTCAATTAAAATAACTTTGCAAAATTGAAAATTTAAATAACTCAGTTTTCTATAAACTTAGAAAGTTGAATTTTAATACATAATAAGGTTCCTACCAAGGCAACAAATGCGTTAAATTTCATTTAAACAGCTTTGTAATTTTCGAAAAAAAAATTTTTTTTGAAAGAAAACTCAAAATTTTCCCGGAAAACTCTGCCCGATTTTCCTGGCTAACGAACTTGTCCAAGCCATTAATAAAAGAAAGGCATCTGCCGAGTTTCATCTAAATCGGTTAATTATTTTTTGAGTTATCAGATGGATATATATATATATATATATATATATATATATATATATATATATATATATATATATATATATATATATATATATATATATATGTAAATATAAAAATCTAAACTGACCTTGGATATGGGTTCTAGAGGTCCTAGTTATCGCTTATTTGAATAAATTTTAGCAAAGTCTCACCATCGATACCTCTCTATTAAGTGAATTTTTTAAAATAAAAATAAACTAAAAAGTCAGGACGCAGCAAGTGCGTAATGGTAAGGAATTTTCATAAAAAAAGCTTTTAATGAGGAGATCCCGACTTTTGAATTTGAAAAAAATTGCTTCAGCTGAGCACCAACTAGGCCCCCTAGAACCAATATCCATGGTCAGTTTAAATTTTTAGGTGTTTATATATATATATATATATATATATATATATATATATATATATATATATATATATATATATATATATATATATATATATATATATATCTGTGTGTGCGTGTGTGATGGGCCGACTTTGATCAATGTTTCTGAGCAAGTGGCTTGGATTAGTTAGCCAGACAAATCGACTCATGTTTTCCCGGAAAATTTGGTGTTTTCTTTCATAAAAATTATATCTCCGGAAATAACAAAGCTTGAACCATGTACCAAAATTTAGGTATATAAGGTTTAAAGACAAAAAAGTTATGGGAATTTAAAGAAAAAAAATTGGAGTTTTCCTCACAACATCAAAGACGCGAGTTGAAACGTCAAAATTGGCAACATTTAGGCAAATAACCTAAAACAAATGCGGATTATGTAAAGAAAATGTCGCAAAAAGATTATTCCTGCAAACCCTTAAGTTTCAGCTTCAACCGTCATTGTCCTTCATTTTACTAAAATATTTCCAGAAATTTCATTGCAAATAGACCCTTTCTCTGATGCTTTGGCGGTAGTTTTATTTAAGTTTATGGTTTAACGGTCTATAATTTTTAGCTAAGTTTCGGAGAAACAATTCGTTAATGAGGAGACCGCGACATTTGAGTTTTGAAAATATTTTTTCAAACGAACGCAAACTAGGCCCCTATAATCCATATACGGGTTTAGTTTCAGTTTTTATCTATTATCTACATATATACAGGCTGACACATTTCTACGGTAAAGCTCAATATAATTGTTATTATGCAAGATACGAGGAAAAGTTTATACGTTAATTATAGGGTTTCTGGAGCTGCATCTTATAAAATTATTTTGACAATCAAAAGGTGGCCGTTGCTTATACCTACAATTTGTTTTTCAGACACCCTTATATTATTTTTCTTTCTCATTTATTGATCTAGAGAGTTACTTATTCCACTGCGGACTTTTTTCATTAACTTTATTCCTCTATATTATTGCATTTTCCTTTTTAGTGAATTTTCTTTAAAAAAATTCTTTCTAAAAAAATTATATCTCCGGAAATAACAACGTAAGGGCAGCCAAGGGTACGCTTGTTTGTATTATAAAAAGTGAACCATGTACCACAATTTAGGTCTCTAAGTTTAAAGACAAAAAAGTTACGGGCAGTTAAAGAAAAACAATTTGGAGTTTTCCTCAAAACGTCAAACTCGCAATTTGAAACGTCAAAATTGGCAATGTTTAGGCAAAGAACGTGAAACAAGTACGTATTATGGAAAGAAAATGTTGCAAGAAGAGTCTTCTGCGAACCCTTAAGTTTCAGATTTATCCGCCGTTGCCCTCCATTTTACTAAAATATTTACAAAAAATTAATTTCAAATAGACCATTTCTCTGATGCTTTGGCTGTCGGTTTAGTTAAGTTGATGCTTTTGCTGTAGGCTTAGTGAAGTTTATAGTTTAACGGTCTATAATTTCTTCGATATGACGACATAAAAGAACTCCCATTACAATAATAATAGTCCTTAATATTCCAAGTTATACAATATATATATATATATATATATATATATATATATATATATATATATATATATATATATATATATATATATATATATATATACACCATTCAAGTATTATGTTTGATATAATTATTAATTAATAAAAGTTAATTACAAGTTTCAGTACTTACAGCTTCTTCTTCTTTTATAAATGTTAATCCTTGAGAACACCCTATTAGACATAACACAAAAAAGAATAGTAAAAGAGTTGCCAAATACATTTTTATATGTAAATTCTGTTGATTTTTATAGTTGCTAACTTAATTCCAATGTTTTTCACTACCGCCTCTAATAATACTGACTAGTTTAATTTTATTTTTATTTTTACAACAGCTGTAAGTTAAGCTAACCCAACTGATGTTAAATCTATGAAGTTACCTTTTGTACTGATCGCATATTCTTTTCTCAATATCGTCTAGGTCATCATGATTTCTGAATATTGAACTTGATTGTATTTAACCTTAACGCAGAATACGCACATTCGTATTTAATTTCATCTGAATGCAATAACGGAACCTTTGGGTAAGGTCTTATAATTAAATGCCAAAAGCAGACGACCGTTCAAGGAAATTCGATTCGTTTGAATATGTTCGGTTGTTCCTAAAGCAGCTCAACTTAAACAAAGTCTTAAACACCTACCTTGTGTGACATCTTCAAATGCATCTTGTAAAAATTTCGGGACGCAGCTAGTGCAGTATAGTAGCGAATTTTCTTTAAAATTGTACACTATTATTATACAGCATATTACTTCAGTTAATACTTTAAATTTAAACAGACCTTGAAGATTTTCGAGGTCTTAATACGCGCTGATTTGAAGACTTTTTCGAAAATTTTACCATTGATATCTCTCTATTATCAAAAAAATATTTTAATCTCGTATTCTAAAGAGAAAATGCCCAAAACTCAGTTTTTTATGAACCTAGAAAATTAAAATTTGGTATATCTAAGTACGGGAAGCCTCTTTAAAAGAAGCTTGTATTACACATTTCATCAAAGTTACAAAAGCTTCTCATTAGAAAGCTTTTTTCCCCTCTGATCACGACGAAACTCTCACGTCATATAATATTGATAATTAAAAATTCAACGCAACAAACCGTTCCCCTCTCTCTCGATCCCGCTTCGGGATATGGTCCGTTAAAGAAGAAGCAAAAAAAATCCGACCCTGTCCAATTGAAACGATCGTAAATCCATTAATGTTGAGAGCTACGGACTTCTGCCGCACACCAATCGATTCGGGAGACCGCCAGTTGACAAGATATCACCATCACCACGTCAAAAAAAGTCCATGCCGAAAAAAAAATCGTCGACATACCACAGTGCGATTGAAAATTTATTCATATATTACCATTTTTTATTTATTATTATCGCATTTTTCGAATAAAAATGACCCATCCTTGTGTAATTTTACCTTCTGGGTCCAATGCATTTGTCAGATTTCTCCGAACTCAAACATTAAGCAAGTTATGAGCACCGACGTCGAAAAAAAAATAATCATAAACGCGACTCGTTCCGGTAAAAATTCCATAACTCGTTTATTAATCCAGTTACAAACTTCTGACTTAGTGCAATCGATCGGGGAGATTCAGTACTATGAGAATCGAATACTTTGTCCTAAACAAGACTGCAAAATACTTCACAACGACGCGTCAAAGTCGAACATAGTCGAAAAATTACCGAAAAATCGCCACAAAACGGGATTTGTTCGCTTTAAACGTGAATAACTCAATTACTAATCGAGCTAGAAACTTCTGGCTTTGTGTAGTCCATTGGGGAGATCCCGGACTATAATAACCGAACATTTCGTCCTAACTGAGACTGTCAGATTCTTCACGACGATCCATCAAAATCGGACATTGTCAAAAAATTACCGAAAAATCGCCACAAAATGGGACTTGTTTGCTTTAAACGTGAATAACTCAACTAACATTAACAACATAAACAAGAGGTTTTCACCAGTCGATTGCCAATGAACGTACGATTAAAATACGTGAAGAAGGACCCCCGAAATTAACGACAAATGTTTCTGGGGCTCAAACTCAAATTTTAAATTTTACAGCGCTGGTTAGATCGACTTTGCAGCAAATTTAAACGTCAAAGCGACCAACTAAGTAGTTTTTCTTTCTATATGTTATGGTAACATCACACTAAAATTGCAACAAAATCGGAGACCATAAATTTTGCTACGATTTTCTGCGAATTTTTTTCTCCCTGATCACGACGAAACTCGCACGCCATGTAATATCGATAATTACAAATTCACCGCAATAAACCGTTCCCGATATTTCGACCCAATTCGAGATATGGTCCGTTAAAGAAGACGCAAAAAGAATTAGACCCTGTCCAATTGAAACGCTCGTAAATCCGTTAATATTCGAGCTATGGACTTCTGCCGCACACAAATAGATTCAGAAGACCAGAATTGACAATATACGATTATCGCACTATGTCAAAAGACGCCACGCCAGAAAATAATCGACGACATACCAAAGTGCGAACGAAAATTTATTCATGTATTACCATAAAAAATGACTTTTTTTATTATCGCATCTTTTCGAATAAAAACCACCCATTTTGTGTAATTTGACCTCCCGAGCCCAACGCATATGTCAGATTCCTCCGAGCTCAAATATTAAGCAAGTTATGAGCACCGACGTCGAAAAAATCATAAAGCGCGACTCGTTCCGGAAAAAAAATCATAACTCGGTTATTAATCGAGCTGGCTTTGTGCAATCGATCGGGGAGATTCCGTACTATGAGAATCGAATATTTCGTCCTAACCTTCACGACGACGCGTCAAAATCGAACGTGGTCGAAAAATTACCGAAAAATCGCCACAAAACGGGACTTCTTCGCTTTAAACGTGAATAAGTCGGTTATTAATCGAGCTAGAAACGTATGGCTTAGTGCGATCGATCGGGGAGATCCCAGACCATAAGAACCGAACGTTTCGTCCTAACCGCGACTGCCAGATTCTTCACGACGACGCGTCAAAGTCGGACATTGCCGAAAAATTACCGAAAAATCGCTACAAAACTTGTTCGCCTTAAACGCAAATAACTCAACTAACATCAACAACATAAACAAGAGGTTTTCACCAGTCGATTGCCAATGAACGTACGAATAAAATACGTGAAGAAGAACCCCGAAATGAACGGGAAATGTTTCTGGGGCTCAAACATAAAATTTTAAATTTTACAGCGCTGGTTAGATCGACCTTACAGCAAAATTAAATGTCAAAGCGACCAAGTGAGTGTTTTTTTCTTTCTATATGTGATCGGAGACAATTATTATTTTTTTACGAATTTTGCATGGTTCGATTTTCTGCGAATTTTTTCCGTCTGATTACGACAAAACTTACACACCATATAACATCGATAATTAAAAATTCAACGCAACAAACCGTTCCCCTCTATCTCGATCCCGCTTCGGGATATGGTCCGTTAAAGAAGACGCAAAAAAAAATCCGACCCTATCCAATGTAAACGCTCGTAAATCCGTTAATATTCAAGCTACGGACTTTTGTCGCACACAAATAGATTCAGGAGACCCCAGTTGACAAGATACGATCATCACACCATGTCAAAAGACTCCACGCCGAAAAAAAAATCGACGACATACCAAAGTGCGATCGAAATTCATGTATTACCATAAAAAATGATTTTTTTTTATTGCATTTTTTCGAACAAGAACCATCCATCTTGTGTAATTTGACCTCTAGAGTCCAACGCACTTATCAGATTCCTCCTAGCTCGAACATTAAGCAAGTTATGAGCATCGACGTCGAACAAAATCATAAAGCGCGACTCGTTTCGAAAAACAATTCATAACTCTGTTACTAATCGAGCTAGAAACTTCTCGCTTTGTGCAATCGGTCGGGGAGATTCCGTACTATGAGAACAGAACGTTTCGTCCTAACTGAGGCTGCAAGATTCTTCACCACAACGCGTCAAAGTCGGACGTGGTCAAAACTAAACGTCAAAGCGACCAACTGAGTGATGTTTTTTCTTTCTATATGTTATGGTAACATCACATTAAAATTGCAACAAAATCGGGGACCATGAATTTTTCGACGAATTTTGCATGGTTCGATTTTCTGCGAATTTTTTTCCCTCTGATCACGACGAAACTCGCACGTCATATAATATTGATAATAAAAATTCAACGCCACAAACCGTTCCCCTCTATCTCGATCCCGCTTCGAGATATGGTCCGTTAAAGAAGACGCAAGAAAAATCCGACCCTGTCCAATTGAAACGCTCGTATAAAAAATCTTAAATTATAATTCCTTTTTAATCATTATATATATATATATATATATATATATATATATATATATATATATATATATATATATATATATATATATATAATTCTATTATATCATCATTTTTTTATATTTAAGTTTTAAAATGTAACCATTTTTAGTGAATGTTTTTAAAAAAATTCACTAATGAGGAGATCTCCACTTTTGAATTTTGAAAAATTCTATCAAATGAGCGCGAACTATGCCCCTAGAACACATATCCGGGGTCTGTTTCAATTTTTATATCTATTATATATATATATATATATATATATATATATATATATATATATATATATATATATATATATATATATATATAATTCTATGATTTATATGCAAATTCACTATCATAACGCACTTGATGCGTCCAGGCTTTTTATTTTTTCCTCGAAAAGGAAGTAATATACAAGAAGATATTAAGCGGCAACAAAGTTGTATTTTTGAGTGCTTAACCTGAAAAAAATCAAAATTAAAAAAACTGAGTAGCGTTTGGGCAAAAGGATCATCAAGATATTAATAAAAACCAATTTTTTTTAAACTTTGACACCATGTATCTTGAAAACCAGACTCTTCAGGACACATGTTTATATGAACTTTTCTACTTGAATTTGGTTTAGGAACGTGTCCTTGAAATTGCACCTTATCATTAAGTAACATCTTATATATATATATATATATATATATATATATATATATATATATATATATATATATATATATATATATATATATATATATATATATATATATATATATATATATATATATATATATATATATATATATATATATATATATTGAGATGTCCCCGCTCTTGGACATGCTGTACATTATAATTTTTATTATCAATACAATTAATTCCCCGTCTACATGTGTCGATGCTAGAACTCTAAGAAAACAATATACTGTTAAATTGTAAAAATACATTATGTGGCATTTTCACCGTATTGTTCACATAGACCAGGGGGTTGACTTCGCAGACCTGCATTGAAATTAATAAAATAGCAATGTATGTGTGCCTTCTGTTACCAATATTTAACGTCAGATAAGGTAACCTATCCTGACAAAATGTTAGAAGCGTGATGTGTTCTGCAAAGTCTGGTTTTTGTCTATCGCTGGCTGTGAGATGTCCCCGCTCTTGGACATGCTGTACATTATAATTTTTATTATCAATACAATTAATTCCCCGTCTACATGTGTCGATGCTAGAACTCTTATAAAACAATATACTGTTAAATTGTAAAAATACATTATGTGGCATTTTCACCGTATTGTTCACATAGACCAGGGGGTTGACTTCGCAGACCTGCATTGAAATTAATAAAATAGCAATGTATGTGTGCCTTCTGTTACCAATATTTAACGTCAGATAAGGTAACCTATCCTGACAAAATGTTAGAAGCGTGATGTGTTCTGCAAAGTCTGGTTTTTGTCTATCGAGCGATAAAAAATATACTATCACCTAAGAAACATGCACTAGTGTCGCGCTTTAAAAGCTTAAATAAGTAAATTAATATCTTGATGGCCACTCAGCTAAGATGAGATGCAGTTCTTACGGCTAGATGCTTGAGATTATCGTTGTTGTGTTAAGGGGAAGATAGAGGGTTGAACTCGATGGTCGCGAGGGTGATAAAACAAGTGATATGTTTATCTTGACTGCGAGGTATGCGAGAGAAAGAATGTTTTGATAAACAGACTGTGTAATAATTACATGAATAACTTGGGGAACCTTAACGTACTTATAATATATGTACTGCATGTTGCAATTGGCTAATGTAAACCCGGTCAATTACGAAGGTTAGACAGGGGACGGCTGATTTAAAGAACAATTTTTATTGTCTAAGGTCATATTTGATATTAATTTACCGCTAAAGTAAAGCAGGGTTCATGAGTCGCTTAGGTAAACCTTTATACCAGGGAAAGCACGCACATAAATCTTTGATGTAGTAATAAATTCACTGTATTCTTTGTTTTGGGCATGCTTACAGAAATTAGAAACGGTTGGCCATAATTTTAAATGCGATGAAGCACTTTGCTGCAAATTTTTGTAGCGTGGAACCTGTGATGAGCACTAATAATCATAATTTGGAGAGCCAGATTCATCACGACACCGTGTTATACTTGACTATTGCTTTGAGTTTATTCATACAAGTAATTAAAGTTAGGCTTCAGTCATTGAATGAAAGGGTAATGTAATCTGTTTTTCGTACAAGTAAGTGAAACGTAAGCGTCGCCTCGCTGATAAGCTAGATTTACTATCGTTGGAGTAAGTTTAATATGCTTATTCGTGCCAGTAAATGAAAGTTGTGCACGTGTCGTGTAAAAAAAAAATAATAATAATAAATAATAATAAGCAAGGATGAAGAGAATGCGTAGTGCTAGGGAAATGTGTAATATTTCGGGTAACGTGGCTGTACTAAATAATTTATAAAAATATGTATTGTTTTTCTATAGTAACCGGATCGTGTAAAGAAAATAATATAAATCTAATTATTTTTCACCTCATATTGTTGATGAAAACAAAACTTATTAAATGGTAGAACAGATGGAAATGCCCCATGAAATGAATACTAGCAACTATATTTGTACATATATTTTTAATAGGTAAAATACACTTATTCCTGATATTCTAGTTCCCTGATTCAGATTATGTTGAAATATTGTAATTTTAGTTAATGTAAGTAGGACATGAAATGATTTTCTGTGTAAATTTGTAAGTTGTTAGAATATTTCGTTTAATATGATGCAATTGTTGTCAGGCTAACTTTATGCGAATGTAGAATTAATAGGGAGACATGGTATAGGCGAAGTCATATAGAATACACGGCAATATGAACCTAATGTCGTTTTCAGCGTTGCGATATGCAACGTCTGAGACGCGGGACTTTCGCCTCAATTAACCAGCGTTCGCGTCTCTAGCATTGAGAAGGGATATGGACATGATATAAAAGCAAGGGTGTTTCGGATATCAAGACAGACAGATTCTCCCTATCTACTTCGCTACATCTGCCTCAAATTCGCGCTCATTGCGACCCCGTTCTCTTACTAGTCGTCATTACACTGCCCTTGTGAAAGAGTGGTTGTTTCTACATTTCCTACGTCTGACCACACCAGGTCCGTGGTGCGTAGAATCCACAATTTTGCAAGTAAGCATTTATTACTAGACCCGCTCTCTTATTTACTTTATTTTACTGCCAGGTAAAAACACCAGGTCCTAACATTTGTCGCCCCTATATTGCCCTTGTGAAAGAGTGGTTGTTTCCACACTTCCTACGTTTGACCACACCAGGTCCGTGGCGCCGTGGAATCCACGATTTTGCAAGTAAGCATTTATTACTAGACCCGCTCTCTTATTTACTTTATTTTACTGCCAGGTAAAAACACCAGGTCCTAACATTTGTCGCCCCTATATTGCCCTTGTGAAAGAGTGGTTGTTTCCACACTTCCTACGTTTGACCACACCAGGTCCGTGGCGCCGTGGAATCCACGATTTTACAAGTAAGCATTCATTACTAGACCCGCTTTCTTATTTACTGCCAGGTGAAAAACACCAGGTCCTAACATTTGTCGCTCCTATATTGCCCTTGTGAAAGAGTGGTTGTTTCCACACTTCCTACGTTTGACCACACCAGGTCCGTGGCGCCGTGGAATCCACGATTTTGCAAGTAAGCATTCATTACTCAACCCGCTCTCTTATTTACTTTGTTTTACTGCCAGGTGAAAAACACCAGCTCTGATATCAGCAGACCTCACTTAGTTACCTATCAAATCCCTAGGAGCCGTGCACTACCACGACATCAGCGCGCATTAAGAACCGTCCCCATATTTTTCCTGCTGATTCTTAGTGCACCATCCTTGTTAGAAGCTTGACCTCTCCCAGTAGACGCCCGCATAACCCTTTGACCCGGGAAGGCTGAGCACTACCACTATACAATAATTGCCACAAAACCGTAGCGACCCCTGTCATCATAGGGAGAATCACCACAATACCCACGTAGACTTTTCTGCCATTCACGCCGCCCCCATATTTCCCCCTGATAACGATGTCCAGCAGCGAGACAGAGGGTGAGTTTCGTATATTTCTTTATATTACTTTTATTTTTTATTTGCAGTCCGAAGGAATGCGTTGTTGGTCATTATGAAGGGGGACACGTAAAAAACCTTGCATATTTTGAATTAGTATTGTAATACCGCGAGGTGACGAGGGTGCTAGAGTGTAGGGACGACCCGGCATTTATCACATTTGTCACATCTAAGTATAGGTATAGGGATGCCTTCAAGCAACCCCGTTCGTGTTCAGAAAGCCTATGCCACCTCCTTTAGCGTGACTCGATAGGTATGTGTTAATATTCATTTTCCAATAAATCGGAGCAAATGAATATGCAACGGTTTAGTCTCGCGAGTAATAAAAAAAAATGTCACCGTAGTGAGGGCACCTGAGTCATGTTTAAGCAAGAAACAGATAATCCCTGTCTCTCGCTTTAGTAAAATTGTCTATGTATTATCAGGTTAATGTTGTTATAGCTCAGGGTTACATAATTCGTTTTCAATGCTTTAGCTTTATAAGCAGGAAAACAAATACGTCACCGTACTGACGTCACACGATATTCAAGTGAATTAACGTGTGTTTAGAATAGGTATTTTCATATCTCTCGCTTTAGTAAAGTTGTCTATGTATTATCAGGTTAATGTTGTTATAGCTCAGGGTTACATAATTAGTTTTCAATGCCTTAGCTTTATCAGCAGGAAAACAAATACGTTACCGTACTGACGTCACACGATGTTCAAGTGAATTAAAGTGTGTTGAGGATAGGTATTTCCATGTCTCTCGCCTATGGTCAAATTACTCATGTATTTTAGGGCAATGTTGTCCTAAATTAGAGTTAATTAGTCTGCAACGGGTTAGTTTGATGCGAAGCAAACCCGTACGTCACGGCAGTGACGTCACATGAACCAAGCATGTGTACTTCATATACCTGAGCTTAGCGAATTATCTATGTGCCTAGTATGTATTTTTTATAGGTCAGACTGATTGTGTAAAATGGGTAAGGGAACTAGATATGTCACTGTCCCGACGTCGCACAGGCAACCCTGTTCATGTATCGAATAGGCATAATAAAGGGTTATTTGCTAGCAAGAAGGGAAAGGTAATATACATAACTAAAATAGAAGAGAAATCCCGTAACGTACGCTTGGTTCCCTCGATTAAATTAAGCTTAAAATACTTTGTTGTTGTTGTGACTTCTCACTATGTCTTCCAGCCGTTGCTTAATAAATAAACTAGATTTTAAACATGCTTAAGTGAAATTTGTGCTTCATGAATTGCACAATTTGTGCAACCCGAAAGACCAGCATTTGGCAACCCATCCAAGAAGGATAAACGCGAAACGTACATAGATGCAGGAGTGAAGTACAACTGGCAACTTAGCATGCACTAAAAATAAATATAACTAAAAAGGGCTGGACATGGAGATAAGCCTGTAAATAAGTGGACACTAATATGAATGAAACCTATAAATTTGCGATGGCATCCCGCCAAGACCGCGCATAGCGGCAAAACGTCCCTGAAGGACATTCGCGAAACTACAGGTGTCAGGACAGATGAAAAGGTAAATTTCATATAAGTGATCTGGTTGATTGAAAGATAGCGCGAGAAGATGGGCGACTGACGAATTGCGATTGCGCTGCATTATCCTTTCTGAGTGCTCTGTGCTTGTGGTTATCCTTCTACGACAGTACAAAAATGTAAATGAAACTAAAACTCGAAAACTAAAGGTTAACTCTGAAAGCTAAAATTATAAATCCCAGTATATCTAAACAATGGAAACCCCATGCTACAGGGTCACTCAAGCTCAGGAGATGTATTTCCGTTGCAAGTCAGTAACGGCTCGTCTTATTACTAAACAGGGAATCAGCGCTCATTACGGATCCTTTAGGTAACGCGTTTTTTACCATTGTAGGATATTTTCGGATTGCCTCGCGACGTCACGATGTTTAGCTAGGGATACACTTTTGTAATGTCATGCTAACTTTGAAGGTACTAAATAAATCATGTTAAGTCGAGAGTTGCTTTTTCTTTCTGATCCTTCATCCCTAGTGCAGCAGAAAAATGTGCAATAGAAAAAAATATTTAGGGCATGGTACTTCTCACAACTTGGGGTCCTAACACGGGGTGATCACGGAACATTTCTATCAGGTAATTATTCAATTGCAAAGAAAATAATAAAAGGTAAGATCATGTATTGCTTGTGCTACAAATGATGGTACTTGTTGAGTTGAATTTAACAGTAAATATCTTATGTGTAAGTAAATAAATAAAACAATAATAAAATGTCGAAATTCAATTAGAAATATTAATAAATTCAAAAAAAAAGAAGGGGGGGGGGTAATCTCACTGGTGTGGCCGCGACCAGGATGTACTAAATTAATTACTTTTAATTACACGCGGTATGAAAAGGGTTGTTATTTCTATTGCACATATTACTGGGTTACTACAAAGTCGCCTGGGCGACTCTCAATATATATATATATATATATATATATATATATATATATATATATATATATATATATATATATATATATATATATATATATATAATTGTGAAACTGACCTTTAATGTGGGTTCTAGGTGTTCTAGTTCGCGCTCTTTTCAAAATTTTTTGAAAGTTCGAAAGTTGACACCTCCCTCTTTTTTATGAAAATTCGCCAGTATATACAAATCTGCTATCAGAAGGTTTGGTGCAGGATGGAATGGTTAACACGGTGAAGACCATCTGCAATATTCAAATCCAGCACACCAGTTTAATGGCAGCAACACTAACAAAACCAGCAAAGCTTTTATCAACTTCGTTAATTAATAACTCAACGATGACAGATTGAAATGTCATCTAGCATATACATAGACAGGATGCAGATTTGTGCCTGTCCTATTGCAATTTCACATTTCATCATTCCGGGATATGGAATTTCATATCAGCGTTGTAGATTGGTTGGTATTTCCGGTTAATAACATCCACTGCTTGACTCGATGTTTTCTGTCACACACGACTACTGCCACTGTTCCTCTACTCTGCTATGAATATTTTGATATGTGCTGTGTAATTTAAGTTATTAATTGAAATTGTGCTGGATTCTAGACTTGGTTTCAAGCAGCGCTTGAATATTTGCTAGCTGAAACATTTCATCACATCAGTTATTGCGATGAAGAGAAGGTAATTCATGAGGTAGTTTCTAGTGTTTGAATCATTATAAAATAAATGGAATGATAATAGAACTGTCGTCAAAACATACACCAGAATGAGCACAGTAATTAGTATATTATCAAGGTTGCTGAATTGGTGAAGTAGCTTTATATACTAACTAAAAGGAAACATTTGGGTTTTTGTTTGTGAAAGCTAAGCATTATGTAAATATATTATTCAAATACATGAACTGATAAGAATCATGACTAATTATAAAGAAAAGTCTAAGCGAATTTTCATAGAAATATTTTTAATGTTCAATATGATTTCTTTGTATGAAAGGCATCTAAGTTAGTAGAAACAGTGGAGGTTGGTGCATAAGTGTTGCAGAGCTGCAGAACTGCTAAAAAAATCATTTACATTTCACACAAATTATTTTAGACATTGTAAAATTACGTAAAAAAGATTTTATCGATAATCCATTAATTGTAATATTTAAATAGTATTCATAGGGCGCGACGTAGCCTACTGAGTTTACGTCTATACGTGAGAATAAGCGGAGAGTAGATACTGGACCACCTCAGAGGATCCATCCGAGCGTTCTGATTGGCTGTGACGTCAGAGGTGGGAGGAGTGGGGGTAAACTGAGCCCCTTCCATGTGATCATGCGTTGACAGATGACATCTGTCAGCTGTCACCGTCTGTCATCTGTCAGTGGGTGGCGGCTAATGTCATTTGTCAGCTGACGTCACATGTTGCAAGATGTCCGCTGCCGCAATCTGTCATCTGTCTGTGGGTGGCGGCTAACCTGTCATCTCAAGTCACATGTTCCAAGATGGCCGCCGCTGTCTAGTTCCAAGTTCCCGCTTGTCGCCATGTGGGAATGTGTGGCTATACACACACGTGTTATTGGTTGAACAGGTGCCGGCTACCCGCTTGCTGAGAATGTTAGGTTATGTCGTCTGCCCGCTAGCCGAATGCTTTCCTTAGGTCAAGTCTACACACGTGTGTTTGTTAGGTTTTGTTTTCATGTTATGTAGGAAGCCCGCTAGCCTAGATTGTTATAGGTTACGTCTGCAGCCACATGTGTTGTCTCTGTGACGTATGTTATAGGTTAGGACTCACGATCCCCCGCGCATCGAATGCTTATTGAGGTCAAGTCTAACAGAACAAACAGTTGTAAGACATATATATATATATATATATATATATATATATATATATATATATATATATATATATATATATATATATATATACTTACATATAAGACGTCGTTGTCGTTTAACATCTCAGCACATACTAATGTCATCTATATGGTCTACTGGGAGGGAGAAGGTTGTTGAGCTTGCGCATGTTGTTTGAAGACATATGATATATGTATATATGTATATATGTATATATATATATATATATATATATATATATATATATATATATATATATATATATATATGATAGACAGTTAGAGAGGCCCGCAATGGGTAATAGCCACACCAATGTTTGATGACATACACGTAAAGCAAACAAAAAAACATGACATATAGGTGGTTGCCAACAGAGATGCCGCACTGTATGACAGTTAAACACATATCTGTAATAAAGCTGCACGACAGCTGTATGACAGCTGTATGAGAGCTGTATGACAGCGGTGTGATAGCTGTATGACAGCTGTATGACAACTGTATGGTAGCTGTATGACAGCTGTATGACAGCTGTATGACAGCTGTATGACATCTATATGGTAGCTGTATGACAGCTGTGTGACAGCTGTATGACAGCTGTATGACATGTTTATGGTAGCTGTGTGATAGCTCTATGGCAGCTGTATGACAGCTGTATGAAAGCTGTATGACAGCTGTATGACAGATATGTGTTCAACTGTCATACAGTGCGACATCTCTGTTGGCAACCACCTATATGTCATGTTTTTTTTTTGTTTGCTTTACGTGTATGTCATCAAACATTAGTGTGGCGTTTATTACTCATTGCGCCCCCCCCCCTCTCTCTAAGAGTGCGAACTAGTCACCTCCGGGGTCAATTTCATGACTTGTTTAGATATATACAGGGTGGTTCATTTTTACTGTAAACATCAATATATCGGTTATTATACAATATACAGGAAAATATTGGAAAGTTATTTATATGGTGTTTTGAGCTGCATCTTATAAAATTAGGTTGACAATCACAGGCTGGCCAATAAGTCGTTGGTTATACAAGTTTTCTTTTTTTTAATGGGACAGCCCATTTATTGTAGCATTATTGCATTTTCCATCCAATTTTAATGCATGCCTGTAAGGAGAAAACGTCGTTTTCGAGCTATTTCATTGTTTTTCAACTTTTTACATTTTGGAACATATTAAAAATTGTGATACGGCGTTTTTACCAATGAGTGCCTTGAAAACGACCAATAGATAGGAGAGAATGAAATTTTTTTGTGTTTTCGTAGAAATTATTGTTTGTAAGATTTTTGTAACATTTTCGTAGTAAATGTTTAATAAGTTATTGTTATAAAATTATTTTCGGATTTTCGAGAAAAAATTGTATGCAAATTTTTCTAAATTTTTTTTTTGGGAGTTCCGTCGGCAAGATTTTTGTAAATAGCTTGAGCAGCTTCGTTGGACAAAAAAATTGGAGCAGTTTTTTGGGGAACATCTTAAGTTTATTTTCGGAAAATTTTTGTACCCTTTCAAACAATAAATTTATGTTGAAGAAATATGGTACATTGTTTTTTCTTTATAGGTTATACCGGTAACCAAATTTGATGCCTGCCTTTATTTAAAAAAATACATATTTGACATTATTTTTTTTAATGAAAATTCACTACTATAAGGCATTTGCTGAGGTCCAGACTTTTTTATTTTTAATTAGATATATTTTTTGTTTCAGGTACGAACGGCCAACAGATGTTAAAAGGGCTAATAATTAAGTAAGTCTTTTTATATTTATTTATTTACCAAACAATGCAGTCGATTTTGTTTTAATTTTTCCGGCCTGTCGCTGACAAAAATATTTAACCTAGGTTTGAAAACATCATTCTGGTTAAAAATCATTTTTCATACGTGGCAAATAGGAAACTGACAGTGTCGTTTGCCTTTATCACACGATATGGTAAATTTGATTTATGGCCTGCCTTGTTTTCCATTATATAAAATAATAGATTATATACGCTTAGTAGGCAGACCAGCCTCAAAAAGTTATTGGGTTTACTCTAAATGCGTAATGCAGAATGTATCTATATATTAACTGCCTAATAAACAGAGTGATTCACCAAACATTTTACTATCCTTGATTTCGCAGAAAAAAAATTTCAAATTAATTTTTAGGGAATTTTCATTAAGAAAATTCACTATAAGAGAGGTATCGATAGTGAGACGTTCGGAAATTTCTTTAAATGAGCGCGAATTAGGGCATTTGGAACCCATTTCCATGGTCAGCTAAAATGTATATTTATATATATATATATATATATATATATATATATATATATATATATATATATATATATATATATATATATATATATGTTCAGAAAGATTTCCGCGGTCTTTAATGTGAGACATACTTGGTTCTCGGGTTAAACCGCGTCCAGAATTTATGGAAACTCGACGTTTCGGCACCTGTTTTGGAGACATTTTCAAGAGGTAAAGGAAATATGTAAGGACACTCTAAGGCCTCAATCTGCCTACTCCTTAGAGTAATGGACAAAGGTGGGTAAAGGAAATATGTAAGGACACTCTAAGGCCTCAATCTGCCTACTCCTTAGAGTGATGGACAAAGGTGGGTAAAGGAAATATGTAAGAACACTCTAAGGCCTCAATCGGCCTAGTCCTTAGAGCGGTGGACAAAGGTGGGTTGGGTTGTTATAGCTCGATTACGGGGCCTCAATCTGTCTACTCCCCAAATCTCGCCAGAGATCGTCTGCGAGGTCTCAGTGTGTTCAACCCTAGGCCTCAGATCTCTCTGAGCAAACCCGAGGTCACACAGTCACTGTTCACCCACGTATCGTTTGGCACTACAACTCCGCCAACTGGACGAAATGCGGGATTACTTTTCCTCATTTCCATTGGAGTCTGTCTGCTTCTCTTACCCTGACCCCTCTGATATCTCAAAAACGTCACCAAAACATCCAAGCTGGCATGGAATTATTTATTTCACGTGCATCGAAAACCTCTTCAGCCGCTCAAAAGCTCTGGTTCTCTAAACCTGTGACAAGGCCAGACTTGAAAAAGTCAAAGCTCACAAAACGCTTCTACACAATCCCAGTCAAGAGAACCGTCAAGCATTTAACGACGCAAGAAACCAGGAAAGCCTCTGGCCTTGACGAGATCCCAGCAGTTGTTCTCAAAAAATGGGTACCAGAACTTGCTCCTGTCCTGACTCGTCTGTTTCAGACATCTTACAATAGAAGCATATTCCCTAGTAACTGGAAAACTGCTCGAGTACAACCCGTCCACAAGAACGGATCCAAAGCGCTTCCTAGCAACAACAGGCCTATTTCTCTCCTTTCAGTCGTTTCTAAAGTGATGAAAAAGTATATAAACATCTAATTACTAAAATTTCTTGAAAACAAAGTGTAATCCACGACAGGCAGTATGTATTCCGTCAGCGCAGATTAACTGCCGACCTCCTTTCCTTTGCCACCCATTCTTGGAACAAGTCTATGGAACTACATGGTTAATCCCATATTGTCATTCTAGACATATCCAAAGCATTTGACCAGGTCTGGCACGCAGTGCTGCTTAATAAACTTCCGGCCTATGGCCTACTTCCAAAACTCTGTATCTGGACAGCAAATTTCCTTTCCAACCGGAGCATTTCTGTTGTCGTGGATGGCCATTCCTTTAAACTGTGTCTAATTAATGCAGGAGTCCCTTAAGGTTTAGCTTTAGCCCCTACTTTATTTATTCTCCACACCAATGACCTCCCCTCTTGTACATCCCAACCCAGTTCACAGTTACGCGGATGACAGCACCCTCCACTCAAATATACAATATGCTAAGCCTGTCTCTTTATCCCAATTACATGAGAATCGCAGATTCATGGAGGGTTCTGTCTCTGTGGATCTCCAAAAAATATTAGACTGAGGATGTAGAAATCTTGTACAATTCAACTCCACCGAATCTCAGTGTTGCTTTATATCTCATAAGAGATACACCAGCCCTAGACCCATCACAATGAACAACCAAGTTATTCAAAGTAATGAGTCCTTTTCACTTGTTGGCATTTCTGTGGATCGAAATCTCAGTTGGCACCAACATGTCACATCAACTGCAGAAGCGGCTGAAATTAGGTGTCCTCTTCCGGGATCGCAAATACTTTTCACCAGCTAACCTCTGTACCTTATATACTTCACAAATAAGGCCAAATCTCGAATTGATCCGACATCTGGGGTGTCGCTGCCGCTTCTACACTCGCTATCCTGGACTCCATTCAGAAGAGAGCTATATGTCTCATCGGTGACCCTATCCTCACCCAAAGGCTGCCATCCCTTGCCTACCGACGTGACGTTGGTCACCTTTCTCTCTTTTATAGATATCAGCACGGGCACTGCTCAAAGGAGCTTTCTTCCATAGTTCCTCCACCCAACAGATCTACCAGGGGAACAGAGCGGATGCACCCTTTTACTGTCCAGGTCACCAAATATAAAACATCTTGTGATGCCCGCTCTTTTGTCCAGAGGCCTTCCAAGTTGTGGAATTCCTTGCCGGCACATGTTTTTCCTGTTCCTCTGAACCTCCAAACCTTCAAGTCCAGAATTAACAAGTTGCCTCTTACCTCCTTGTCGACACGCACGGCACGATAATAGTTAGGCTGTAAGCCCGTGTGGTGTGTTGTTGAAATAGAAAAAAGGCAAAAAAACAGAAAAATTAATTTAATTTACACCAAAGTCGCAATTTGAACCGTCGAAATTTTAGACAAGGAACCTGAAACGAATAATACGGGTTATGTATGGTCGTTACACGAGGGGTGATGGTGTAAAGTGCGATAACATACGGTATCAGGTCACCTCTAATTTTTATTGGCAGAAATTTGAATGCAAATGAGTACATACGAAACGTACAACCATACTTACGAGGGTTAATTCAACCCCTCTTCCAACAAGACAACGCACGTCCTCATACAGCAAGGATTATTAGAAGGTGCTTACAAGAACATAACGAGAACCTTCTTTCATAGCCTTCTCGTTCCCCATACCTGTTGGCAATCGAACATGTGTGGGATATGATTGGTAACCGACTGGGTTCTTAAACCACCAAATAGCCTAGTTGACACCGTTCACCGAATTCAAGAATCCTGAGATGTCATTCCTCAGGGTACCATTAATCATTTCAAGCATGCCTCGAAGAGTTGTCGCAACCATAAGAAACAGCGACGGGAAAACTGTGCGCTCAATTATTTTAAGGAATTCAAGGTTTTAAGGTCGGGACCTCTTCATATACAATTTTTTTCAAAGAAAATTATATAATACTTGAAAGTGTATTTTTTTACAATATAATAAAGCCTTATTATTTTAATCGAGGTTTAAGGTCATTAAGCTTATGTAAAAATAATGATGTCGTATGCTGGTTATCTGATTTTTTGTTGTTGCAAAAGCATCAAATCTTGTAAAAAATAACTACGATAAATACTATAATGTTTGTAATTACCATATGATATTGTATCATGCGTATAATTTATATCGACATAAAAAATGTTCTATGACAGTTTAATTACAGCACATACCAGTAACTTTTAATAAATATACAAAAAATTTAGATTATATGCAGCTATAATGAATGCATTTGAAAAATTAACTCATGCATTTTGTTTATCACAATAGGTGCATTCGTTTAGGATTTTTTCAGTGTATTAAGACACAATAAATCCAATAATATACAGGTGTCCTGCGTACTTGGACTGTTAACCGTATATCAGGAACTATTCTGGATTCTAATCTGAAAATTTTTAGTGGTATGTTTTCTATAATTATTTGTTCAAAGAAAATAGTAAATGAAAAGCTTTTGAAATTTTTTTTCAGATGAGCGCGAATCTGGGTCCCTAGAACCCAAAACCAAGGTCCGTTAAAATTTTTATATGTTTACATATATATATATATATATATATATATATATATATATATATATATATATATATATATATATATATATATATATATATATATATATATATATATATATATATATACTTAAATGTTGACGCATTGAAAAGCTCCCCGCGTCTCAGTTTATTGAATGATATTTTTGAGTCGTACAACCTGCATTCAGTCGTGGACTCTCCGACAAGGATCACAAAGGTAGGTGGTTCATGTATTGATTATATTTTGACGAATGTTCAGATTTGTGGAGATTGCAGGAATGTTAGTCCTGGCTTCTCGGATCATAATGCTGTTAGTTTTGACTGGCTGCCTCTTGTTAATATAACTAATGGACACAGTCATGTGTTTCAGTTTAAAAGATCATTCTCACAGCTTGCAATTAAACAGTTCAAAAGGCTACTTACTAATATAAATATTTTTGATGACGATGGTTTCTGCGAACACACTTCGGTGGATGACGTATTTGAGGTATTCTGGGAACATTTTAAATTTGCGTTTGATGCAGCCTTTCCCGTAAAAAAGGTAAAAACTAGGAGTAACACGGGCCTGCGATATCGTCCAAGCGTCAATGTCAGAGTTTAAACTGCGAACCTTAAAGATCTTAATATATTACGTAAAAAATATAGCAGCGAAGAGCTCAGGGATTACTATAAGATCAGTAGTATAGGACTGAACAAATTAATAAATGATGAAAAGCGAAACTATTTTTCACAATTGGTGTCTAATTCGGATAATAAGCCTAAAGTGCTGTGGAATTTAGTAAATTTAGTAATAAACAAAAAACCTAAGTTATCTGAAGTTTGCCTCACCCATGATGGTGTTGAAATAAATGACCCCACGGTTGTGGCTAATATGTTTGCGGATTATTTTTCTACTGCCGTTGCTTCTAAGTTAAACAGTCATTTCCAAAATGGCCTTTCGGATCGTTGTACTGTGTCGGTTAATTGTCCCCAGTCATCAATGTTTGCACGTCCAGTTACTGAGGATGAAGTTAGAAATATTACTCTGGGCTTAAAAAATAAAAAATCGTCTGGGCTGGATGGCATTCCATCGTTTATTTTTAAGTTGTGTGATGAATTACTGATCCCTCTAACTAAAGTGATTAACCTGTCGTTGCTTCGGGGTGAATTTCCCACACGATTGAAAATTGCTGCTATCATATCTCTGCATAAAGGGGGAGATAAAAACAACATCGAGAATTATAGGCCTATTGCGTTGCTAAGTATTTTCTCTAAAATATTCGAACAAATAGTTTCGCAAAGAATGCAAGAATACTTGGACGGAAACAACTTAATCTCGAACCGACAGTACGGTTTCCGTAAGGGACTCTCCGCGGAATCAGCGGTGACTGATTTTGTGCAGGCGACACTGGAAAGGATGGATTTGAAGGAATACACGGTGGGGTTATTTTTTGATCTGACCCTTGCGTTCGACACGATAAATTCTGGCTTTGTTTGTGACAAACTTCATTATATGGGAATTAGAGGGAATTTGAACAACTGGATTCGGTCATTTCTGTCTAACAGAAAACTTGTTGTTAGGATGGGCGATGCCTTATCAGACTCAAAAGTCATAAACACTGGCGCCCCACAGGGAAGCATTTTAGGCCCGCTGCTGTTCCTGCTTTATGTTAACGACTTGCCAAAACATATATCAAATGGATTGGTATTCATGTACGCTGATGATACGTCAATTTTAGTCTCAGCCTCAAATCTTCCATCTCTCTATAAAAAAATTAATAACGTTTTCAATGAATTCAGCAGCTGGTGTACAAAAAACAATATGATTATTAACTATGACAAGACGCAATTGCTGCATTTCCAAACTAAGTTAAGTCCGCGTGTTGACATCAGTGTTAACTTCAATGGCAGCTCTTTAACTTCTGTTGTCTCCACATCATTTCTGGGAACAGTAATTGACAGAGTTTTCTCCTGGTCCACTAATGTTGATGCAGTTTGCTCAAGCCTGAACAGATGTTTTTACATTCTAAAGACTTTAAAGTCCTACCTTAATTTAGATGGCCTGTTGACTGCGTACTACGCTCTTAGCCACTCAGCTATAAATTATAACATAGTGTCGTGGGGTCAGGCGACGGATGCAGCTAGTGTTATCCTACATCAAAAACGCATTATGCGCCTGATTTTTAACCTTGAGTTTCGGGAATCTTGTAGGGAGGTTTTCAAAAATAATAAAATTTTGACAGTTGTTGGGGTTTATTTACTGAAGCTAATGTGTTATGTATTTAAGAACAGAAATAATTTGCCACACAATTACAATTTACATATCTATAATATTCGCTTTAGAGATAATATATATCTGAGTAAACCTAATAATTCATTCTATAAAAAGTCGCCGTTGTATGCGGGTTCTTATTATTTTAATCTGCTGCCTAATCATATTAGGGATTGTCGTACCGTGGCGCAATTCGAGAGAGCGCTTAAGCAGTATCTGTATTCGCAGTGTTTTTATTCTGTCGATGAGTTCGAAAATCACTTAAGGTCATCATAATTGTTGTGAGGTCGCATATATTTAGTCTTTTTGATGTCTTATTTGTTATTTCGTGGTGATATAGTGTGTGACTGTTTGTGTTTGTGTGAATATTTTGTACATTATTTTACTTATTGATTCTTATGTTTTTATAATTTTATTGACGTGTCTATCTGAAACATTGTATCAGCTCATGACAAATAAATTTATCTATCTATCTATCTATCTATATATATATATATATATATATATATATATATATATATATATATATATATATATATATATACATATATATAATAATAATAATAATAATTTTATTCATCCAAAATTCTACATATTTAATTCTACTTACAAATGGAAAATTACTCCAATAAGCACATGATTTTAGTGAACGACGAATAAACTACAAGTTTATTACAGAAGCTTTTAGCATATATGCATATAATGTACGTCAATTTATTCTACATCTTAACCTTTTTTATGAGTGGTATACATTCCTCAGTATTTATAAGCCATTTTCTTACAGCCCTCTTGAAAGGTCGCACACCACCAATACATTTGACCGAGTCAGGTAACAGGTTATATAGCTTTGGTCCATAGTATCTATAATATTTTTTTGCCTATGGTTTTATGGATTCTGTCAACCTCACACCTCTCCACTCTCATGTTATATCCGTGTTCAACCCGCAGATAAGTATGTTTGTTACCAAAAAACCACAACAACACAGACATAGCATACAGTTGCCGCAAATATAGAATCCCCAACTCATCAAAAAGTTGATCACTGGGATACAATCTATCTTTGCCATACAAAACCTTGAGAATCCATTTCTGAACAACACTCAGCTTCCCTAAATACATAGCATCGACTCCGCCCCAGCTTAATATATCATACATAAGTTGACTTTGGATCAGTGAAAAATACAATGTTCGCAAACAACTCAGACTAAGAATTCCACTTAAGTGTTTGAATTTAGTAATAAATGAGCGCAACCGTTTAACGAGATGCTCCATGTGGTGGTTCCACCTAAGATGACTGTCAAGAATAATACCAAGGTATGTAACACGATTTTGCGATTGTATCTCTAATTCTCCTACTGTAAGAGACTTGAAAGTGGGTATATATTTTTCGTAAGATATGAAGGGAAGGTACACCGTCTTATCAGGATTTAAGGTAAGTAGGTTGTCAGAGAACCAATTTTTTATCGTCTTAAAATCTGTTTCAGCTTTATGTTTCAGTATATCCCAGCTTTCTGCGCTATAAAATATTGCTGTGTCATCAGCATAACTGACTAGTTTACCATGTGACTCTTGCGTTAATAAATCGTTAATATAGATGATAAACAATATCGGCCCCAAAACTGATCCTTGTGGAACCCCAGAGTTTATCATTCTCTCTTCACTGATCTCATCATCCACCCTGACAGACTGTCGTGTGTTAGTCAAATATAACTGGATTAAGGCCCCTGCATGCCCTCTTATCCCATATGCTTCTAACTTTTGAATAAGTTCTGTATGATCTACAGTATCAAAGGCTTTTGATAGATCAACAAAAATGCATAGACACTCTTTTCTCATCTAATGCCTTGTATATGTTACGAACCAAGCTGGCCGCCGCATCCTGTGCCGATCTACCTTTTCGAAAACCAAATTGAAAGTCAGATAGCACACTTTGCATCTCAAAAAAATTGACTAATCTCTTTTTTATCGTCTTCTCAAATTTTTGACAGACTTGAAAGCAGTGTTATTGGCCTGTAATTAACGACATTTGTGGTATCACCTTTTTTATATAAAGTAATAATGATTCCCTTCGTAAGTACCGTAGGAAACACCCCTTCTACAAGCGTAGCATTGAACAATTTCGCCAGAATAATAGAAATTTCTGCACCAATATCTTTCAAAATGTCAGCCTTTATCTCCTCATCACCAGGCATTTTACCATCTATTAGAGATCTTATTTCGTTCTCCACTTCCTGCTGAGTAGACGGTTCCAGAAAAATTGTAGAAATAACCTTCTTTATTTTATTTTTAAGCAGTGATTTTATTTTGGTTGGATCTTTTTTTATGCTTTTCGCCAGATTTTTACCTACATTTACATAGTCATCATTAAAGTGGTCTGCTATATCTGCTTTATTTACAAGTGTTTGACCTTCAGTTGTCTTTATTTCGCATATACTCTTTTCTTTCTTATTTTCTTTATTACAAATTTGGTTTACAGTGTTATATAATTGTTTTGTTTAAATATTCTTACCCAGAATGTTTTTAAAATAATTTGCTTTTGTAGCTTTTATCAGCCTGGTTAACATGTTTCGATATGTTTTATATTCATTTATCCTTACAATATTGGTAAAATTGTTTTTTTTAATAGCATTATATAATTTTTTTTAACAATTGATTTTAGTAAGGCTGGAGTTATCCAATCCTTTCTTCTATCACGCTCTGGCGTAACTATTTTTTGTATTAATACTTATATGCATCTCTATTATTTTTATAAAAGAATCAGCTGCCTTGTTTACATCATCTATATCCCTATACACACTTTCCCATTTTTCATCCCTTAAGTCATTCTTGAGTTTAGGATAACTAATGTATCTTTTGCACGTTTTTTTAGGCTCCTGGCGGACTAAGTTAACATGACTGGAAGGTTTACCCTCTATATGCAAAATAATTGAGAAATGGTCAGTTATGTTAACGTGTAAAATTATAGGGTAAAATAATAAATTATCTGTTATTCTTCTGTGCTTAATAAATATGTGATCCAGACACGATTTTCATTCCTTTTCTATTCTTGTATATCCATTAATATACGACTTAAACCCAAACTCACTCATAATATTTAAATATTCTTGTACTTCAACCAAATTTTCATTGTTGATATTTTGATTTATATCACCCACAAATATATATATATATATATATATATATATATATATATATATATATATATATATATATA
Organism: Tillus elongatus; assembly: GCA_964006375.1. Lineage (NCBI taxonomy): Eukaryota > Metazoa > Arthropoda > Insecta > Coleoptera > Cleridae > Tillus > Tillus elongatus. Next base: position 19,956,715 of record OZ023268.1, on the reverse strand, counting down.
TATATATATATATATATATATATATGCGTGTCTGTAACGTGGCCCATATGTTTGTGTTTGAATGTGAGATGTTTCGGCGGCTGGTATCTATCTGTGCTGTGTTGCGGTTTGCGTACGTGCGTGCGAGAGCGCCTGAATGTGTGAAGGTATGTGTGTGAGTGCGTGTGGGTGTGTAAACAAAATTTTACATCTGAGGTCGGTTACATTTTTATTGAATTCGTTCTGGATGCCTCGGCAACAATGCTTTTTTATACTTTTTCTTTGTTTGTGTTTTGTTTGTGTAGGTTTCTTAGGTTAGTTTTAGTTTAAATCTTGATTTAGCCTTAGTGTGTAACATAGTGTGATATCTATGTATCTTAGTTACTATGTATTTAGAGAAATGTATATCACTCCAGACACAACGCCAACAAGTCTGACTTAGGCGAATATTCTTGTTGAACTTTTTATTTATTTGGTAAATAATAATATATATATATATATATATATATATATATATATATATATATATATATATATATATATATATATATATATATATATATATATATATATATATATATATATATATATATATATATATATATATATATATATATATAAGTATGTATGTATCCGAGCGATAACTCAAAAAATGCTAAACTGATTTCAAACAAACTTGGCAAAAATCTTGTTTGGACGAAAAACCGAGGTCGATCGTTAATCAGCCTTTATGCTCAAGTTTTTCCGGTGGAAAATCGGGGAAAACTTTTTGAAAACGCTATATTTGTGTAAGTATGAAAGTAACTGGAATGAGATTTTACACGTTGCGTAGAAACAGTACAAATAAAGCTATGTTGTGAATTTTAAGTAATTTGGTGCACAATATTTAGAGTGTTTTCCAAATTAAAAATAAAATCCCAAAGACATGCCTTGAAACGACTTAGTGGTTAAAGGCCAATGCCTGACAGCCAGAGTAGTTAACTGCCACGCGTAGATTAATTCATACATCAGGTATAAACCATACATCATCGATAACCAAACAAAATATATACCAGGCAGAAAACATACTACCCGAACCAACAATCGTGAAATCTCGGACGCAATTATAGAAAATGACAGACGACATTAAATTGAAAATTTGCCAAGTTATTATTATTTAACTGGGGATTCAATCAATTATTAAAATACACTATAGTTGTAGTTTTATTAATGGACCCAAATACAGTTTTAGCGCAGCATATATATATATATATATATATATATATATATATATATATATATATATATATATATATATATATATATATATATATATATATATATATATATATATTATGCTGTCGCATAATATAGCAGAAAACTAAACAAAATCAAGCCAAGTCTATATATAAAAAGGATTCCAAAATAGTTTCTTTTATCTTTAAACTTAAACATGACACGTCATATAAGACCGAAACAGTCGTGGGATGTGTTTCAATGATAATTCTACTAATTCTGTAATTAATAAGTGTTACGTATACTTTGAATATAATATCCCGGGCATGAAGCCGATCTAAAAGTCAGCCAAATAAAAGGTTAGTTGAGGTTTGCCTAGATGGCGCAAGAGGCTTCACGCTTTCCTTCTAAGCAGAAGGTTACGCGATCGAATCCAGTTTGATGAATGTATGTTTTTTATGTTTTATTTTGACATTTAGAAAAACAATGGCGCACAGATTTCATATGGTTTGAACAAGATCTCGTCTTTGTTTAAAATGCCTAAATAAGTTTGTCACCTTTGAGCCTGAAATTATAATTTTGTTATTGTTGATATTGAAAAAACCAGTTTGATTCGGTTGACTAAAACGAAATCATACTGGCGATTAATAAGAAAAAATAACTGATACGTTTATAATTTGGCAGATACTTTACTTTTCTAAATATGAATGAAGTTTCCTTCTGGAAATCTTCTGTATAACTTTAGTGAAATTTGCAATACAAGTTTCTTCTAAAGAGACTTACACTGTCTACATATATAGCAAAATTTAGTTCTTTAGATTAATAGAAAACTGAGTTTTGGGCATTTTTCTCAAAAGAAGTTAGAACGCAAGATATTTTTGATAATAGAGAGATATAGATGGTAACACTTTCAAAAGTATTCTTCAAATGTGCGCATACTAGGACCTCTAAAATCGATCTTCAAGGGCTGTGTAAGTTTAAAGTATGAACTTTACTAATATGCCGTATAATAATAGTGTACGATTCTTATGAAAATTTGCTACTATAACGCACTTTCTGCGTACCGACATTTTACATCTTTAAACTCCTTGTCACATTTTCATATGATTTTATGTACCATAGTTGGTACTTATCTAATAGTTTCCAAAATATGGCGAGCTGAAGACATAAATTGAAATCTGAAGAGGTTTAATAAAACTGTTTTTGTTAACTGACTTTTAACTCTTCAGCTACAAGCTTCTACATCTTAATGCTGAAATATAGCTTAACCGCAAGCAATTGGCAGTTCCTGAGACTTTTATATAGGGGCTCCTAAGAGATTATTCTTTTTTAGAAAATTAAATTGACTTTTTCAAATTAGATACCCCGTATATTATTACATATTTGAATTGTGGGTTTAATTCTCGACGGGAATATTTTATATTGGTTTTTTATTTTATTTTTGCGTCTTAACCAAAATGTTTCATTATTCTGTGAATTTGAGTCATTTTTTTTATTTTCTCTTCGTTTTGATACTAAAAATAAATACTCTGTGAGAAAATGCACAAACTTTGTGGAACATGACGTTCATTTGCTTATTTTGTAAAAAAACTAGAAGATATGCAGAATATTATATAATGGAAAATAAGTCAACTATTTTAAGTATTATGTGCCCAGAACTGTCAAGTTTTGCATTGAGCAAGGTTGCTTTAAAACAAGCACCAATTGCCAAACGTGACAGATTTTAAATTTAAGTGACAATAATTTTTTTATAGTTTTTTTAATTATTTTTTGTCTTTTTATTATTGTTTTTATTATCATTATTTTTTTATTTTTTCCACGATTGATGTTAATTAACAAATGGAAGATGGACGGATGACCTGAAACGAGTTGCCAGCAACTCGATAAAGGAATCACAGGACAGACAAAAATGAAAAAAACTAGAGAAGACCTACGTTTAGCAGTGAATATATATATATATATATATATATATATATATATATATATATATATATATATATATATATATATATATATATATAATGTTCAGAAATATTTCCAAGGTCTTTAATGTGAGACATACTTGGTTCTCAGGTTGTTTCCTTATTCACCAATATACCTCTATCTGAAACCCTTGACATTCTCAAAAATAAACACAAAATTTCCCACCATACCTTAGCTCTTGTAGAACACTGCACATATAACACTTATTTCCTTTTTCAAAACAAATTTTACAAACAAGTTCGAGGTGCTCCAATGGGTTCACCTCTCTCTCCTGCATTAGCTAACATTTTCATGGAAAACTTCGAGACACAAACCCTCAATTCATCGCAACTTAAACCAACCTGTTGGTTAAGATACGTTGACAAAATTTTCGCTGTCTGGCCACACGGCAAAGAATCTCTAGACGAATTCCTTTCTTACCTAAATAACATCAACTCCCAAATCCAGTCCACCATGGAAATAGAAAATAATTTTTCTTTGCCTTTCTTAGATGTACGCATCACTAAAAACCCAGTCAGAGGATTTTATTACACTGTCTACTGAAAACCAACCCACACTAATCGTTATCTTAACGCCCAATCTCACCATCACCCATCGCAACTAAATTCCGTGACTCGAACACTAGTAACACGATCCCTTAGACTAACGGACAACCACAACAAACAGACAGAGTTAAACTTTTTAAGACAGACATTGCTAGAAAACGGATACGACAACAATCAGATTCTACGAAACATTAGAAAGGCACAACAACAAACCACTACACCACAACAAGAACAAACAGAGTCCAGACAACAACACACAGCGTTTTTACCATACATTAAAGGTGTCACCGACAAAATCAGCAGAATTTTTAGAACCCATAGTATCAAAACCGTATTCACAACACAGCAAAAACTGTCAAATCTGATAAAAACTCCCAAAGATACGATTCCAAACGAATCCCACGGAATTTGCGAAATTCCTTGTTCAGACTGTTCTCGAACTTATGTAGGACAAACAAATAGACGCATCTACAATAGAATATACGAACACACCCTCGCAGTTAGAAAATCCGACCCATCATCGGCGCTGGCCATGCATCATATTCATACAGGGCACAAAATAGACTTCGATAATGCCAAAAAAATAGCACTGGTTTACAACTTTAAAACGAGAATTATCCGCGAAGCAATCGATATTGAAAAACGTCCCGATTGTTTAGATAAGAGAGATGATGGTCTTCGCCTTCCGACTACTTGGAAACCTATTATATCTTCTTTACAAACACACAAAAAGAAAATAAATTCCACAGACAATTTTATTGCCCCATTATCTGCCTCAACAAATGCCGGTGACCCTCTTAATCCTCCTCATCCTCTAAGTACCGTGACCAAAGCCCCCCACTTAATTGACGGTGACCCCACTACTTTCACTGATAACGAAGCAGGTAGACGGAACGACATATATAAGACAAGACTTGCAACGAACTGCCAGATCTCTCTGAGGCCTAGGGTTGAACACACTGAGACCTCACAGACGATCTCCGGAGAGATTTGGGGAGTAGGCAGATTGAGGCTCCGTAATCTAGCTACAACAACCCAACCCACCTTTGTCCACCGCTCTAAGGAGTAGGCAGATTGAGGCCTTAGGGTGTCCTTACATATTTTCTTTACCCACCTTTGTCCACCACTCTAAGGAGTAGGCAGATTGAGGCCTTAGAGTGTCCTTACATATTTCCTTTACTCACCTTTGTCCACCACTCTAAGGAGTAGGCAGGTTGAGGCCTTAGAGTATCCTTACATATTTCCTTTACCCACCTTTGTTCACCACTCTAAGGAGTAGGCAGATTGAGGCCTTAGAGTGTCCTACATATTTCATTTACCTCTTGAAAATGGCTCCAAACAGGAGCCGAAACGTCAAGTTTTCATAAATTCTGGACGCGATTCAACCCGAGAACCAAGTATGTCTCATATATATATATATATATATATATATATATATATATATATATATATATATATATATATATATATATATATATATATATATATATAATTGTTGCACCAGGGCTTTCCCGAGAACTGCTGAGAATTTTGAAAAACCCTCAAACTCGTAGATATTTCGTGCGCAGGGAACATATTTTTAAACCCTAACAGGATTTGTATCAGCCCTAGCAGTGGCGACTTCCGCGCCCTTGTTTTAAATGGGAATGTGTGCCGAGCGTCACCTTTTTGGAAAGCTCCTTTCATTCTCTAATCAAAGCTGAAATTTTAGAATATACCGATTAGCTTTTTAGATATTTGCTTTCAAAACCTAAGCTGGAAATTTAAAATCTACCGATTAGTTTAAATGTGCTTTCGTAATTTCAAAATTAAACGCCTTAAATAATAGTATAAATTTTGTGTACAAGGTTGCAATTATATTTAAGTAAATTGTTTTAAACCGCAACTACAGCTCTTTTTTAGGATATGTGGCTCCACTAAAAAGAAAAAGGAAATCAGCAATTATATTTTTAATTTATTTGCTTAAAATAACCATCATTGGCTTTCATGCAATAATGCAGTCTGTGATCAAACCCTCTTCTGACATTTTCCAACATGTCCATGGTTATTCTGTGACATTCAGTATTAATTTTCTTACTAAGTCCCTGCAGATCTTGTGGTTGCGTTTAAAAGAACTTATATAGATATAGCTGGCCATTCAATAGGACCTCTTCTTCATATCCACTGACCTACAACAATAATTAGAAAACCCTGAATTACAAACTGGCTTTAATATCGGAATATACGTTGTAAATTTTCAACATTACATCCCCTTTAAATAACCTGCTGTTAAAATTAAATAGCAACCTAGCTGTGTAAGGATTATGAAAAAAATATTCTACCCATAGCTATGCAGTGAGGAGTGACACCATCCTGCTAAATGTGATTAATGTTATGATTCTCATTATTTTTCATAATTTTGATTATCAAAACATTCATTTCATTGTCCAGCAAACTAAGATACTTTCCTCCATTAGGAATGAAAATTAAACCCTTAAATTGGTTTACTATAATCCCTACCCAAACGTTTAATTTCTTGTGATTTTGGGTATGGGATCCCTGTACAGGTATTTGCGTCACTCCAATAGCGATAGTTGTGCTTGTTGATAGCTTTCATCACTTGAAACAATCGTCAGGTCTGTAAAATGTGTTGTAGTGAATTTGGTTTCACAAAGTGTACTTATAAACTGCAATATTTTGATGATACCAATCTGCTGTTGCTCTGTGTACCACTAAGTTTGGATCACTCTGTTTATCTTTACTTAATAAACATACGTGGATTTTTTGGTGGAAAACTGTTAAAGGAATCAGTTAAAAATCCACAAGAAATATTGTGTTTAAGTGTAACAAGTTAGTGGAACTCTTAACAATCAAGAACCGTTACCACAAAAATTCCCTTATATTTTCTCCATTGAACAGAGGAAATTGCGTAACGCTTCATCGGTTTCAAGGCTCAAGTTTTTGGGCCCCTTTTGTTTCCTGCTGCCTGCCTAATCGCCCAACTTTGTATCGAGATCTAATACATTGTAGTTAATGGACTGTATTCATTAAAATTACATCTCTAAAATTAAGAAGTGATTGTGCAGAACGCTGGTTTCTGTGGTTCTTCGTTAACGGTTCGCTTAACACAATTTCCCAATGTGTGTAATCTCAAACCTCTACTGATTTCGGTACAGTTTGTTATACAGGGTTAGTTTAAAGTGTGGAAACATGTGATTATCTCACAAACAAAAAACGATAAAAACAAGATTTTAATACATGTTGCAAGGCCGCCATAGGTGCATATTTTCACGTTATGACAAAACATTCTGGATGGTCCTGAAAAGCGTGGTGGTTGCAATTATTGATTTTTTAAATGGAACACCCTGTATATTATATAATTTTATGAATCCTTTAAAACTCTAGATTAACTTTTTTTAAGGTACCCTATGCCCAAATTCTATGGTTATACAGATATCGGCACTTTAATTATTGCATTACATGTATTGATAAAACTAATAGTAACACATAAATATCTCATGCGCAGAAAACAAAAAATAAAAGTCTGGACGCAGCAAGGGCGTTATGGTAGTCAATTTTCATAAAAATGTTTTTTAATAGAAAATATATATTTTTTAAAGATAGCTTGCATCAAATTTGGTTACCAGTATAACCTATATAGGAGAAACAATGTACCATATTTTGTCAAAATAACTTTATTATTTGACAATATACAAAAATCTTCCGAAAACAAACTTAAAATGGGCCCAAAAAACTGGTTTCCTGGCCAACGAACCTTAGGTTAATAGTAAATAAAGCTCCCGAAAAAAATATTTTATGAAAAATCGCTACCATAACGCACTTCCTGAGTCCCGAAGTTATTTTCTTACAAACATGCATTATCTTTTGATGGAAAATGCAAAAATTGCAATAGTATAAGGCGTGTTCGATCAGGACAAAAATTGCATCACCAGTGACTTCTGGGCCACCTGTGATTGTAAAAATAATTTTATAAGATGCAGCTCCAGACATCGTATAATTAACATATAAAATTTTTTCTCATATTTTGTATAATAACAGATATATTGAGCTTTACTCTAGTAAACGCGTCACCCTGTATATATGCAAACAGATAAAAACTGAAACTAACCCGGATATGGGTTTATGGGGCCTAGTTCACGCTCATTTGAAGAAATCTTTTCAAAATTCAAAAGTCACTAAAATTGTATCCAACTCTATGAGTAAAATTGTAATGGCCAAAAATAAATATGAATGTAAGAAGAAGAGCATGCCTACATTTGTACTACAAATGTCAGAAAACACAATACTTATTTACATGTCACTTTAAAAGTAGATCTGACATTTATCAAAATAATTTGTCAGTTGAATATGACATGTACTGTTGCCGTGGATTATTATGCACTATTTTATTACGCCTTATAAGAATCTTGTTTTTTTTGGACTACGAAAGCTTATTTTACTGTTTAAAGATTTTTCGATCCCTTAACCTTAAATGGTTTTCGTCTCATTTAACGTTGTTTCATTATAGAGTCACGGTAGGTTTTAGAATCTAGAAATTATTCTATTTTGTGTGAATTTTTCGTGGCATACCTAGAACAACTTTTATTTTCCTTCAATTATAAATGACAATTTTAAGTAAATTCCTATATTTTCTGTGCCCAATGTGTTGAACGTATGCGAAACGGGAGAAGGAAATTTCATTTGAAGTTAAAATGGCGAAGAGAACTTTATTCGAGGCACGAGCGTTGTTTCCTTTTTTTTAATATTAATAACATTTATAGGTAAATTAGCAGATTAGCGTATTGTGCGTTTAAAAAAATCAGAAACATGCTTAGAGGAACCCCTTTATGCATTAACCATGGGACAAATGCTGTGATCTCAACTCCACAATACAGTTAAGAGACCTAAAGTAAATTTGAGGTTCTGTGCAAGGTAAGCATCCTACAATGGAGCTACAAATGCAAACTGTAAAAAACTCACCTTACAGAAGTTCATAGAAACGAGAAACTACTTACCAACACCGTTTTTCCATAAAAAACTTCCATTTTGCCCAATTGAAAAAAAACCTCTATAAAGGTAATCTGATTCTTTAAAATTAAATAAATAACTGAAACTGCTACCAAAGCATCACATAAAGGGTCTATTTTAAATTAATTTTCTGCAAATAATTTAATAAAATAAAGAACAATGAAGATTGTAGCTGAAACTTAAGGCCTTTTAACTTCTTACCACATTTATGCTGCATAGCCGTTCATGTAGATTCTCTATCTAAAACATGTCAATTTTGGCGTTTTGAATCGCGACTTTTTAACGTTTTAAGAATAAAAACTAAAAAGCTTATAACTTTTTTTAATTTTAACTTTAAGATTCAAATTTTGGTGCATCGTTTTCTTTTTACGATATAAACCCCCGCATCCAATATGGTTGCCCTAACTTTGTTATTTCCGGAGATATAAAAATTTTCCGAAAGAAAACGCAACATTTTCCGGGTAAAACTAGTCCGATTTTCCTGGCTAACGAACTTATCCAAGCCAACATATGAAGTCTGAAACCGTTCTCGGATTTGGGTTCCAGGGGTCCCAAATAGCGCTCATTTGAAGAAATTTTTTCAAAATTCAAAAGTCGCGATCTCCCCATTAATTATTTTTTTAAAGAAAATTCACTAAAAACCTTTTCACAGATATTGTATAGCCACGGAAATATAAAATACACTAGGTGGTAATGAAAAGCGTAGCCACTAAGCCTCAAAATGTTTATTCTAGTATTACAACTCGAATCATATTAATAAAAATAATCAACATTTAAAGAAATAAAGAAAAATAACCAAACAAATTTTAAAGTAAATCTTCAAAGTGAAAACCGTTTACGATTTGACAATATCAAAGTCTTTTACAAAATTGTCCAATTGAATCACGTAAATATGTTTGTGGTATCAGCTTTAACTCTTCCAAATTCGATCTTGTAAAGTTTGTAAATCAACTGGTCTATTTTTGTAAACTTGGTTTTTAAGGTTTCCCCCACAAAAAAAATCGAATGGGGTCAAGTCCGGTGACTAGGGAGGTCGTTCTATCGCTCCTCGACGTACTATCCATCTCTGTGGAAACAATGTATGTAAATAGCTGGCACAATATTATTTCTTAACAGGTCCAGATATCTGTCACAATTTATTACCTTCTATAAAAAAGGGTCCGGGTATGTGATTATTAATAATCCCCGCCCAAACATTGATTTTCTGCGGCCACTCCGTGTGTCTCTCCCTCATCCAACGGGACTTACGTCTAGACCAAATCCGGCAATTATGTCTATTTACTTCTCCGTTGAGTCAAAACGTTGCCTCATCAGAAAATACTTTTTTTTTCAAAATCATTGTTCTTTTTTTCTTCAACTATTTCACAAAACTGCAATCTGTGGTCTGGGTCATCTTCTGTAAGTTCTTTATTGTAGTGAATTTTATAGTGTTTTATTTTTTATGACTTCAAAATTCTTATCACGGACGTCTAAACGATATTGTTGTATAGCGTCAACTGGTTTGAAGATATTTGAGGGTTTTCCTCAACTTGGAGTAGCACATTTAGTTTTGTTTCATTATGTGTAGCAGTTTTCGTCCTGCCATGTTTAGGAAAATTTTTAACATTTCCGGTGTCTCTATATATTTTGATAGTTTTAAAAACGGTTGATCTGGTAATAATATGTTGAGGGTTCAATTCATTAAATATGCGTGTAACTTCTTCATACGTTCTTTCCTTGTCGCCAAACTCTTGTAAAATTAGGATTTGTATGCGTTCTGTATCGCTAAGATATGCCATTCTATAAGGTGATTGACATTAACTAATTTTGACAGATCACTAATATTTATTTACAAAGCATAGCCAGCTTTGTGGCAATCAGTACTTATTATGTAATTGTCGATACCTGCGTAACCATAGAATTTGGGCATAGAGCATAGGATCCAAAGCGCTTCCTAGCAACTACAGGCCTATTTCTCTCCTTTCAGTCGTCTTGAAAAACACAGTCTAATCCACGACAAGCAGTATGGATTCCGTCAGCGCAGATCGACTGCCGACCTCCTTTCCTTTTTCACCCATTCTTGGAACAAGTCTATGGGACTACACGGTGAATCCCAGATTATTGCTCTAGACATATCCAAAGCATTCGGCCAGGTCTGGCATGCAGCGCTGCTTAATAAACTTCCGGCCTATGGCCTACCACCAAAACTTTGTACCTGGACAGCAAATTTCCTCTCCAACAGGAGCATTTCTGTTGTTGTGGATGGCCATTCATCTAAACTATTAATGCAGGAGTTCCTCAAGGTTTAGCTTTAGCCCCTACTTTGTTTTTTCTCCACATCAATGACCTCCTCTCTAGCACATACAACCCAGTTCACAGTTACGCGGACGACAGCACCCTCCACTCAAATATACAATATTCTAAGCCTGTCTCTTTAGATGAGGATCGCAGAATCATGGAGGGTTCTGTCTCCGTGGATCTCCAAAAATATTAGACTGGCGGAGTAGAAATCAACCCCAACAAATCTCAGTCTTGCTTTCTTTCTCATAAGAGATACACCAGCCCTAGACCCATCACAATGAACAACCAAGTTATTCAAAGTAATGTGTCCTTTTCACTTGTTGGCCTTTCTGTGGATCGAAATCTTAATTGGCACCAACATGTCACATCAATTGCAGAAGCGGCTGCTAACAAATTAGGTTTCCTCTTCTGGGCCCGCAAATACTTTTCACCAGCTAATCCCTATACTTTATATACTTCACAAATAGGGCCAAACCTCGAATACTGCTACCACATCTGGGGTGCAGCTGCCTCTTCTACACTCGCCATCCTGGACTCCATTCAAAAGGGAGATATACGCCTCATCGGTGACCCTACCCTCCCGAAGGCTGTCATCCCTTGCCCACCGACGTGCCGTTGGTGACCTCTCTCTCTCTTTTTTATATATCTGCACGGGCACTGCTCAGAGGAGCTTTCTTCCATAGTTCCCCCACCTGCTGTCCCCAACAGATCTACCAGGGCAACAGAGCGAATGCACCCTCTAACTGTCCAGGTCACCAGACATAGAACATCTTGTTATGCCCGCTCTTTTGTCCCGAGGACTTCCAAGTTGTGGAATTACTTGCCGGCATATGTTTTTCCTTCTCCTCCGAACCTCCAAACCTTCAAGTCCAGAATTAACAAGTTACCTATTTCCTCCTTGTCAACACCCACGGTACGATAGTATTTAGGCTGTAAGCCCTCGTGGTGTGTTGTTGAAATTTAAAAAAAAGGGTACCGTATAACCAAGTACCTAGAGTTCGAAAAGATTAATAAAATCATATAATATACAGGCTCTTCCATTTAAAGAAATCAACCATCGCAACGATTTTCAGGACCACCCTATATATTTTGGGTAACCTCGAAAGGACGCTGCCACGACAACCCTACAATACCTATGAAAACATTTTTATTTGTTGTTTTCCGTGCATAAGATATTTATGTGTTACTATTAGTTTTATCAATACATGTAATGCAATAATTAAAGTGCCGATATCTGGGTTACCATAGAATTTGGGCACAGGGTACCTCACAACAAAGTTAATCTAGAGTTCGAAAGGATTTATAAAATGATATAATATAGAGGGTATTCTATTAAAAAAAAATCAATCATTGCAACCACTACGCTTTTCAGGACCACACTATATGTTTCCTCGTAACGTGAAAATATGCACCTATGTCAACCTTACAAACTGTTTTAAAATCTTGTTTTTATCGTTTTTCGTTTGAGAGATATTTAAATGTTTCCATACTTTAAACTAACGCTGTATAAGGTGCCTCATTACATTTTGAAGTATTTTAACAGCTGATCCCTATCGAACTCGTTAAGATATTAATGGCCGCTTTTTTCTTTAGTTTAGCCTGTTTTTTTTTCCTCAGAGCTCGTCCGCGACTTCGCCGGACCGAAGACACTGCAGCCTTTGGCTTGTTGTGCATGCCCTTAGCCTTTTTACTCCACCCATTCCAAAATCACTGCGCCTTGAACTAGTCTGCACAGCGATTGGTAGGGTGAAGTTTTCTATTGCTCTGTCTCCGGTCTAGACTGACCGTAGATCAGTTGTCTTATGCGTTCCAGAGCTCTACACTCGCACAAGATGTGCTGGGCTGATTCCTCCCCCTCGTCGCAGAGTCTGCATGCGAGGTCCCCCTCGTCGCAGAGTCTGCATGCGAGGTCCCCCTCGAACCGCCCCATTTTATGCAGGTGTTTCTTGGCGGCCATGTGTCCCGTCAGGAGACCTGTTATGTTTCTGAGCTGTCCTCTGCTAAGATTTATCAGCTCCACAGCTCTTTTTGAACTGGGTTCGTAAATTACTGTTTTCCCATGTCTGAGCCGTAGACAGTCTGCCCAGTACACCTTGTGTTTGTTTCTGACCCAGAACCTAATGGCTCCCCTGGCCATGCTCTTTGTCACGCCCAGAACCGGTTCTGGTCCCATAAATGGTTCTGCTGACCCCCTCTTCGCGAGTCTGCCAGCTCCTTCATTGCCTATGACCCCCGAGTGACCCGGCACCCAGATGAGGGTGACCTCATTCTGCCCAGCCAGGTCGCTCGTCTCGTCTCGGCACTCACTCACCAGCCAGGAATTTACCCGTGAGCTACTTAGGCCCTTAAGGACTGCCTGTCTGTCTGTGGCTATGAGGATCCGCTTGTTGGTGTAGCCCCTCCTCTTGTTCTCCCGCACACAGTGGATGATGGCAGGATGGCGTACATTTCGGCCTGAAAGACCGTGGCATGGGCTCCGAGGGAAATACTATGACTTACCCTCAGTCCTTCCGAATAAACACCTGCCCCCGTCTCACGCTCCCCGCCGGATCCGTCCTTGAACCAGACGAGCGCGTCCCGTGGTATGTCCGGCGTCTCTTCCCGCCATGCCGCGCGGTCGGGGATTTCCACTGTGAAGTTTTTTCCCCTGCAGATTCGCGGGCTTGCCAAGTCTAACCTCATTTCAAGCATGGGCTCCTTCACGATCTCTGCTGAATTTTGCAGTGGCTCCTGAAGCCTGCGTTGATCTTCAGCCTACCAGTGCAGGCTAGTCTGTATAGTCCTAGCCTGGCCTCCCCCATAATAAGTGTAGGGGGGCAGATCCAGCAACACCTCCATGGCGACTGCCTTCCTTTTGTAAGTGGCTTGGATAAATTCGTTATCAAGGAAAATCTAACCAGGTTTTCCGGGAAATTTTTGCGTTTCCTTTTGAAAGAGATTTTTATCTCAAAAAGCAGAAAAGCTATGGTAACCAATTTGGTACGTAAGTTTACGATATTAAAAGGAAACTATATACCAAAATTTATATTTCTCTCTCTCTCTCTCTCTCTCTCTCTCTCTCTCTCTATATATATATATATATATATATATATATATATATATATATATATATATATATATATATATATTATAAAAAATATTTGGTGCCAGATAATTTCGATAAAAATTGACCACCATAACGCACTTTCTGCATCCAGACTTTTGGTACATAGTAAGCATTTTATCAGGGCAACATACTTACCGAATTTCATCCAAATAACTTTGTTTTTTTTTTCAGATAATCTTTTTTTTTTCAGAAAAAACAATTTTCTTAGAAAAACTGGTCCGGCCGGGCTGGTTAACGAACAGGTCCGCGATTTTAACAAAATAAAGAAACATTTTCGAAAAATCTCACCATCGATACCTCGCTATCGTCTGTTGTTTATGATAATAGTAAGGTATCGATGGTAAGTCTGTCAAAAAAATTCTTCAAATGAGCGCGAATTAGGACCTCTAGAACCGATTTCCACAGTCAGTTTAAATTTAACGTATTAATTTTAGTAACATCCTGTACTAATAGTGTACAATTCTTATGAAAATTCACTACTATAACCCACTCGCAGAGTCCCTAATTTAAATAATTTTATAACCTTAGATTCTACAATGGTGCTAATTTCAGTTGCAATTTGAAAGTACGCTGTTGAAAAGCGAACTTAATGGTTTTCCGATAGCAAAGTTAGGATTTCCCGCCTTTCGAGGTCACCATCTTTTCAGACGTACGTCTTTTGTCTTCTGATTTAGACAGGTCCACTCGACCTACCCTCTTTGATGACTCTAAATTACTTCACACTGAAAAACAATAGTGAAAAGATTGATTGTGTTTTAAAGGAAACAAAAAAAAACTCATCTGCACTTTGCTTTTCGTCTGAAATAATGATTAAGATGGAGTAGTGCACTTATAGACGAATTCAAGTCCAGTTTTGTTTCAAGAACTTTAGCGGCCAGTAAGCTTTTATAGCTCGTTCTTTTGTAAAGTCATAAGATGTGGTTAATGATTTCCCTAATTAGTGGTAATAGTTTTGAAAACTTGATAGAACGTTGATTCAAATTTGGGGTTTTGGATACTATTAATGCTACCTGAATAGACCGTTCGGGTGATTATCTCTATTAGAAATAGCAATCACATTTTGTGTGTTCTGTTGCAAAGATAGCTAGATCTTGTTATATTTTAAATTTAAGTTTAAATAGGTCCTTAGAAGTGTATGAAGTCGATGTATCACAAATATACTTAAATCATAATTATAATAATGAAGCACCTAAACTGCAATTAACTTTACTCAAGCTAAATACTAATACTTTTGCTAGTTTATAAAATAAATATTACGGTTTGAGTAGCTCAGCGTGTGGATTATATAAAATTCCCCCTGGCGTCGGTGATTGGCTCTAACTGCTGAAATTTTGAAAAGGAGAAATTTCAAGGAGCTTTCTATTATTTACTTGCCTGTTTATCTTGTTTGACTAAATAGGTAACAAATTTGTAAGTAAATATGGTTTTACTACGACTTCCACATCGTCACAACGTGTTGAATTAACGAATATATGACAACAGTTTTTAAAAAATTTTCGCTTGACTAAAAAAGTACAAAACATGTATAAACATATATAAACATATATACACAAAAATAAAATAAAAAAAACCTCTGGACGCAGCAAGTGCGTTATGACAGTGAATTTTCATAAAAATATTTTTAAATAGCAATTATGTGTGTTTTTTTAAAGAAAGCAGGCATTAAATTTAGTTACCAGTATAACCTATATAGTAAAAACAATGTACCATGTTTCATCCAAACAACTTTATTGTTTGGAAATTTACAAAAATTTCCGAAAGTAAACTTAAATTGTTCCCGAAAAAACTGGTTTTCTGGTCAACCTTATAGGTTAATAGCAAATTGATTCAAAATTTGAAGCATTTAATGAAAATTCGCTACCATAACGCACTTGCTGCGTCCCGAATTTCTTTTCTTACAAAGATGTATTATATTTCGATGGAAAATACAAAAATGCAATAACATAGGGCGTGTTCGATTAAAAAAATTCACTAAAAAAAAAGAAAATTTGAATCACCAACGATTTATGGGCCATCCTGTAATTGTGGAAATATTTTTTAAGATGTAGCTTAAGACACCCTACAATTAATGTATACAACTTTTTTTCGTAACTTGCATAATAACGGATATATTGCGCTTTAATGATTTTTTACGATAATTCGACAAAAATGATGTACCATTAAACGATAAACTCTATAGCCAACACTATTGCTAAAGCATCAGAGAAAGGGTCTATTTGAAATGAATTTTCTGGGAATATTTTAGTAAAATGAAGGACAATGACGATTGAAACTAAGAGCTCAGGCTTTGTAAAACATTATTCTTGAGACATTTTCCTTCCATAGATCATATTAATTTCAGGTTCATTGCCTAAATATTAACAATTTTGACGTTTAAAATCGCGACTTTGACGTTTTGAGGAAAACCCAAATTTATTTTTCTTTAAATGCCTGCAACTTTTTTGTCCTTTAACCGACAGCGCTAAATTTTGGTAGGTAGCTTACATATAACGATATAAACCCGTGTACCAAATTTCGTTGTCCTTACTTTGTTAATTCCGGAGATATAAATTTTTTTCGATTTTTTCTAAAGAAAACACAAAATTTTTCGGGAAAACCTCGGCGGATTTTCCTGGCTAACGAACTTATCCCAGCCACTCGCGAAAGGAAGGTACTCACCAAATTTTATCAAAATCGGTTCATTATTTTTTTAGTTATAGGTGTGACACATAAATATATAAACATATATATATATATATATATATATATATATATATATATATATATATATATATATATATATATATATATATATATATATATATATATATATATAAACATATAAAGTCTGAAACCGACCTCGGATTTGGGTTTCAGGGGTCCTAAATAGCGCTCATTTGAAGAAATTTTTTCAAAATTCAAAAGTCGAGATCTCCTCATTAGTGAATTTTTTTTAAGAAAATTCACTAATAAATATAAAAACATGATTTGGGAACGAACATTTTTTTGTATGTTGTTCTGTCGGTCTGTCAGTCTGTCGGTCTGTCGATTTGTCTGTTTGTAGCCACGATAACTTTAGAACGAACTAAGATATCGCCTTCAAATTTGGTATAGAGTTAGCACTTGAAAAACGAAAGGTTCGAATTGCTTTTGGGTAAAACCGCTCTAGGGGGTAGGGGATGAATGGGAGTGATTTGATGAAAATTGACATTTTTTCGTTAAAACTCGAGTAATATAACGTTTTAGGGTTTATTTATTAGAAAACTGTTAATTTCATCAAACATCTGGTATTCTGTGCTGAAATTAAATAAGGTGTTGAATGTGCGGGGGTGGAATGTTGCTGACAAAAATTCCGATTTCTTTTGCTAAAACGGTGTGAAAAGTTTCAAAAATATATAAAACTGTATTCTGGAATGAAATTTTTTTGTCTGTCGGTCGGTGGCTTTTTTGGCATGTACGTCTGTCTGTTAGTAGGCGCAATAACTTTCGAACGAATTGAGGTATCATCTTCAAATTTGGTATCCAGTTAGCACCCGACAAAGGAACGCTTCGAATTGTTTTTGGGTAAGATGGCTTCAGCGGGTAGGGGATAAACAGGGGGTGATTTGGTGAAAATTGAATTTTCTTCAATCAAACTCAAGTTATATAACGTTTCAAAAGTTTACGGGTACAGGTATACAAATATTTCAATAGACAATAGTCTAATCATCAGGCAAGATTCCGCCAAATACCTCCGGGTTTTCCTCGACAAACACTTAACATGGCGCCCCCATGTCGATCACGCTCGAAAAAAAAGCCTCGATGTTCATCTCGAAGCTGTTCTCACTTCTAAATAGAAATTCCAAACTGTCCATGAACAATAAATTGCTCATGTACAAAGCCATAATCCGGCCAGCCTTGACCTATGCATCCTCTGCATGGGTCACCGCGGCCGCAACACACATCAAGACCCTTCAAATCATCCAGAACAAAATTCTGAGAATGGTTACCGGAGCACCATGGTTTGTCCGAAACAGTCAGATTCACTCTGATCTGCAAATGCCTTCGATACTTGAGTTTATAACTCAACTATCCACAACCCAGTTCGTAAAAGCCGCTTCTCACCCAAATGCTCCTCTCCGTAGTGCCACCGACTACGACGAGCAACTTCCACACAAGTATAAGCGTCCAAAGCTTATACTTACCCGCTAACGCCCCCGCGGTAAAAACAGAATGGAAACATTCATACCCAAAAAAGCCATTGTGTGTAATTCTTTCCGACGGAGGTATGGACTAAGGTCCGGTACTCCCAGGGAGGGGTTTTTAGTGAGTACAGTCTCACAGAACCTACGGGGCCGTGAATGGGGTCTGCATGAGCATTTCCCCCTCCTGCATCAACAAAAAACTCTGGACGCAGCAAGTGCGTTATGGTAGTGAATTTTCATAAAATTGTTTTTAATAACAAATATGTATGTTTTTTTAAGAAAGCATGCATCAAATTTGGTTACCAGTATAACCCATATACTAAAAACAATGTGCCATGTTTCATCAAAATAACTTTATTGTGTGAAAATGTACAAAAATTTCCAAAAGTAAACTTAAAGTGTTCCCGAAAAAACACGTTTCTTGATCAACCTTATAGGTTAATAGCAAATTGAGTTGTTCAAATATGAAACATTTGATCAAAATTCGCTACCATAACGCACTTGGTGCGTCCAGAATTTCTTTTCTTACAAACATGCATTATATTTCGATGGAAAATGCAAAAATGCAATAACATAAGGCGTGTTTGATTAAAAAAAAAAAGGAAATTCGTATCACCAACGACTTATGGGCCACCCTGTGATTGTAACAATAATTTTTTAAGATGTAGCTCAAGACACCCTATAATTAATATATACAAATTTTTTTCATATCTTATATAATAACGGATATATTGAGCTTTATTGATTTTTTACGAAAATTCGACAAAAATTATATACCATTAAACGATAAACTCTATAGCTAAGGCTACTGCCAAGCATCAGAGAAAGGGTCTATTTGAAATGAATTTTCTGCAAATATTTTACTAAAATGAAGGACAATGATGGTTGAAACTAAGACTTTAGGGCTTGTAAAATATCCTTCTTGAGACATTTTATTTCTAGAGCCCGTATTAGATTCAAGTTATTTGCCTAAATGTTGCCAATTTTGACATTTTAAATCGCCACTTTGACGTTTTGAGGAAAACCCCAATTTATTTTTCTTTAAATGCCTATAACTTTTTTGTCTTTGGACCTACATAGCTAAATTTTGGTAGGTAACTTACATGTAAGGATATAAGCCTGCGTGCCTGGTTGCCCTTACTTTATTAATTCCGGAGATATTAATTTTTTTCGAAAGAAAACACAAAATTTTCCTGGAAAACCTGGGCAGATTTTCTTGACTAACGAACTTATCCAAGCCATTTGCAAAAGGAATTTTTTTACCAAATTTAATCAAAATCGGCCCATTATTTTTTGAGTTATCGGTGTGATACATATATATATATATATATATATATATATATATATATATATATATATATATATATATATATATATATATATATATATATATCATATAAAAATAGAAACTGACCCCGGATATGTTTTCTGGGGGGCCTAATTAGCGCTCATTTGAAGAAATTTTTTCAAAATTCAAAAGTCGGGATCTCCTCATTAGTGAATTTTTTTTAAGAAAATTCACTAAAAAGGAACCGATCCACCGACATAGCCAGTAAGCAGCAGTTCACGGTCCAGCCGAGTGTCTTCAGCCTTAGCTGAGAGTGCCCCGATATTATATTGCAGTGTGATAAATGATTTGCCGGCTATTACAAAAGATGTTGGCTCCGCGATATAATAGCATGGTACGACCTAGCTTGGTCTAAAACGCCTGCCCCAGTTGTTGATTCCTATGAGTAATCGTCTATGATCAAACCACACCGGCGCCCCTTTTCGCTCCTTGTGTTGACCGACCAGGATGCCTGATTCCCGATTGTAACCCGCTGGTCTGGGCAAAAAGACAAAGTTGTTTAATACCTGCTGCTAAACAAGGGAAACTCATTCCATATGACCCCCCCCCCCCCCCCTCCCACATACAAAAATCACACCGTCGGCTGACTAAAAGTAAATGGAATTTTCCTTTTTAAAAGAAGTAAATGGAATTTTTAAATTTCACTTATGAATTTATGAATGGGAATTTATGTCATTAATGTATATAAAACTTTAATCTGATTGTAGTATTAAATAAGAAATTCATTTATGTTTTAAAATCACAAATTTTGGAACAGCGCAAAGAAAAAAAAAGATCAAAATCAAACCTCAATAAAAAGAGCGCAACTTATAATATAAGAATTTGTTGATTAAGTACTGGTGTAATTTTGTTAATTTTGTTATTTCTGTATCCTTCTAAAGTTGGTGGAATTATATCAGGCATATATATTAAATTTTAAATGCAGTATTATTGTTTGAGAACATGATAAATATATCTAGTTTTTTAATATGGGCAAGTAAAACGGAAATTGAATAATCATTAAATTCATTAATTTTAAAATCAAAAAAACTCACTACATACCCTAGTAGTATGGAGTCAAAAGCCAGGCAAATATAAATACATATAAGGTATAAATTTAGAGAATATAAAGATCAATAAAAAATATAAATATAAAACTGCTTTATTTGCAAATCATAGTCCAATACATCACATAATAATAATAATACATTACATAAAGTTTATATATATATATATATATATATATATATATATATATATATATATATATATATATATTTATATATATATGTATGTATGTATGTATGTATGTATGTATGTATGTATGTATCAACACAGATCTCATTAGTAAATTTTTTAAAAGAAAATTCACTGCAAAAGCCTGTGGCTTTTTGAAGAAGTCACGTTCTCTAAGTTATTTGGCTTAAATTTTTTTTTCGAAAAATGAAACTAATGATAAAATAATATTTACCTTCATTTGCTGTGACTATAGTACATCTTACCGCATTAGTTTAGAATATATTTCACATCCAGATATAGAGTTAGATACGTCTGATTAACCACCAGGATTCAAATCCTCGATTTCTCCTCCTTGTATAATTAGTTATCGCGTGTTCAAAGAGAAAGAGAGACTAGATGAATAACTACATTAGTGGGGAAATTACAGAAGACACACGGCCTGGTTAATTAACAGACACACATGACATACAGACAAGTCGATATGTAGGCAATCAATCCGCCATAGCTCTTCTCACACACAAAGGTGAAGCTCCTGCCCTATTAGTCACTATCTGTATAGTATTAATATTATTAGAGTCTGCTGATTGTGTTAGAATTAGCTTTGCTTAAATCTAAAGGATGTAACTTTCCCTGCAGTGGGGAGTTTGTCACATGGGATAAATTGAGTTAATGAGATACAGCTTTTTTTTCAAAAATGCCTACACCTACATTAATATTTTAAGTTGCGGTCTTTAAGGGAAATACAGCGTATTCCAAATTTGAAATATGACCTCAGACGGTTTTTCAAATGGCAACCCTAGTTCTTTTTGTTGGCTATTTTTTAAGTACAAGTCAAGCAGTAGAAAGCCACCAACCTTCAAATGTTTATTCCGTGCCATTTAGGAAAAGTCTGGACGCAGCACATTAGAAATGACCCACAACATCTTACTAAAATTATATATATATATATATATATATATATATATATATATATATATATATATATATATATATATATATACAGGGTGGCGCATTGAAAACGAAACAGACCGATTTGCGTCCAGAGAATTTTTTTTAAGAAACGCTGAAACACGTCAATTTTAATATTGAGGGGGGGATATGTTTTGACGTAAAACTCAACTTTGTCACATCAACCCCTTAAGGGTGGTGATAACAACCCTTATATTTTAAATAGGGAACATGGGTCGAGTGTTACATCATTTGAAAGCTCTTTCTTTTCTGAATTCAGTACACTCATTTTTTTAGAAGTTTTATTAACTCGTTTAAAAATTATTCACAGTTGGAGTTGCAAGAACATATTTCATTCATTGTGATAAGAGATGCACTAATTAGGCAATTTTTCGTTAAAAAAAAAACTAAAAAACAAAACCAAACGTTCAAAAATGTTTATTCAGTTGAGTAAGTGTTCAAATTGTTGACCACCAGGTTCCATACAAAAGTACAAATTTTGTTCAAAAAGAGCTCTGACATTCTGGTGCATTTGTAGAGTTATTAGACGGCATTCTTCAACAATGCATCGTGGTAATTCTTCCAGAGACTCCGGTTCTGTTGCGAAAATTCTACTCTTTTAATGGCCTAATAAAAATAAGTCTAAATGAGTTAAATCCGGTGATCTAGGGGGCCACTCAATAACACCTCTACGCCCAATCCATTGTCCTGGAAACTCTCTGTTCAAAAACTCCCTAACACGTTGTGAAGAATGCGAAGGAGCTCCATCTTGTTGAAACACTAATTGATTTTCTTGTTAGCGATCATCATTATCAACAATGTCAATTAGTAGAGGGTAAACGATATCTTCTAGTAACTCCAAATACATTTCGCCACTCAAATTGCCCTCAAGAAAAATTAGTCCAATTAAACGGTCTCCAAAAATGCCAGTCCAGACATTCAATTTCTGTGGAGTTTGAGTGTGGACTTCGTGAAAATTTCTTGGATTATTATCTGCTCAATAACAACAATTATGACGATTGACTGTAGAGTTTAATAAAAACGCACACTCGTCTGAAAAACAAATATTGAACAGAAAGTTCCCGTTATCAGCTATTCGTGCAGTCATAACTTCACAAAACTCCAGCCGCCGATCAAAACCATCTTCATTCAGTTATTGTACAAGATGAATGTTATACGGGTGAAATTTATGATGCTTCAATATTCGCTGAATAGTTCTTCTTTTGATGCTTGAAACATCTCGTGTTCAAAGTTGGGTCTGCAGCCATTTGTCCTAAAACTTCAATCTCAGTAGTCTCTTTTCTAACCGGAAATTCACGTTCAGGATCCCGTTTTTTGTTGGCTACTGAACCACTTTGTCGAAACTTTGCAACTAACTCCAAAATGTATTTTCTGATAACATGTCTGTTCGGATGTCGTCCATTAAACAAATTTGCGGTACGGTTGGCACAGTCATCGTTTTTGAAAAAAAGAGTAATTATTTCAACTTTTTCTCCTAGAGAATACACCATTGTGAAATTAATTTTCGGAAGTATCAAGTATCAAACCGACCGATAAACTGAAATAAGAAACCGCATTTCTCTCATTCCGATAAGAAATGTTCTGATAGTCAATTTTGTGTTTACAAACCAACAAAACATTGACTATCAGCACATTTCTTATCGGAATGAGTGAAATGCGTTTTTGCAACTTCAACTGTGAATAATTCTTAAACGAGTTAATAAAACTTCTAAAAAAATGAGTGTACTGAATTCAGAAAAGAAAGAGCTTTCAAATTATATAACACTCGACCTATGTACCCTATTTAAAATATAAGAGTTGTTATCACCACCCTTAAGGGGTTGATGTGACAAAGTTGAGTTTTATGTCAAAACATGTCCCCCTCAATATTAAAATTGAGATGTTTCAGCGTTTCTTAAAAAAAATTTCTCTGGACGCAAATCGGTCGGTTTCGTTTTAAATGTATATATATATATATATATATATATATATATATATATATATATATATATATATATATATATATATATATATATATATATATATATATATATATATATATAAGTCAAAAAAACTCAAAATAATCATTTTTATTTTCTGGCTTAAATAATTAAAGTGTAGCCTGTATTATCGCTTAAGTAAATTTCATGTCTGATAAGGCCATATATTTTAGGCTTTTTTGTTAGAAATGAAAGTACTGGAATAATTTTTATTTAACTTCATTCATTTTCATGAAAAGTCAATTGTTTTTCTTCTTGCCAAAGGTAACTTAAAAATAATTAATATCATAAAAAAGCACTCTGAATACGTTTTGCAAAAATATGCCACATGATCCATGTTGCTATTTAAGAAATTAAAGGGTTGTCACCCTCCAAAAAGGGGTGCTTAAAAAATCTCAATAATGACACCAAATAGTCGCCAATAGTCAGTTTATATATATATATATATATATATATATATATATATATATATATATATATATATATATATATATATATATATATATATATATATATGTCAGTGTAGTTGGTTACATGGTCAGTGGTACGCCATATCACCGGTCGTGTATCTGGGGCTTTAGAGTTCATTTGCCTTCATATTTCCTTAACCTCTTAAAAACGGAACCGAAACGTCGAGCTTTAATAAATTGTGGACACAGTAAAACCCGAGAAGCAAGTATATCACTCATACACACACATTATTTTTTAATTGATTTATTCATAAAAATACATAAAAGCACAAACTTATAAAAGTTTTCTTACATAAAAAACTGAATAAATGCTATAAAGCCCACAAAAGTAAGAGACTTGTGCGTGGGTAATACAGATCAATAATATACCTAACAAATTCCAACAATAAAACAATTGTCTACATTTAAAATTAACAATCCTACAAAAAAATTAAAACAAAATTACTTACACTTAAAGAAACAAAATAAGTCCGAAAATAGACCTGTGGATCAAAAAATACGATTATTTGTTCAATCGTCACCTTGTTAACTTTCGTTTTATCTCAGATTAAGCTGCTATCCGCTGCTTGAGCTCGTACTGAAATTACTTTCCAAACCAAGAGAAAAACATGCAGTATTCACCCAAAATGCAAAAGTTGGTTGTTTTTCTGAGGAAACTGTAAGCCTGACACCAGCGCTGATGCAAAATCCAAAATGTGTCACATTTTGAAAGCCTACTACACAAGCCTTGGCGAAATTAGAATCTCAGCGGATGCCAAAACGATAATAGAAACAACAATAGGCATCTCTACCAAGACCAGGGTCCAGTATCACTCAACATTACACCACTCCAACAGGACCAACGTTCCAGTCGAAGGCAAGGTGGGAAAAATAATCCTAACGTACATGATAAGTGTTCTTTATATCAATCACCTTATACCCATCAAACTATATAATCCATTTTCTAACTTTTCCCTTAACTGCTTAACTGGCTTAATTGAGTTGACTCTCCTAATTTCTAATGGCAACATATTAAACACACGAGGTCCAAGATATAAGAAGCTCATTTGAAAAACTGTTTTATTCGCCCAAGGCACGTGATGCAAGTCTGATTCGTATCTAGTATCGTGTAGACTTCCTGTTACCTTTGGCTGTAATGTTCTATGATTCGTCAGTATTATTAGGTAATAAATATAAATAAAAATAAAGTTGTCTTACATCCAATACCTGGGCCTCCTCAAACAATTCGTCTCCTAGGTAGATAAGTTTCCGATTCAGTATCACCCTCGGGATCCACCGTTGCATCACCTCCAGCCTGGCCAGGTGGCAGTTGAATGCTTCTTCCCATGCAATAATCCCATACCTGATATGTGACTCCACAAGAGCCTAATACAAGATTTAGGTGAGCCACATCCAGAATACTTCTGTACAATCTAAATCTTGACAGTAGTCCCAGATTTTCTGTACAACAATATCAACATAAGCATCCCATTTCAGATAACTATCAAGGGTGATTCCCAGATACTTTTACTTACTTTTTTTTTACGAAAATTTGACCAAGATTACTGCCAAGCATCAGAGAAAGGGTCTATTTAAAATGAATTTTCTGGAAACCTTTTAGTAAAATGAAGAACAATGACGGTTGAAGCTAAGACTTCAGGGTTTGCAAAACGTTCTTCTTGAGACATTTTCTTTCCATAGCCCGTATTAGATTCAAGTTCTTTGCCTAAAATGTTGCCAATTTTGACATTTTAAATCGCGACATTGACGTTTTGAGGAATAAATTTCATCCATTTATTTTCTTTAAATGGCTGTAACTTTTTGTCTTTTGACCTATAGAGCTAAATTTTGGTAGATAATTTACCAACAGCGATATAAGCTTGTGTACCAAATTTGGTTGGCCTTACTTTGTTATTTCCGAAGATATAATTTTTTTTCGAAAGATAACACAAAATTTAATGAACTTATTCAAGCCACTTGCAAAAGGAAGGTATTCACCAAATGTAGTCAAAATCGTGTGCCCATGCAGATATCTATAAAAGAGGAGAGAGAGAGAGAGAGAGAGAGAGAGAGAGAGAGAGAGAGAGAGAGAGAGAGAGAGAGAGAGAGAGAGAGAGAGAGAGAGAGAGAGAGAGAGAGAGAGAGAGAGAGAGAGAGAGAGAGAGAGAGAGAGAGAGAGAGAGAGAGAGAGAGAGAGAGAGAGAGGAGAGAGAGAGAGAGAGAGAGAGAGAGAGAGAGAGAGAGAGAGAGAGAGAGAGAAGAGAGAGAGAGAGAGAGAGAGAGAGAGAGAGAGAGAGGAGAGAGAGAGAGAGAGAGAGAGAGAGAGAGAGAGAGAGAGAGAGGGGTCACCAACGACACGTCGGTGGGCAAGGGATGTCAGCCATTTGGTGAGGGTAGGGTCACCGATGAGACGTATAGCTCTCTGCTGAATGGAGTCCAGGATAGCGAGTGTGGAAGCGGCAGCTGCACCCCAGATATGGGAGCAGTTTCGAGGTTTGGCTTATTTGTGAAGTATATAAGGTATAGACATTAGCTGGGTGAAAAGTATTTGCGAGCCCGGAAGAGGAAACCTAATTTCTTAGCAGCCGCTTCTACAATTAATGTGACTAGTTGGTGCTAATTGAGATTTAGATCCACAGAAATGCCAACAAGTGAAAAGGACTCATTACTTTGAGTAACTTGGTTGTTCATTGTGATGGGTCTAGGGCTGGTGTATCTCTTATGTGATAGAAAGTAAGACTGAGATTTGGTGTAGTTGAATTGTACAAGATTTCTACTTCCCCAGTCTAAATTTTTTTGGAGATACACAAAGACAGAACCCTCCATGAGTCTGAGATCCTCATCTAATTGGGCTAAAGAGACAGGCTTAGAATATTGTATATTTGAGTGGGGTGCTCTCGTACGCGTAACTATGAACTGGGTTGGATGTGAAGAAGAAAGAAAGTAGGGGCTAAAGCTGAACCTTGAGGTTTACATATCGACAACAAAACACCACTCATAACTCATCAGAGGCCGCCCTTTATTTAAGTGAAAAAACCTACTGTTTGAATACGGGACTCGAACCGCCCCGTCGTTGTCCATATTCTATAGGTTACTCACCTCGCTAACTGAGTTATTTGGCCTTTATGCATAAAGTAATTCAACATTGTAGGGCCAGTAAAAAACTTGGTCTAAAAATACGTTACTTGCCATAATTTAAAAAATAATAAAGTGCTATAAACGGAGCACCACCATGCCAAAATGGGCCAAAATCGACACTGTTTCGACAAATGCACACAACCTGTTCATGTGGAATGCAGTATGGCCAAACTACTGATTACACCAAAAACGTATCAAAGGAAAACACCGGAATTACAATTGCTGTATAATATTAATTAGTATTATTACCAACGGAAGAAGATTCACTTCCCCGAGTTGAAATGATGTTTATTATGAACCCCCTTACATACGCCGTGCTTTTGTTTTTGTGAGCACATATTTTAAATTATGTTCAGTGCAAAATTACACTCTTGTAGGTGAAAAATTTGGCTGAGCACTTAATAAACTCTGAAAATTGTCTTGTACATGCTATACGAATATGCAAATTTGATTTGTAATCAGCCTAATCTGATTCCAGCTGGTAAATTTAACTTTTATTCACATATTACCATAGAAAATGTTCATAAAGCAGTAACGAGTATCAGAAATTGCATTAGAGTGAAACTTTTAACACACAGAGAGCAGTTAGTCGCAAGTGGTGTAATCACATTTGAGCATGAAGTATATGCCGAATACTTCCGAGAGCTCGGAAAATTGTGTAATGGATTATGAGAAGAGTCGCTTCACTCCAAGCTCTAATCTCGTTCACAGTGTTGTTTTTATTTGTGATGGAAACAGCTTCCCAGAGAGATAAACCACTGGATGGTTAGTGTTTTCTTCGAGATAATGCTCTATTGTTTTATGGCGTCCCTTTATGGCCTATTTCAGGAGTTTATGTCACTATATATGTTATAATTAACAGAAAAGTTTACTTTTATTGCTATCAAATATTTATGTTTATTTTGGTGAAGTTTATTTCCACAAGGAAAGCTATTACCTATATAGGTTCATTGTTTTAATAGTCTAGTTAATAAAATTTTGGTAAGGAATATTAAAAGTTTTATACAGTGTGTAATAAATTCGGTATCTGAATTATCGTTTTTTTTTAATTTATTTTTTATTTCAACAACACACCGAGAGGGCTCACAGCCTAAATGTCGACAAGGAGGAAAGGGGCAACTTGTTAATTCTGGACTTGAAGGTTTGGAGGTCCGGAGGAGAAGGAAAAACCTGTGACGGCAAGGAATTCCACAACTTGGAAGTCCCCGGGACAAAAGAGCGGGCATACCAAGATATTCTATGTCTGGTGACCTGGACAGTAAACGGGTGCATTCGCTCTGTTCCCCTGGTAAATCTGTTGGGGGCAGCAGGTGGAGGAACTATGAAAGAAAGCTCCTCCGAGCAGTGCCCGTCCAGATATCTGTAAAAGAGAAAGATGTCACCAACGGCACCTCGGTGTGCAAGGGATGGCAATCTTTGGGTGAGTGTAGGCTCACCGATGAGACGTATAGCTCTCTTATGAATGGAGTCCAGGATAGCGAGCGTAGAAGCGGAAGCGGCACCCCAGATGTGGGAGCAGTATTCGAGGTTTGGCCTTATTTGTGAAGTATATAAGGTATAGATATTAGCTGTTGAAAAGTATTTGCGAGCCCGGAAGAGGAAACCTAATTTCTTAGCAGCCGCTTCTGCAATTGATGGGACATGTTGGTGCTAATTGAGATTTCGATCCACAGAAATGGCAACAAGTGAAAAGGACTCATTACTCTTGTTCATTGTGATGGGTCTAGGGCTGGTGTATCTCTAATGAGATAGAAGGCAAGACTGAGATTTGATGGAGTTGAATTGTACAAGATTTCTACTTTCCCAGTCCAATATTTTTTGTAGATCCACAGAAACAGAACCATCCATGAGTCTGCGATCCTCATCTAATCGGGCCAAAGAGACAGGCTTAGAATATTGTATATTTGAGTGGAGGGTGATGTCGTCCGCGTAACTGTGAATTGGATGTGCTAGATACGAGGTCATTGATGTGGAGAAGAAACAAAGTAGGGGCTAAAGCTGAACCTTGAGGGACTCCTGCATTAATTGGATACAATTTAGAGGAATGGCCATCTACGACAACAGAATCGCTCCGGTTGGAGAGGAAATTTGCTGTCCAGGTACATAGTTTTGGTGGTAGGCGATAGGCCGGAAATTTGTAAAGCAGCGCTGCGTGCCAAACCTGGTCGAATGCTTTGGAAATGTCTAGAGCGACAATCTGGGATTCACCGTGTAGTTCCATAGACTTGTTCCAAGAATGGGTTACAAAGGAAAGGAGGTCGGCAGTTAATCTGCGCTGCCGAAATCCATACTGCAAGTCGTGAATTAGACTGTGGTTTTCAAGAAATTTTAGTAATTCGGTGTTTATATACTTTTCCATCACTTTAGAGACGACTGAAAGGAGAAAAATAGGCCTGTAGTTGCTAGGAAGCTCTTTGGGAACGGGTTGTACTCGAGCAGTTTTCCAGTTACTAGGAAATAGGCCTCTATTGTAAGATGTCTGAAACAGACGAGTCAGAACAGGAGCAAGTTTTGGTGCGCATTTTTTGAGAACAATTGCTGGGATTTCATCAAGGCCAAAGGCTTTCCTGGTATTAAGAGAAGAGAGCATCCTTCGTACATTTTTAGTTTTGAAAATGAAATCCGTCATTTTATGAGCGATATTGGGGACTGTTGGTGGTTGAACATTTGGAGGTGGGTTGAAAGTAGAATTGCCGGCGAACAACGAGGCAAAAAGTTCAGCCTTGCCCAGGGCGGCAGAAACAATTTCATCCCCTGAGAAAAGAGGTCGGAACGTGCTCTTGCAGAAATTATTCTGAATAGATTTAACAAGAGTCCAGAAGGGTTTGCTGCCGTTGGAGCTTGAGAGGACTTTGTTTTTGATGTGGTTATTAAACGAGTTTTTTGCCTCAGAAAGAATACGGACATAGTGGTTTCTTGCGTCGTTAAATGCTTGACGGTTTTCTTAACTGGGATTGTGTAGAAGCGTTTTGTGAGCTTTGACCTTTTCAGGTCTGGCCTTGTTACAAGATATAGAGAAGCAGGACTTTTCAGTGGCTCAAGAGGTTTTCTGTATACGTGGAATAAATAATTCCATGCCAGCTTGGATAATTTCCGTGTATATATAATGAAAACTTAAGATGCATTATGATAGAACCAAAATATGCCGATGAAATACCTCTCGAAATATAATTGCGATGTTTGATTCTCATTTTTGCTGCATTCTATAAAATAGCATAACATATACCATATTTCTCATACTTGTCAACAGATATATTTGCCTTCATACCACCTTAATTAAAATAAAAATCACAATAAACGAAAAAAGAACTGATTACTGTTAGGTAAGTGAAACAATTTGACATATAAATCAATAAAGCGTATTTATTTCATTTTTTAGTGAATTTTAGTTAAAAAATTCACTAATGAGGAGAGCTCGACTTTTGAAAATATTTCTTCAAAAGAGCGCCAACTAGGCTCATTAGAACACATATCCGGGGCCAGTCTCAATTTTTATATGTTAGAGAAGATTCAATACGAAAATATGGTATGTGTTACACAAAATCGATTAAATATTACAGACAAAGTTTATTTTTTGATGGGGCAAAAAGATCAAGAAGTACCATAAAAATTAATTTGAAAATTTCAAAAGTTTTCTCCTGTAAATGTCAAACTGGAGATGTGAAACGTGAAAATTAGTATAACTATTGCGATTTATGAATGATAAATATTGCATAAAATGTATACTAGAATGTTCTAGATTTATGGAACTCTTCTCATTTGTTAAAATAGTTGCAAAAATGCCTTTAAAATCTTTTCCAGAATGTTCCGTGGAATCTATATATAGGATGTTCTATTAGAAAAATCAGAGTTGGTATTTGGTAAGAGAGGATGTGGCAATACCGCGTTGTGAAAAATATTTTTAGAATGAAGATCACAGCTTTGGAGTGCATATTGTTCGATCCACAGCTCCTAAATGTATGCAACCCCTGCATACACCAATTCATTTAGGAGGATGTACAATAATATACTGGCCGACTATATTACATCCCCTGAGTGTTTAAGTTTATGCAATAGGCAATTTGCTTAACACCTTTGCGTGTTGATATAGTATACCTATGATTAAGTTAAAAGAGCCATTGTTTTGGATTTGTAAGCCCATTTTAAAGCAAACCTAAATCGCCAAACTAACAAATTTTTTCTGATATTTGAAAAGAAAAATAAAAGGCACACAATAAGAGTTATATATATATATATATATATATATATATATATATATATATATATATATATATATATATATATATATATATATATAGTATACTTTTAAGGGAGTTACGACCAAAAAGATAGCTATATTTTAAAAGAAAGTCACTCTGTACTAAAAACTAGTTTCGCTCGGGGTCCCAAGCATCTTCAGGAGTAAGCACTGTAACTAATTACAAAAGCAAGGCCAAAGCATCAAAACAGAGAAAAATCTGCCACAAGGACATGCAAAAAACAACAATGCACAAACCATCTTTAAATTACATGTAACTCCACGCGAATATATCCACTTTCAAAACATTCAAAGCCAGTCATGGAAAAGTATAAAAAAGTCTCATTAAGGTTAAAAAAACTAAAAAAGCTTTGAAAAATTCGCGTGTAACAAAATGGACATCTAACCCCATTTTTTCACGTTGCTTTTGTAATTAGTTATAGTGCTTACTCCTTAAGATGCTTGGGACCCCAAGCGAAATATATCGAGTATTTAGTACAGAGTGACTTTCTTTTAAAATATAGCCCTCTTTTTGGTCGTAACTGCCCTTAAAAGTATACAAATTTTAGCACGCTAACGTGTAACGACTGTTACTCCTCCCTTCAATCATATAGACTGCTCTACATTATCTTATATTGCTAATTTGCTGCAAACATATATATATATATATATATATATATATATATATATATATATATATATATATATATATATATATATATATATATGTTTGCAGCAAATTAGCAATATAAAATAATGTAGAGCAGTCTTTCCTTATTTATGATGTACATTATTTAAAAGAAACATATGTAACATTTAGCCCTCAATAATAAATTTTGAAAAATATATTTGCAACAAATAAACATTAAAATAGTATAAGATACAGCTTTTTCCTTGTTTATTTTGTTCATTGTTTAAAAAAACATAATAAATTTTCCAAAATAAATTTGCCGCCAATAAAGGCTCTAAAACATAATGTAAAAGACAGCTTTTTTGAAAATATTTACCAATAAAAGAAGAAAATAAAAATTTTATTAAAATGTCTTTTTTTTTAATCAAACTGTTTTAATGAAAAAATTAAATAAAACTTATAACATTTAATTTTTTTACGACAATAACAGAACTGCCTGTCATTCTCCATACTTTTTTTGAGTGCGGACACTGTAATTCAGGCTTACAATTATTTATATCTTCTTCAAAAACAACGATTTATCCTTAGGTATATTTATTTATATCGAAGTCAACACTTTTTTTTACACAAATAACTTCAGTGGCATGACCACATATTCAATTTCCAATGATTATATATATATATATATATATATATATATATATATATATATATATATATATATATATATATATAAACAAAAATCATAATCAAACTAAACCTCAAAATACTGATCTGCAATTAGGTAAGCCATTTTAAACATATAAACAGTGCGTATTGCCCCGCATATAAATTGGCATTTTTATTTCCGTTTCGCTTAAATGTCATGTTTTGCAACTAAATAGGTATGAAGCAGAGATCAATATTAGGTTTTATATAACGCTTCACCCAGTCGGCCAGACAAATACTGAAAAAATCGGTATTCTCGCTCGAATCCCAGCTCTAATGTAGTGTCGACTAAACGAACTGTCGGTCGAACGAACTGTCGGCCGAACGATATGTCACGACAGCTTTGTATGAACATAACCTTAATTCCAAGTTCCTACCTTTTCTCGTTCTCTAGATACTTCTAATAGGCCGTCGAGTTTGGCGCACACCTGCATATATATATATATATATATATATATATATATATATATATATATATATATATATATATATATATATATATATATATATATATACATATTCTCAATGAAAATTCACTAAAAGTATAATAACCAAAAGCTAAATCCAGTACCAGTTGAGCATTAAGAGTCTGAGTAAATTACCAACAAAATGTATGTATGAGTGTGCGTATGTGTAGGTGTGTGTGTATGTGTGTGTGTCTGCGTACTATCTAATTAATTACCTCCATATCTTCTGTAATTCCCCCTGCTAATGCAAGTTAGTATGCTTATATCATCACAGTACAGCACTAAGGAGGAATATTAGCAGGCACATTAATTTTATTAGCGAGAGTGTCGACATATGATAATAAATTAGTTTAATTAAGAAGGGCTGAAAGTGTTAAATGTATCATACTGTAATGTGAAGTTTCTTAAAATAGCCTCACACTACTCACCTTTAAATAATTATTTTCACCTAAAGTCTTGTAATAGAATCCGTAAATTGAAATAACTTTATTGTATATGTTCACTGTCTAAGCCGGTTTGAAAGTTACCAAGGCAAGTGATATCAGAAATTAACCAACTAAGTGAAGATTGGAACCTGTTTTGAGCACTGATAAGTACACTTGGAGAACCCAAATCACCACAACACATCTTTTAAAGATCTGACGATGATTTCACTAACAAAGTTATCGCCTTTAGAGGATGAGGGATTCTAAGGGATTGTACTATAGATTATACTGGATGTAAAAAAACTGTGGAATATTGCCAATATTTCGAAAACTACTAAACATTTTTTGACACTTGGTATATTGATGTACTTAAATTTAATAATATGTTGACAAGTGAAGAAGTATGTGTACCTGTACAGGAAGGCTCAGAAATAATAGTAACATTTTTATTTTAAATAGTATGTTTTTGCGTTTTCTGACTTTACATCTAATTTAAGGCTGCGATATTCTAGACGAAGAAGTACCTCCGACAGAGATAGAAAATATTGTCATGACAAGTGCTGCCAAAGATCTTGAACTTCGGATTTCCTTAAAAACTGTTTAATTCAACCTAAACTCTGACTAAATTGAACTACTTCTCAGCAGGTGGCGTCTCATTCGGCCTCCGTTTTATAGAAGGCTCTCAATATTTGTACCTACTCAGCAAAGCGATGTTGTCATTTATCTACTCTTTTGTTTACATACCAAGCTTATGAAGCGGGACGGTGAAGAGCGGAGGACGGAGAAGGTACGGATTCTATTGTACTTATGCCTTTAGATGAGCTTGGGAGAGACTATATTTGTAACCTTTCTAAGCGGTCCAAGCGGTCTATTCGGCATTTATTACGCTGGAGAATAAAGTAACGTTATGCATTTTGAAGTCATCTAATGTTTTACAGAATAACTGTATTCCAGCAAATTTTCATAAAAAATTTGATTCCTTAGATAGGCTTTTAAACTCTCAAAACATTTCTTCAAATGACCGTAAATTAATCTTGATTAACCTTCGACACATTAGGCTGCTCAATTGGACCAATTAAAAAAATATATTGCTGAATAATGTAAATGTATTTTTCTAGGTTAATGGAAAATTGAGTTTAAAAAATGTACATTAATGAAAATTGACTACCATAAGGCACTGGCTGTGTCCGAATATTAATATTTTTCTGTCACTTTCTTAAAAAACGGATACTGCTTTGGAGATAATGTGTTTTTCAAAATAATCCTAAAATTTATCCTAAAAAAGTATTATTGTATTTGGTTTCTTTACCGTCTGCCTATTTCAGCGACTGTGTCCAGTCACCGACGCCAGAGATATGTTTCGCCTTACTCTATATTAAACCTAACTCCCAGGGTTTGTACGCAGTGTAGGGAGGTTTAACATGCCTGACATCGCGTGGTACACGAGACCGACATCTTAGCGGCCTTTCTGAAGAGCGGGTGCAGACATTCAACTTTCTCCACCACAATGCCATTGCCACGGCAGTAGTTATGTTTTAATAAGTACCAAATTAATAATTATTTATAATTTATGAAAAGCTGTGGTAAGATGCGAATCCAGAACATTATATATATATATATATATATATATATATATATATATATATATATATATATATATATATATATATATATATATATATATATATATATATATATATATATCTGATTGTATTTTAAGTTTTTCCTATCTTCATTCACTACTGTAAATCGAAAGCTACGGAACATATTTTTTGACACTTGGTATATTCTAAGTTAGTGGTGAACGTGCCGCCACCTACTTGCGGAACCAAGTAGTATGTTCTCACGTCAGCTCCAAATAACACAGTGTTAAAAAATAGAGACTGTATACAACCAACCAACAGTTTAGTAAATTGTCAGCCCTGGCCCATTTCTACCCTAATATAGGGACAAAGTATGTAAGGATAGATGAATTCTCACAACAATTAGAACCGTGGACCGGTTTCGCTCTAATGGAGCTCATCAGTACGGCATATTAATTGCAGCGAAAATACACCTATAAAGTAATACGGCTATGGTAGCCAGCCTTCCAACACTAAGTGAGTGGTGAACGTGTCGCCACCTAGTTGCAGAACCAAGTAGTATGTTGTCACGTCAGCTCCAAATAACACAAAGTGTTAAAAAATAGAGACTGTATACAACCAACTACAAATTTAGTAAATTGTCAGCCCTGGCACATTTCTACCCTGATATAGGGACAAAGTATGTAAGGCTGGATGCATTCTCACAATAATTAGAACCGTAGACCGGTTTCGCTCTAATTAGAGCTCATCAGTACGGCATACTAATTACAGCGAAAATACACCTATAAAGTAATACGGCTATGGTAGCCAGCCTCCCACCACTAAGTGAATGGTGAACGTGCCGCCACCTCCCTATATTAGGGTAGAAATGGGCCAGGGCTGACAATTTACTAAATTGTTAGTTAGTTGTATACAGTCTCTATTTTTTAACACTTTGTGGGACTATATAGAAAAAATAAACACTTTCATCTCAACAAACAAATGTAAGAAACTGAACGAAAACCCAACGAAAAAATTCCAAAATCAAATATTAAACATGATAAAAAAACAGAAGACAATATTCAACCAAAAAACAACACATTATTATAACAACAACCCTAAAGCATCACCAATGACAAGAATAATAAAAATACACAAAACGGGATACCCAATAAGACCACTCATCAACTTCAAAGATGCCCCTTCATACAAAATAGCAACAGAAATGGACCAAGTACTAAAACAAGAAATACAACTAGAAAACAAATTTAACATAAAAACCCCATAGAACTAGTGCATAAACTAGAAAACATAAACATAAACAAAAACACAAGACTTGCCTCATTTGACATAACAAATATGTACACCAATATACCAATTAACGAAACTATAAATATAATCAAAAATAAAATGCAAAATAACAACAAAAAACAACAAATCAGTGAAATATTAAACATCATATTAAAACAAAATTACTTTGAGTTCAGCGGAGAATACTACATCCAAGAAGATGGACTACCAATTAGATCTCCACTATCAAGCATCATGGCAGAAATATACATACAACAGTTAGAAGAGAAAATCAACACCATCATAAAAGAGACAGACCCAAACATCAAATGGATAAGATACGTCGATGATATATTAATAATATACGACAATCAAAAAACCAACATAGACAATATCCTCGAAAAAATAAACCAAATCAACAAAAACATAAAATTTACAATAAAAAAAGAATCAAACAACACCTTAAACTTCCTAGATTTAACACTAATCAGAAGAAAAAAAAACCAGATTGAATACAAAATATTTTTTAACACTGTGTTATTTGGAGCTGACGTAACAACATACTACTTGGTTCCGCAACTAGATGACGGAACGTTCACCACTCACTTAGTGTTGGAAGGCTGGCTACCATAGCCGTATTACTTTGTAGGTGTATTTTCGCTGCAATTAGTATGCCATACTGACGAGCTCTAATTAGAGCGAAACCGGTCTACGGTTCTAATTGTTGTGAGAATGCATCTAGCCTTACTTGGTATATTGATGTATTCGAGTTTAATACACTTTTTAATAGAAAAAAATGTGTATAACTATACAGGATGGCTGATAAATAATACCAAATTTATTATTTTAAATTAAACAGCCTGTAAATTTTGCAGATTCTAATAATCATTTAAGAAATAAATTCAATGATATCAGTTTTAAGTTGCTCATTCGTCTACGTAAACGGGATTATGGTATTCATATTACAGTTTTAAAGTGTGTACATAACACCATAACACAAAAAACAAATTAACGATAATAGACAAGTAAGAATTCGATTTAGTTACTTTATGAAATGTTCAAAATGTTGACCATTAGTTGCTAAACAATGCAAGA
Source organism: Tillus elongatus (assembly GCA_964006375.1). Taxonomy (NCBI): domain Eukaryota; kingdom Metazoa; phylum Arthropoda; class Insecta; order Coleoptera; family Cleridae; genus Tillus; species Tillus elongatus. The sequence goes on along the minus strand of OZ023268.1, from coordinate 19,918,921 downwards.
CGTTATTAAAAGTATTCCAATGAATTTCATGAAGTTCGTTCCTAGTTCAAATCTTCTCCACCAAAGAGGTATGTTCAATTTGCGAAATAGCCATACCATACCTATGCGATTGAAAATCTTCATGCTATCCCGCAACATCATTTTCAACATGAATCTTCAATAAATATTTGGTGTGGCATTCTTGCAAATTGACTTAACAGAGCTACATATCTCTTGTCTTTGAGAGATAATTTGCCGGTCATTTTAGAAGATGTACATTTAACTTAAAGGAGTGACTCTTGGTTTATGCATGACGATGCTCCAGCACATAATCAATGATGATAGTTTTGGTTTTCTTTTCAAGATAAGTTGTATGGTCGTTAGGGATTTGTTTGTAATCTGTGCTGTTTAGTATATTGTCCATTTTTTTTATATAGTTTGTTTTGTCGACTATGACTGTAGCTTTGCCTTTGTTTGTTAGTAGGATTATAATTTCTGTGTTTCAGTTTAGATCTCTGATTGACTGTCGTTCGTGAGAAGAAAGGTTGGAAGGTGGAGGTTTGGTAGAACGTAATATCCTGGCAATGTCCTGTCTCGTAATTTCAGCTTCGTTAGTCGGTAAGCGTGTTATAACATCTTTTGATTGAGAAATTATATTTTCTATTGGGATTGGTGCAAAATTAAAACCTTTGGATAGAACTTTAATGGCGACGTCACTTATGTTAGAATTTGAGAGGTTGTGAACTACTGTAGTAGGATTGGCATTATAGGGGTGTTGTTTGTAATTTTTGTTGTCTAGAAGATGCTGTAATTTTCTTTTCTGTACGTCCGTCTTTTGTTGTGTAACATGTTCTCATTTACTTTGTGAGATTCTGTTTAGAGTGTCCCAATGTGTAGGGTGTATTTTAAATGTGTGTATTTTTATATACGTGTCGTAAAGCAGTGTGTAGGTTGTGTTAATGTGTCGTCTTGTCTCGTGAATGGAATTTCTAAAGAGAGCAAAGCCTGTTCATTTCAAAATGTTGGAGATGGTATGTCATTTGGTGTGGTGTTTAAGGTGAAAAGATTTTTGGACCACATGATGATCACGGCAGGCTTTTAGAAAAGTGAGGTCACAAAGAAGCCGGCATTTGCGGATGAAAAGTTTGTTGAAAGTTTTGGTATGAGATAAAAGTTTCTGCCCGTAGAGGCGAATTAAATGTTCGGAAAGATTTCCGCGGTGTTTAATGTGAGATATACTTGGTTCTCGGGTTGAACCGCGTCCAGAATTTATTAAAACTCGACTTTTCGGCACGTGTTTTGGAGCCAGTTTCAAGAGATAAAGGAAATATGTAAGGACATTAACTCTAAGGCCTCAATCTGCCTACGCCTTAGAGCGGTGGACAAAGGTAGGTTGGGTTGTTGTAGCTCGCTTACGGGGCCTCAATCTGCCTACTCCCCAAATCTCGCTGGAGATCGTCTCTAAGGTCTCAGAGTGTTCAACCTTAGGCCTAGGAGAAATCTGGCAGTTCGTTGCAAGTCTTGTATTGTACGTATCGTTTTGTCTACCTACTTCGTTATCAGTGAAAGTAGTCGGGTCATGGTCAGGGGCTTTAGTCACGGTACTTAAAGGATTAAGAGGATTACATGCATTTGTTGAGACAGATAATGGGAAAATGAAAGTTTCTATTAAATTTATTGTCTTTTTGTGGGTTTGTAATGAAGATATAATAGGTTTCCAAGTAATCGGAAGACGGAGATCATCATCTCTATTATTTAAACAATCAGGACGTTTTTTGACCTCGATTGCTTCGCGGATAATTCTGGTTTTGAAGTTGTAAACCGCGGCGATTGTTTTCGCATTGTCATAATCTATTTTGTGTCCTGTATGAATATGATGCATGTACATGGCCGATGAGGGGTCGGATTTTCTAACAGCGAGGGTGTGTTCATATATTCTATTGTGGATGCGTTACGTGTTTGTCCTACATAAGTTCAAGAACAGTCAGAACAAGAAATTTCGTAAACTCCGTGGGATTCGTTTGGAATCGTGTCCTTGGGAGTTTTTATCAGATTTGACAATTTTTGCTCTGTTGTAATATATATATATATATATAATATATATATATATATATATATATATATATATATATATATATATATATATATATATATATATATATATATATATATATATATATATATATATATATATATATATATATATATATATATATATATATATATATATATATATATATATATATATATATATATATATATATATATATATATATATATATATATATATATATATATATATATATATATATATATATATATATATATATATATATATATATATATATATATATATATATATATATATATATATTAGTTTGCTGTACTTTTTGTGATTTTTTATTGGTTTAGATAAATTATAATGCATGTTGGTAAGGAAAAAAGTTGATATCATTAATGGTTTTTCAGTTATTTCAATTCACTTTTCACGTTTTTCGCACATATCACAAACACATATCACAAATTATGATGCGGCGCCTTCGCCAATATAGATAGCGCAGTCCCATGGAAATGACGCATTCAGAGTGCTTTTTTTTGTATTACGCGTCGAAAAAATTGAGCTGCCGTATACAGGTACTCTCCAATATAGGCTGAATTGAGAAAGTTTTCGTTTGAAATTAATAATAAATGTTTAGTAAGTTATTGTCAAAAAAAAGTTGTCGAATTTGTGTGAAAAATAAAATTTAATGTAACTAAAGGCAATTTCTTTACAAAAAATGCTGATTTTTTTCCAGTTTTGGTCATAAAGCTGTTTGTGAATAATTATATCTTGGCAGGTATGTAAATAGCTTGGAGAGGTTTGTTGGCCAGGAAAATCGGACCAGTTTTTTCTGGAACCTTTTAAGTTTATTTTTGAAAAATGTCTGTACTTTTTGAAACAACAAAGCCATTTTAATTAAATAGGGTACATTATTACTACTATATAGGTTATACTGCTAACCAAATGTCATTCTTTTAAAAAGAAGACATATTTAAATTACATTTTTTTTTACAAAGATTCGCTACCAGAACGCACTTGCTGCGTCCAGACTTTTTTGTTTGCTTTGGTATACTGAATACTCTGTCTAAATACGAATCACTTTGTATCTGGCAGCTGTCTGCTGATTTACAAATGTAGCCAACACAAATGTGTACTGAACGTCTTTTTTCAACCTGATTTTCTGTTTATCACCTAATCTAGCTGAATTTGCTAAAGGTCCTTACTTGCTATTCATCACGTGAGTTACACCAGGTCAGTAAAAGTACACGGCGGCAGATCCATAGATTCGAAACTTGTCTCTGCACCAAGGAGTTTCATTAAATCACTGTTTCCCACAACTGCCCTGTAACTCTCCAACGTTCATCCAGTATTTATTAGTGCCCTCTCAGGAACGTTCAAACATGCAGACTAAATTAACATCGGCCAAGTTAAAGGTGACAAATGATGCAATCTCCCGACATGAATAGAACTGCACCACATTGAATAACCTCATGATTTACAAACAACTCGGTTTGTGCATAGGGGTGCACTCACTAACTAAAACTAGCTTCAATCAGTGTAAAACTACAGTTTTCTAATGAAACCTTGTGACTCAATAACATAGAATTAGTTAAAAATATAATACAGTTGTGGTATAACTTTTTTGCCTTAAACATTGTTACGGTCTGGCCGTGTATATGACTATTTTGCATAAATTCTATATAAAAAGGATACCAAAACCCTATTTAACAAACTCTCTGTATGCACTGGACACTTAAAAACACTAAATAGTATTATTACACTATTATTTCACTTTAGGTGGATGCATAGTTTGGTTAAAATCTTCATTTGTTTACTATCCTGTTGTTTACTATTTTTCTTCTGATAAGAAAGCAGCCACCGGAAGGTGTCTCCCCCTATAGTCGAGTAAGGGAACTTGAATTTCCTTTAAAATTGTATTTAATTATCTTCCAGTTGATTTTATTTTAATCAATTTTCATATCAACCAGGCGATCAAGAGATAAGGATGGCGTGAAATTTCAGTTGATTTATGCACTCTTAGTATTATTCTCTCACAAGTTCTTGTAGTGAATATTTAAGATACTTAAATGGAAAATATAAATGTTAGAGAATTTTCACAATTATGATTTCAAGAATTTCGTTGAAGCTATTTGTGTAAGTGAGGAAACCTGTGCCTGGGTAAGTGATTGGAGATTGAAATTAAATAACCATGGTTGCCTCCATATTTTGAACATTTTAGGGTTTTCTCTTCCGGCCTGTTTTTTGGATTCCTGGTAAATTTTTGTATCGTGGTTCCTGTATTTCAGTATTTCTGGATTTCTTATGCTTGGATTCTGTCTTTTGAACGGTTCTGGTTGTTATGCTGCATGCATAAAACCAAGTATGGCTAGTATGGGATTATCACATTCGTTCATCAGTAGCTGATTGAGTTGGAAAACCAAATTATATTCATGGACAGTTATTAGTTATGGGAACAAGTGTAATTAGTGAGGTCTTGGAGCCGTACCTGGAGTAAACAGCTAAGTCGTAATTTTATGTAAATAGTTTTAAGGATCGGCAATAAGTAATTGTTCAAACCAGAGTTCACATTTTTACAGAATTAGTGTTAGCATTAGCTTACCTGGAATTCGCATAATTATCCATTAATTGCGGATGTACTAATTTTATATGAGTCTGATGTAAACAAAACTGCAATTGCAATTTTGGGAAACAATTTAATATTTCCTTTTATCACCGAATAGTGCGGGTTAAGAAGAGTAGAAGTTATTTGTTTCATTAAATTTTGTTGTTAGGAGATATGTCATATGCTAAGAGGTTAGTTAGTTCATTAGTTCGATGCTAGAAAGTGACAGTTCGGGAATTGTAGAGTAGTATAGATTGTAGAGTAGTATAGATTAGAAATCATAGAGGAAGAATCACATATTAGATTTTGTTAGGAGATACGTCATATGGTAGGAGGTAATCTAATTCGCATGATTATATTATATTTTAGTTTGAACTTTTACGTTATCTTATAGTGACAGTTCGGGAAATGGTAGATTTTAGAGTAGGATAGATTAGAAATCATAGAGCTATTAAGTTTTATTTTATTTATTTAATTCGAATGATTATATATTTGAGCCCTGAATTTTGACCTTATCTTATTTATTTAACAACCCTCTCATTGACTGCATACCACATCAAAAGAACTGGCAACGTAACCATAGGCCAGGAGTCTAGGAAGTACGTAACAAGACGTCATAATTACGTACACTTAGAGAACCCAAATCACCACAACACATCTTTTTAAAGACCTGACGATCATTGACTAACAAAGTTAGCGTCATCAGAGGATAAAAAGTTCTAAGATAGTTGACTACTATACATTATATTTATCCCACGTGTTAGGTAAAGGACCGATAACCTAGAGAGGGAGGTATCGCACGCAAACTTACTGCGTCTATATTTTAATTCCCGGACGACGTTTTTAAGATCCCGTTAAAACTATACCTACAAAGTTTTGGAATATTTTTTTAACACCGAAGAGGCCATGTGAACAGCGCGATTAATCAGTGGCGGAGCACAGGTAACTATCTGCGTCTATATTTTAATTGCCAAAGATGTGCGATTTGCCTGACGCCGCAGCCATATAATACGACAACACAAACATAGTGTCACAGCGAACACTCTGGAATGACATTTCTAGAATAAACCAGAAGTGGCAGGTGTAGAGAAGTGTAGAACGTCCAGAATCTCTATAGACAGTATAAATAGACGAGCGGTGCGCAGAGTAAGAGAGTTCAGTATTGAGTAGTGTGGTGTAACAGAAGTGATCATAGAGTATTAGGCGAGTCAACAGAAAGTGTTGGTGTGTAAGGAGCGATCATAGAAGGCGATAGTGGAATATAGTTCTATGGACATTTAATAATAGAGAAGAGAAATATTTAAGTTGACACTGGTGTTGAAAAATAGTTGGTAATAATAAATTAGTAGCTTGAAAAGCTGTGTTTTGATAATCAACAAATCCAGAACCTCGTGGAACGTAACGACTGGTGTCAGAAGTGGGATTTTCAAGTTGCTAGGAGAAATATTTTCCAGAATATTCGTTGAACAACGTGGAAATTTCTAGAATCTCTGGAAGATTAGTGTCAGCAGTAATTCATAACTGGGTGTGTTCTTGAAACAGAATAAACTGTGTACCAGCTTTAAGTACGTCATGCCTAAGACACCTAGGGCAACAGCCAATATGGATGCCCAGCTATTGGAATTGATTAAATAAATGAAATAAGAAGCAAGAAAAAGAGATGAAGAGGCCAGAAAAAGAGACGAAGAAGCCAAAGAAGAAATGAGAAAAAGAGATGAAGAAACAAAAGAAGAAATGAGAAAAAGAGATGAAGGAGCCAGAAAAAGAGATGACGAAACAAGGAAAATTTTGCAAGAACAAGCCAGCAGAATTGAGAATATTACTTCGTGTGTGGACGAACGTATGAAGCAGGTAAAATACGACATCTTCCAACAAGTAGACTGTCGAGTAAGGGATATCAGCGACGATGTACATGACAGGCTGCATTCTTTCTGAGGCAAACAACTCGTTTAATAGCCACATCAAAAACAAAGTGCTCTTAAGCTCCAATGGCGGCAAACCCTTCTGGACTCTTGCTAAATCTATTGGGAATAATTTCTGCAAGAGCACGTTCCCACCTCTTGTCTCAGGGGATGAAATTGTTTCTAACGCCCTGGGCAAGGCTGAACTTTTTGCTTCGTTGTTCGCCGGCAATTCTACTCTCAACCCACCTCCAAATGTTCAACCACCAACAGTCCCCAATATCGCGCATAAAATGACGGATATCATTTTTAAAACTAAAAAGGTACGAAAGATGCTCTCTTCTCTTAATACCAGGAAAGCCTCCGGCCTTGACGAGATTCCAGCAATTGTTTTCAAAAAATGCGCACTAGAACTTGCTCCTGTCCTGACTCGTCTGTTGCATACATCTTACAATAGAGGCATATTCCCTAGTAACTGGAAAACTGCTTGAGTACAACCCGTCCCCAAAAAAGGATCCAAAGCGCTTCCTAGCAACTACAGACCTATTTCTCTTTCCTTTCAGTCATCTCTAAAGTGATGGAAAAGTATATAAACACCGAATTACTAAAATTTCTTAAAAAACACAGTCTAATTCACGACAGGCGGTATGGATTCCGTCAGCGCAGATCGACTGCCGACCTCTTTTCCTTTGTCACCCATTTTTGGAACAAGTCTATGGAACTACACGGTGAATCTCATATTGTCGCTCTAGACATATCCAAAGCATTCGACCAGGTCTGGCACGCAGCGCTGCTTAATAAACTTCCGGCCTATGGCCTACCACCAGAACTTTGTACCTGGACAGCAAATTTCCTCTCCAACAGGAGCATTTCTGTTGTTGTGGATGGCTATTCCTCTAAACTGTATCCAATTAATGCAGGAGTTCCTCAAGGTTCGGTTTTAGCCCCTACTTTGTTTCTTCTCCACATCAATGACCTCCTCTCTAGCACATCCAACCCAGTTCATAGTTACGCGGACGACAGCACCCTCCACTCAAATATACAATATTCCAAGCCTGTCTCTTCAGCCCAATTAGATGAGGATCGCAGACTCATGGAGGGTTCTGTCTCCGTGTATCTCCAAAAAATATTAAACTGGGGAAGTAGAAATCTGGTACAATTCAACCCCACCAAATATCAGTCTTGCTTTCTTTCTCATAAGAGATACACAAGCCATAGACCCACCACAATGAACAACCAAGTTATTCAAAGTAATGAGTCCTTTTCTCTTGTTGGCATTTCTGTGAATCGAAATCTCAATTGGCACCAACATGTCATATCAATTGCAGAAGCGACCTCTTTCGTGCTCGCAAATACTTTTCACCAGCTAATCTTCTAATATACTTCACAAATAAGGCCAAACCTCGAATACTGATCCCACATCTGGGGTTCAGCTGCCGCTTCTACACTCGCTATCCTTGACCCCATACAAAAGAGAGCTATACGTCTCCTCGGTGACCATACCCTCACCCAAAGGCTGCCATCCCTTGCCCACCGACGTGCCGCTGGTGACCTCTCTCTCTTTTATAGATATTTGCACGGTCATTGCTCAGAGGAGCTTCCCTCCATAGTTCCGCCACCTGCTGCCCCCAACAGATCTACCAGGGGAACAGAGCGAATGCACCCTTTTACTGTCCAGGTCACCAGGCATAGAACACCTTGTTATGCCCGCTCCTTTGTCCCGAGGACTTCCATGTTGTGGAATTCCTTGCCGGCACATGTTTTTCCTTCTCCTCCGAACCTCCAAATCTTCAAGTCCAGAATTAACAAGTTGCCTCTTTCCTCAACACCCACGGTGCGATAGTATTTAGGCTGTAATCCCTCGTGGTGTGTTGTTGAAATTAAAAAAAAAAGCTGACGAGTATACAAGAAGTTCAGCAGAAAATGCAAACACTAGAAAAGGGGTGCGATACCCTAGCCAAGGGAAACATCTGACTCGAAGATAGGCTGTTCGTAAGAATTAAGGTCCCCACATTTGATGACTCAGTCCCATGGGGTATTTATCTACGCCAGTTCAAAACTGCTGCTATAGCAAATGGTTGGGGCGAGCGAGAGAAAGCGACTTCGCTAATAGTAGCTCTCAGAGGAGATGCCCTCGACGTGCTCCAAGGTATTCCCAGGGAAGATCCGTTGAGTTTTGTCAGCATTAAACATCAATTAGAGATGATGTTTGGCGACCAGCATTTACAACAGCTGTATCGATTGCAGTTGAAAAATCGTTGTCAGAAACCGGGCGAAAGTCTCCAACATCTCCACGCCGACGTTGTCAGACTGACACGATTAGCCTACCCCATAGCTCCGATGGAATTTTTAAACCAGCTGTCGCTGCAAACCTTCATTGACGGCATCAGAGATACCGACCCGCAACAGGCACTGCGGATGGCGAGACACAAAAACTTGAACGATGCATTGGCACATTCCTTGGAGTTTGAAGCGGTAAAGCAAGCGTCGGAAAGTCATGTGAAAGTTTGCAGTCTTCAAGGCCAAGAAGAAACTAAAACAGATTCATTCAAGATCATGCAGCTACTAGAGAAAATAGCAAATAAGGCCGCCGTCTCATGGACACTCAATAAGAGCTCATCGTGCAAATGCCTTGCGCTCCTGGAACTCCGAGAAGGTGGGACATATAAGGGGCGAATGTTGGGCTCTAAGATCACGCGCAAGAGAGAAAGTGAAGCTAAGGCCGGTAACCATTTCTCAGGTTAGCGATTCTGGCAGCGCTCTCATCGCAGACGGATACGTAAGCAGTAATAAGACCCAGATGGTCGTCGACACAGGCGCACTTAGGACGATTATTCGCCGCGACATGGTTCCAAGATGGCGCGTAAGAGAGCCAGACAGAGTGTACAGAGTAAATGCGGCCGGTGGTGATGGGATCCAGGTATTTGGCGAAACTGACGTCGAGCTGCAAATTGGGACATGGAAGGCAAAGCAGAGAGCCATAGTCGCCGCCATATTAGACCCGATTATAATTGGCTTGAACATACTTCAGAGTCAGTGCGCTAAGCTTGATCTTGGCACTAACATCCTGACTATCGGCGGTGAAGAAATAATAATGTCGCCTGGAAGTAATCTGGTAGTGCGGAAAATCATCACAGAGGAAAATAGCAACGCACGCAGTGACAGTGCCATTCCAATAAAAAGAGCTGTGAGAGGAAGAGGCGACCCAGTTACTCAACCAGAAGCAAGTGGAGAAGAAAGTATGAGAGAAATACAAGACGAAGGGTGCACAAAGACCACGTAAATGTGAAGCTAACCCAGAAAAAGGCCAGTCAACACATTTGTTGGAACAGAGCCGATGTCGAAAGGATGAATAGGCCCGCCGAGATATTTGTGAAGTAGAAACATCAGAACAACAGCAACTACACGGAATAACCAGTACCACATAAGAACTTCGTTTGAAGGAAGCCCCTACATATTGACGACAAGGAAAACCACCCACTCTGGTGTCGGAATGCATATGCGAATAGAAAGCGACCGCATGAAGACACGTTATGACGTGCCAGCTACTTCAGCTGGTTTTAAAGAAGGAGATTGTGTGTGGTTCTACAATCCAATACGACGCAAGGAACGGTCACCGAAACTACAGAAATTATGGGAAGGTCCTTATAAGGTGGTTAAAAGCATCAATGATGTTGCCTATGGCATTCAGAGGAACCCGAAGAGCAATATGAAGGTGGTCCATATGCACAGACTTACGCCAGATAAATGGAGCCCAAACAATGGCCCGTTATAATACAATGTCGCCTTCCCATGGTAAGAACCGCTGAGTCAGCCGTCGTCTTAACGGAGCCAAGAACTTTGCAGGTTCAAAGTGCAAGTAGAACGGAATATCACTGTGAGAATCTACATCAGCAGATTCCTTGTTTATCCAGAGACAATAGTGCCACGCCTGGAGGGAAGACTATAAAGAGGCTACTCACAGAGGTAGAACCGTTCATTCTTGTTCCGAGTTAGTCATTAGCACACCGAGTGCATAGACATTAGATCACATGTAGGTTGATCGTCTTATTTTAGTATATTATATTATTCATTTTTCTTGTAACTAAATAATTAAGTATTGATTGTTCAAAGTATTAAATAAATTGTTTTAAAAATTCAAACGTCTTAACCGTGAAGTTAAGTCGCCATACCAAGAAATGTCAGAATTCGACCGGGACGATCGAATATAAGGGAGGGCAGTGTCACAGCGAACACTCTGGAATGACATTTCTAGAATAGACCAGAAGTGTAGAACGTCTAGTATCTCTATAGACAGTATAAATAGACGAGCGGTGCGCAGAGTAAGGGAGTTCAGTAGTAGTGTGGTGTAACAGAAGTGATCATAGAGTATTAAGCGAGTCAACATTAAGTGTTGGTGTATAAGGAGCGATCATAGACAGCGATAGTGGAATATAGTTCTATGGACATTTAATAATAGAGGAGAGAAATATTTTAATTGACACTGGTGTTGGAAAATAGTTGGTAATAATAAATTAGTAGTTTGGAAAGCTGTGTTTTGTTAATCAACAAATCTAGAACACCGTAGAACGTAACAATATTTTAATTGCCGGACGACTTTTAGAAAAATCCCGTTATAACTGTACCTACAGACTTTCAGAATATATATTACATCAAAAAATCAATGTGAACAGCGAGCTATGAATGAGCGATGGAGCACGGTTAAGGCAATTTTGGGTATTTGTAGCTTTAGAGGTTATTAGTTAATTTTCATCAAGAAAAAATTCACTGAAAGAAAATTTGTTCAAATGAGCGCAGGTTATATATATTGTTGTGTTCAAATTTTGTTCATCTTTGTAATAAATTTCCTAACCAAGTTTTCCCAAGCTCCGCAGCTCTATAATTATATAGATATCTAAATACCGCATTAATAAGTATCGATAGCAAGCACCAGAATTGTGCACTGAAGGTCTGAGAAATATAAGCTCTTGGTCAAAATTACCACAGAGAGAGTAGGTATCCACTTTAATTAACCTTTTATCTTCTCAATAGTAACATCACTTTTTAACTAATTGAGTAACCATAGAAATATCAGAAAAAGCCGCTACAAAATATTTGTTTAAAAGTGCACCATATTGACAAAAATTCTAAATTTCCAACTCGGTAACTAGGAGGTTTCCTTTGAGGTAATTAAGGTAGGGAACTTATCTTTAAAAAACTCGGGACGCAGCAAGTGCGTTATGGTAGTGGTTTTTTATTAAATGCTTCAACTTTAAATAACTCAATTTTCTATAAACTTAGAGAGTTTAATTTTAATACGTAGTAAGGTCTTTCCTAAGGCAAGATATCCACAAACTTTCATTAAAATAACTTTGTAATTTTCGGAGAAAAAAAAATTTTTCGAAAGAAAATTTAAAATTTGAATAACTCAATTTTCTCTAAACCTAGAAAGTTGAGTTTTGGTACGTAGTAAGACCTCTTCTGAGACAACATATATAGTAAATTTCATTAAAACAGCTTTGTTACTTCCGGAGAAAAAAAAAAATTTTCGAAAGAAAACTCAAAATTTTCCCGGAAAACCCCGTCCGATTTTTCTGGATAACGAACTCATCCAAGCCATTAATAAAAGAAAGGCACTTGCCGAGTTTCATCGAAATCGGTTAATTATTTTTTAATTATCGCATGGATACATACATATATATATATATATATATATATATATATATATATATATATATATATATATATATATATATATATATATATATATATATATATATATATAAACATATTAAAATTAAAACTGACCCCGGATATGGGTTCTAGGGGTCCTAGTTCGCGCTCATTTGAAGAAGTTTTTGCAAGGTCTCACCATCGTTACCTCTTTATTAGCGAATTTTTCAAAATAAAAATTCACTAAAACTAATAGGAGCTCTGAAAACCGTTTTAAAACAAACATCTGTCACGTATCGCCGGAGCCTGTTTGATTTAATCAAAATTTGAATAACTAAATTTTTTATAAACTCATAAAGTTGAATTTTGATACGTAGTAAGGTCTCTCCCAGGGCAACATACCCTTTAAATTTTATTAAAACAGCTTTGTAATTTTCGGGGAAATTTTTTTTCCCGGAAAAGCCTTTCCGATTTTCCTGGCTAACGCACTCATCTAAACCATTAATAAAAGAAAGGCACTTGCCGAGTTTCATTGAAATCGGTTAATTAATTTTTGAGTTATCGGATGGATATTTGAAAAAAATTGTGCAAAGTCTCACCATCGATACCTCTCCATTAGCGACTTTTTTAAAAATAAAAATTCACTAATATTTTGGTTAAAGGATAAGCAATTTGTTTATTTTTTTTTGGAATACATTTTTAATCCTATCATGTTGGAAGGGACCTGCTGCACTTAGTATGATATCTTAGGCAGCACACAATACACAACATATAAAAACCTTGAATACTTAGTTACCTACACCGCCTAAATATAGTAAATAAAACAGACTTGCGCAATAATACAAAATCTTCGGTCGCTTAGCAACAACATAACCTCATATAAGCGATGTTTACGATTGATAGTCAAACGCGGCTATTTAAAAAAATAAATGTTTCAAATTTGAATAGCTCCATTTTCTGTAAACCTAAAAAGCTCAATTTTGGCGCATAGTTAGGTCTTTCCCAAAGCAATATGTACACAAAATTTCATCGAAATATCTTTGTAATTTTCGGGGAAAAAAATTTTTAGATTTTTTTTCGAAAGAAAACTCAAAATTTTCCTGGAAAACCTTGTCCGATTTTTCTGGCTAACGAACTCATCCAAGCTATTAATAAAAGAAAGGAACTTGCCGAGTTTCATCAAAATCGGTTGATTATTTTTTGAGTTAGTGGTTGGAAACATACATACATACATACATACATATATATATATATATATATATATATATATATATATATATATATATATATATATATATATATATATATATATATATATATATATATATATATATACAGGCTGTTTCAAAAAACATGCACCATCGCTCGTGGGGCAATTCCTTACTAAAAAATAAGAAAAAAAGTTCCTGTGCACATGGGCCCGGAAACGCATAGTTTCCAATATACAGGGAGTTGAATTTTAATTTTTTATAAATAATTTCAAAACCACTGGATTGATTTTAATGAAACTTGGAACTTGAAAGTGTATTATAAAAGTGCATATTTTCAAGTGAAAATCTGCTTACAACTGCGTCAGTGGCTTGCGTATGGGGTAACTGTAAAAATTCATTTGGGGAAAAAATATGTGCGCCACTGTCTTTGTCCAATTTTGATACATCAGTTATGAAGCTTATTACATAAGCCACAAAAGCTACCTCTTGGTATTTTTTTGTTCAGGGTATCCCCTAGGAGATATGATTAATTTTATAAAAAGGGGCAAAGTACCGATTCGTTGGAGTAATGAAAACAGTAATCGTAAAGTGCCATGAAACTATAATTTTTGACAGTTCTCTAAATTCTACAATTTTGAAGTGCTTTGTAGGCGTCAAAAGAGTTTTCGTGCTATTCTTTAAATTTTGATACGGTGCAGTATTTTCGTTTTTAGTTATTTGTTGATACTGAGCTGCTCATTAATATTATTTCCTCCTCTCAAGATGGTTTTCATTAAGTACACTTCAGCGGATTTGACTGATATGTTGTTAATTTATGGACAAACAAATCAAAATGCTAGACAAGCTGTGCGAGTTTATCAGGAAACTTATCCGCAAAGAAGAATTCCTGACAAAAATATTTTCCCACGTATTGTAAGACATTTGAGAGAAACTGGTTCTTTAAAACCTTTAAAAGCTGACTTTGGACGCAGAAGATACCGCCGAACTGTACGAGTTGAAGAGGCAATATTAAATAGAGTTGAACGTGATCCTAGTACAAGTACGAGAATTATTGCCACCGAACTGGGTAATATTTCGGCATCATCAGTTCACAGAACTCTGAAGGATCAAAGTTTATATCCCTATCATTTTACACGTGTCCAGGAACTTCTACCTAGAGACTTTCAACCAAGGGTAATGTTTTGTCAGTGGTTCTTAAACAAACTTAGGCACGACCAACATTTTTCTAAACGTGTACTATTTACTGATGAGGCGTCATTTACGCGCAAAGGTATCGTAAATTTTCACAATTTACATACATGGGCCGATGAAAACCCACACTCTCTGAGAGTTGCAAATTCGCAGTATCAATTTTCCATCAATATTTGGGCTGCTATTATTGAAAATCACATAATTGGTCCTGTTGTTCTACCAAATCGTCTTGACCATGAATCATATTTAAACTTTTTACAAAATGATTTGCCGTTGTTACTACCGCTTTTTATGAGAAATGGTACAATGTGGTTCCAACATGATGGTGCGCCCGCACATTTTGCAGCAGTTGTAAGAACATATTTAGCCAACACATACGGTCACCGATGGATTGGTCGTGGAGGTCCGGTGTCATGGCCACCTCGATCTTCGGACCTGAATCCTCTCGATTTTTATTTGTGGGGTCATTTAAAAGAAATAGTGTATAAAACACCAGTAAATACACGAGAAGAATTGTTGGGAAGAATAGAATATGCATTTGACAGCATTAGAGAAGATCAAAATGTTTGCAGAAGAGTAAGAAGATCTTTGCGCAGAAGGTTAAATAATTGTAACGACGCTAATGGTGGTCACTTTCAACATTTTCTTTAGCTTTGTTATTAAAGTCAATTGAGTAATGTACAAAAAACAAGAGTCTGGAAAAATCATGGTGTCTTTACGATTACTTTTTTCATTTTTTATTTTTATTTTTTATTAATCATTTTTTATCAATGTTTGTAATATTCATTTCAATGTTTATCACCAATAAGTTTTACGTAGGTTAGTTATTTGCACGTTTATTGCTGTAATGTTTACTGTATGTTTTGTTTTTCATATTCTTATGGTTGCAGTAAACATATATTATTATTATTATTATTATTATTATTACGCCGACTAATCGGTACTTTTCCCCTTTTTATGAAATTAATCATATCTCCTAGGGGATACCCTGAACGAAAAAATACCAAGAGGTAGCTTTTGTGGCTTATGTAATAAGCTTCATAACTGATGCATCAAAATTGGAAAAAAGACAGTGGCGCACATATTTTTTCCCCAAATGAATTTTTACAGTTGCCCCGTACGCACGCCACTGACGCAGTTGTAAGCAGATTTTCACTTGAAAATATGCACTTTCATAATACACTTTCAAGTTCCAAGTTTCATTAAAATCAATCCAGTGGTTTTGAAATTATTTATAAAAAATTAAAAAAATTCAACTCCCTGTATATTGGAAATTATGCGTTTCCGGGCCCATGTGCACAGGAACTTTTTTTCTTATTTTTTAGTAAGGAATTGCCCCACGAGCGATGGTGCATGTTTTTTGAAACAACCTGTATATATATATATATATATAAACATATAAAAATCGAAACTGACCCCGGATATGGGTTCTAGGGGCCCAAATTCGCGCTCATTTGAAGAAATTTTTGCAAAGTCTCACCATCGATACCTCTCTATTAGTGAATTTTTTTAAATAAAAATTTACTAAAAAGGGAATTAGGGTGTTTCATAACCTGGCCAAATTGATGAAGTACTAAAGCTACAATGAAATTAAAGGAGTTGCTTGAGACATAGTCATAATTGTTACGACAAAGCTACATCGCTTGCAGACTGTGACGATGGCGATTAAGAATCCTCAACAGAAAATTTAAGTCTACCTATTTCATGGAGGTGGCTACAATAGGTAATCCGTTTAAAGCCATAGAACCCACAGTTCCTTTATATAAGACATACAGACAGATAGATACACATAAAGCAAGAGAAAACACATTACTAACTTACAAAACAATGACTGACTACTCTCTTACTCCATGTCAACACAAAACCTGTAAAATTATGCAGTTGGCTGTGAAACTTCCAACGTTGTCTGTTGTCCATTATACTCTCTTAGAACCGAACATGTTCAAGGGATAAAGTTGAAAACAATAGCCATTGTCTTCATTGTCAGGGACTTTGTTTATAACGTAACAATGTCTAAGGATCCAAATCAACAATAGCTCCTTACAGTTTCGCAATCTTATTACACAACACTATAATTGGCATGTATCTCTGACTGCGTAGTTTTAGCTACGTAACTTCTCCATCATTGGATGCCAGGCTAATAATACAAAGCGTAATGTTACCAACCAAGTTTGAAACTTAATGAAGGGAAGTTTCTCGCCCGGCGTTTAGTAAATCACCTTGTCCAAGTTGAAAAAATTTCGAGACGCAGCAAGTGCGTTTTAGTCGTAAATTTTCATATGAATTGTACACTATTATTATACGGCATATTACTGAAATTAACACTTTAAACTTACACAGACCCTGAGATCGATTTTAGAGGTCCTAGTACGCGCACATTTAAAGAATGTTTTCGAAAGTGTTACCATCGATATATCTCTATTATCAAAAAATCTTATGTTCTAACTTCTTTTGAGAAAATTTCCCAAAACTCAATCGTAGGTAGAGTTGGGCGGTTCCAGAGCCGCCTCCCACCTTCTGCTACTGAGCATGCGTGTGGGGCAACAAATAAGGCGGTGTATAGAGTGTGACGTAAACTCTAAATTGAGATGACGTAATTCAATATGGCGGCTAAGATGGCGCCACCCGTCAAAATAAGAAAGCCCGCCATTTCATGTCTTGTTAAAATGACCTTTCAGAAAATGGCAGCTAATGCATGCGCGAACCTAACTTCTTTAGTTTTTAGTTTAGAGGGCGCATATGGAGTATCATTTTACTTGGCTCGATGAGTAGAATTCAGAAAAACTCTGGACGCAGCAAGTGCGTTATGGTAGTGAATTTTCATAAAAATATGTTTTAATAGCAAATATGTGTGTTTTTTTAAGAAAGCAGGCATCAAATTTGGTTACCAGTATAACCTATATAGTAAAAACAATGTGCCATGTTTCATCAAAATAACTTTATTGTTTGATAATGTACAAAAATTTCCGAAAGTAAACTTAAAGTGTTCCCAAAAAAAACTCGTTTCCTGGTCAACCTTATAGGTTAATAGCAAACTGAGCTATTCAAATATGAAGCATTTGATCAAAATGCGCTACCATGACGCACTTCCTGCGTCCAGAATTTATTTTCTTACAAACATGCATTATATTTCGATAAAAAATGCAAAAATGCAATAACATAAGGCATGTTTGATTAAAAAAAAAAAGAAAATTTGCATCACCAACGACTTATGGGCCAGCCTGTGATTGTAGAAATAATTTTTTAAGATGTAGCTCAAGACACCCTATAATTAATATATACAATTTTTTTTTCATATCTTGTATAATAACGGATATATTGAGCTTTATTAATTTTTTGGGAACATTCTACAAAAATTATATACAATTAAACGATAAACTCTATAGCTATAAGGCTACTGCCAACCATCAGAGGGGGGTGTATTTGAAATGAATTTTCTGGAAACGTTTTAGGAAAATGAAGGACAATGACGGTTGAAACTAAGACTTCAGGGTTTGTAAAACATCCTTCTTGAGACATTTTCGATCCATAGACCGTATTAGATTTAAGTTCTTTGCCTAAATATTGCCAATTTTGACGTTTTAAATCGCGACTTTGACGTTTTGAGGAAAACCCCGATTTATTTTTCTTTAAATGCCTATAACTTGTTGTCTTTTGACCTACAGAGCTAAATTTTATTAGGTAGCTCACCTATAAGGATATAAACTCGCTTACCAAATTTGTTTACCCTTACTTTGTTAATTCCAGAGATATAATTTTTTTTCGAAAGAAAACACAACAATTTCTGGGAAAGCCTGGGCCGATTTTCCTGGGTAACGAACTTATCCAAGCCATTTGCAAAAGGAAGATATTCACCAAATTTAATCAAAATCGGCTCATTATTTTTCGAGTTATCGGTGCGATACATAAATAAATAAATAAATAAATAAATATAATATATATATATATATATATATATATATATATATATATATATATATATATATATATATATATATATATATATATATATATATATGACCATATAAAAATTGAAACTGACCCCGGATATGTATTCCGGGGGGCCTAATTAGCGCTCATTTGAAGAATTTTTTTCAAAATTCAAAAGTCGGGATCTCCTCATTAGTGAATTTTTTTTAAAGAAAATTCACTAAAATAGCATACGCGCATGCGCAAACCAACTTTTTTAGTTTTTGGTTTAGACACCATGTGTGAGGTGTCATTTTATTCAATGAATACAATAAAATATGTAAAATCAGTTAAAATTAAGAATGCCGGACAGCCAAATATGTTAAAAAATTCCCACATGTGCAAAAGTAGTGGCAACAAGGCGACAACCTTGAACAAAAATTCCAACATGTTAATATATATGTAAAAGTAGCAGCAAAGCAACAAACTTGTACAGTTTGCAGCTGCAAATTGAGTGTGACCTCTAATACAATCTGGATTCCTGTCCATGTGACAGGAAATGAGTTATGTATTTACCATTTCAGCCAGATCATGTCATTTATGGAAGGGAAGATGTTAGCAGTTTGTTAGCTAAAAGTGTCTCATTTCATGTTAAAAACATTGTTTAAGGTTGAAAATAACACAACTGATTTAAATACAATTAATTTATTAGGATGAATTCACAAGACTTACATACTAAAATATTACATAATGGCTTTCACAACGCCAATTAGAGGTTTATATTCAAATACACAATCATGAATAACTAAACAGTAAACTTTGGTTCTATTTGGTAAATTGTCTTTGGTCATAAATTCCACTTTGATGCCAACCGTTGACGAATTGATTGACACATTCTGTTGCTGACAGTCTATTACAAATAGAGCCCGGCCTTTAAACTCATCATAATTTAAGAGAGCCTCCGATATGTTTTTATAACAAAAACTTTTTTGAAATTTGTCATCTGGTAGGCTTCGGCATATTAAGATTTTTCTAAATCCATACTCATAGTTACATACGATGAGCATTCTGAATTTAGGAACACTCGTAGATGTACCATACCAATATTATCGAAAAAGTCGCCTTTCTTGCTTACGTTGTCTTTTCGATCTGTTTGAAATACTATAATCATATATCTAGGTATTTCTAAGTTTGTTGCAGTTTTAACAGACCACACATCTTTATTAATATCTTTAAGCGCTGGATACTCATATCTGTCCCATTTGCGATATGCGACCAATATAGATGTGTCTTTTGCAATTTTATCCATCAGTTCCAACGTCATTTTATCATTTGGAAATACATGTTTTGCTTTTAAACACTTGTTGGTTGCAGTAATTTTCGATCTTGCTGTATCAGTATTGTAATAGTTGTTGGCATTTCCAGCTCTTGTAAATCTGGAAGTATGTTTACCACAGAGAACTTCTTTAAAGTGATGGAAAAAACTGAAGAGGAACCAAAGTGGTAAGTGTTGTCGTTTAAGGTGATATGATCTGACGATACATTCAGCCCAGCGTTGCTAAGAGATTTGTCTTTAATCTTACTATGAACCTAAAAATTAAATTTTGCTATATCTATAGATATAGTGTAAGTCTTTTTAAAAAACCTTTTATGACAAATTTCATTAAAGTTATAAAAGCTTTCCAGAAGCAAACTTTATTCATATTTAGAAAAGTATCTGCAAATTATAAACGTAGCAGTTATTTTTCGTTATTAATCGCCTGAATGATTTCGTTTTATTAAACCCAATCAAACCGGTTTTTTCAATATCAACAATAACAAAATGTCTGCTGACAATTATAATTTCAGACTCAAAGGTGACAAACTTATTCAGGCGTTGTAAACAAGAATGAGATCTTGTTCAAAACTTATGAAATCTGTACACTATTGCTCCTCCAAATGTCAAAATAAAACAAACAAAAAAATATACATTCATCGAGCCGGAATCGATCACGCAACGCAATGTGTAGAAGACAAGCTATCTAAGCATAAGTTAACTAACGTTTTGTTTACATGCTACTTTCTTCGGGCTTCATGTTTGAGATATATTATTATTAAAAGTATACGTAACAATTAATTACAAAATTAGTAGAATTGCCATAGAATCACATTCAATGACTGTTTCGATCTTAGATGGCGTCTTATATTTAACTTTAAAGATAAAAAAGAAACTATTTTAGAAGTTTTTTATAGACTTGACTTGATTTGGTTTACATTTCCACTATATTATGATATTCAGTCTAAAGCTGTATTTGTGGCCGTTCATCAAGCTACTGTAACGAAACTCTCATTTCAATACAATAAACTTCAATTCCGCTTCCGTAACACCACTCTGACAATTCTCTTTTTTTTTAAATTTTCTTTTTATTTCAACAACACACCACGAGGGCTCACAGCCTAAATACTATTGTATTGTGGGTGTCCGCAAGGAGGAAAGAAGCAACTTGTTAATTCTGGACTTGAAGGAGGTTCGGAGGAAAAATATGTGCTGGTAAGGTATTCCACAGCTTGGAGGTCCTCAGGACAAAAGAGCGGGCATGGCAATATGTTCTATTCATTGATTGTTGTTGCCCTTACTTGGTGAAACTTGTCCATACTGCATACAGACTTGGAGAATACTTCTCTAGCTTCACTGTTGGTTTTTAGTGGTGAAGGACGTAGCCAGCGCGTGAGCTAACTGGAGCAAGTGGCCCTTCGAATTCTGGAAGTTCTAGGATGTTCTTCAATGCTTCTGTGACTATAGTTTCGCTGCTTGACAGCATTTTCAGACAGATTAAAATTGAATTAGTACGAAATCATGACAACTACAAATAAATATCTGTTGCTAGGTTATGATATGATGTTTTGATCAAAAAATTTTATCAAATAGAAAATAAAATGAAACACAGATGACAGATGAGGTTTTCAAAATGTCTATGTGATGTATGTCAATATTTAACATAAAAACTAGAACTAGCCTATAATAACTATGATAACAGTTACAACAATAAAATAACTAAACAATAACAGTATAAAAGTAGTCTCTATACAACGAAAATATCGACATACATCAACTCATTATTTTATTACAACTTTTTTGAAATAATAGTTAAATTTATTTTCTTTGGCATATTTAATTAGAAAGAAGAATATCCAAGAAAGGGGAATTCATTAAATCAGTTTGCTCGTTTAAAACAAGGTAGTTATTGTCGTGTGTGTGCCTTTTGACTTCTAAAGCTTCAAAAAAGTCTAGTTTACGTTTGTCATCATAAAAATGTAGTGGTTCTATGCGGTTATTTATTGTAGGTCTATGTTCGGTATCAATAATATGTTTTGCAAATGTAGATTTGTCAGCGTGGTTATTTCTAAATGCAGAAATATGTTCTTTGTATCGGGTGTTAAAATTTCTAGAAGTTTGACCTATGTAGATTGCGTTACAATGTGTACAAGCTAATTTATAAACTCCAGCTTTTGTCAGGAAACAAGATTTTTCTTTCGCGTTAAATAACAAATCACGCGTCGTGTTGTAAGATTTAAAAGCTACCTTTGTATTTGTACAAGTGTTTAAAATTTTTGAAATGTTTTCTGAAATGGTTCCAAAATAAGTTATCGAAACGTATCTGTTGTCTTCTTTGTCTCTAATATTTGGATAAATTAAATTAATCGCTAATTTGTATTCTTTTCTCTCTATCATTTTATCTATTATTTTAACAGAGTAGCCATTATTAAATGCTGTTTGCTTAATTATTGAAATTTCTTTTTCAAAATTGTTTTGTGACATAGGTATTGAAAATGCACGATGTATCATAGAATGATAGGCTGACAGCTTTTGTGAAAAAGGGTGACATGAATCGTATGGTATGGTTGTGTCAGTGTAAGTTGGTTTCCTATATATTGAAAAGTCAAATGAATTATTTTCTAATTTTCTAATTGTTAAGTCTAAAAAGTTTATACAACTGTTAGCTTCTTCTTCTAGAGTAAACTTAATATTTGTGTGAAAGCTATTAATAAAATTTAAAAATTCATTTAATTCTGTATGACTACCTTGAAAACATGCTAAAATATCATCTACGTATCTGTACCAAAAGACAATATTATGTGAAAGTTCTGATGTTAAAATTTGGTTTTCTAAGTTTTCCATAAATATGTTGGCTAATAAAGGTGACAACGGACTACCCATAGGCAGACCTTCATTTTGCATATAAATTTTATCATTAAATTTAAAATAGTTTTGTTTTATACATTCATTAAAAAGATTCATCATTTCTTGTCTTTTTATGACATTTACGTTCTTTTCTATTAAAACGTTTTCTAATAGAGGTAAACATTCTTTAGGGGGTATCTTAGAATACATGCTACAAACATCAAACGAAACTAATTTACTATTTGTGGGAATAATTAAGTTATTTAATTTTTGTGTAAGTTCATAAGAATTCTTAACTGAATATTTTGGAAAGTAATTGTATTCTTTAATAAGTGAAACCAGTTTGCTCGCTATCTTATGATTAGGTGTATTAACATAGCTAACTACTGGTCTCACTGGTTTATTTGGCTTATGAATTTTCAGGTGGCCATATAATTTTGGTGGTTGCGGGCTTTTATATAAAAGATATTTCTTTTCTTGTTGACTAAACAGAGACACATTTTTAAGTTCATTTTTTAGTTTTGTCTGAAATGCGTTTGTTGGGTCTCTCCTAATTTCTGTTAAATTTTCCGTAGTAATAAAATCATTAATTTTAATGTTATATGCGTCCCTACTTATAGCTACAGTTGTATTTCCTTTATCAGCTTTAGTAAAAACTAAATCATTGTCTAATATGTTATGCTGAACAGATTTTAAAATTTGAGTTTCGTTAATTTGACGTTTGTCATATTTTGAAGTTAAATGTCTTAAAAATTCACATATTTTTAATTTTTCATATTGCCTTATAGATCTGGAAGCAATTTCGGATTCAGAAGCTAATATCTCTTTAATTTTGTTTGTAAATTTAAATTTTGGGCAGTATTTATATCCTTTATTTAGAAAAGAAATTTCTTCAGTTGTAAAAATTGTATCGCTTAGGTTTTCAAACCTTTTGTAAAACTTATGTGTTTGTGGGGGAGATCTTTCTCGATTATGTAAATGTTGTGTGCTTTCTAGGTTTCTAATTTTGTTTGTCTGTGTTAAGCGTTTTTTAAATTTCAATTCACTAACTAAAATATGTATTTGGTCATCTAATATATCAAATTCTACTGGATGTAATTTATAAGCAAGTTCTGAATGGATTACCACTAAAAACCAACAGTGAAGCTAGAGAAGTATTCTCCAAGTCTGTATGCAATATGTTCTATGTCTGGTGACATGAGTAAAAGGGTGCATTCGCTCTGTTCCCCTGGTAGATGTGTTGGGGGCAGCAGGTGGAGAAACTATGGAAGAAAGCTCCTTCGAGCAGTGCCCGTGCAGATATCTGTAAAAGAGAGAGAGAGAGAAAGGTCACCAACGACACATCGGTGGGCAAGGAATGGTAGTCTTTGGGTGAGGGTAGGGTCACCGATGAGACGCATAGATCTCTTCTGAATAGATTCCAGGTTAGCGAACGTAGAAGCGGCAGCGGCACCCCAGATGTGGGAGCAGTATTTAAGATTTGGCCTTATTTGTGAAGTATATATGGTATATAGATTAGCTAGTAAAAAGTATTTGCGAGCTCGGAAGAGGAAACCTAATTTCTTAGCAGCCGCTTCTGCAATTGATGTGACATGTTGGTGCCAATGATATTTCGATCCACAGAAATGCCAACAAGTGAAAAGGACTCATTACTTTGAATAACTTGGTTGTTCATTGTGATGGGTCTAGGGCTGGTGCATCTCTTATAAGATAGAAGGCAAGACTGAGATTTGGTGAAGTTGACTTGTACAAGATTTCTACTTCCCCAGTCCAATATTCTTTGGAGATCCACAGAGACAGAACCCTCCATGAGTCTGCGATCCTCGTCTAATTGGGCTAAATAGACAGCCTTAGAATATTGTATATGTGAGTGGGGGGTGCTGTTCCAGTTACTAGGTAATATTCCTCTATTGTAAGATGTCTGAAACAGACGAGTCAGGACAGGAGCAAGTACTGGTGTGCATTTTTTGAGAACAATTGCTGGGATCTGGTCAAGACCAGAGGCTTTCCTGGTATTAAGAAAAGAGAGCATCTTTCGTGCCTTTTTACTTTTGAAAATGATATCCGTCATGCTATGCGCGACATTGGCGGCTGTTGGTGGTTGAACATTTGAAGGTGGGTTGAGAGTAGAATTACCGGCGAACAATGAGGCAAAAAGTTCAGCCTTGCCCAGGGCGGTAGAAACAATTTCATCCCATCAAACCAGAGGTGGAAACGTGCTCTTGCAGAAATTATTCCCAATAAATTTAGCAAGAGTCCAGAAGGGTTTGCTGCCGTTGGAGCTTGAAAGGACTTTGTTTTGACGTGATTATTAAGCGAGTTTTTTGCCTCAGAAAGAACGCGAGCATAGCGTCGCTAAATGCTTGACCGTTTTCTTGACTGGGATTGTGTAGAAGCGTTTTGTGAGCTTTGACCTTTTCAAGTCTGGCCTTGTCACAGGATTTAGAGAACCGGGGCTTTTGAGTGGCTGAAGAGGTTTTCTGTGTACGTGGAATAAATAATTCCATGCCAGCTTGGATAATTTCAGTGACGTTTTAAGAGGTATCAGAGGGTTCAGAAAGAGAGAAGCAGACAGGTGCCCATGGAAATGTGGAAAAGTAATCCCGCATTACGTTCCAGTTTGCGGAGTTGTAGTGCCAAACGATACGTGGGTGTAATGACTGTGTAACCTCAGGTTGCATTGCGCAGGAAGCAGTAACCATGCCGTGGCCTAAACTACCAATGGGGGCGGTGACTGATATCTTATAGCATTCAGGTTTTGTAGTAAGGAGATCCAAGGAATTTGAGCTGTGTGTTTGGATGCGAGGAAAGTAAGTAGGTTACTGAACCATATTGGCTAAAGAATTGCTGACTGCAAAGGCCTCCTCTGCTCTCCCTTGTGAATCGGTTTTTAAAGATCCTAGCCATTCCTTATTGTGGACATTGAAGTCACCAAGAATAGTGACTTCGTAGGAAGGATATTCAGAAATCAGATGGTCGGTTTCTTTCAGAAAGGTAGTCGAATAGCTGGACAAAGTTGTTGTCAGAAGGTGACCGGTAAATGCAACAGATAAATGTAGTTGCAGCCCTGAGAGTTTTATCCAAAGTATGTCTATTCTTCCAGCTTCTAAATTGGGGGGCCTGGTGCAGGATAGATTGCTACGGACGTATGTGCACACACCTCCATGCAATGTAAAGGAAGTAAGGAGCTCATACCCCGGAAAATTGAGGTGATTAGTGACTGTTTTGGCACTGATTTGGGTTTCGGTGAGGAAAAAGAGTCGGGGCCTATTAGCCTGAAGGAAATGGTGGACGGAGTTCAGGTTAGAATTTAGGCCACATATATTTTTTTACATTTAACTCCCTGTAGTTGGAGAACGGTTGAAAATAGCCCAAGACAATATGGTATCAGCTTCATCAGCATCGAGATGGCTTTCCAAAAATGCCATAATATAGAGAGTGTTCTATTTAAAAAATAAGTTTGGTGCAACATTGTGTATGTTAACACCCTGTATTAATGGAAATCCTTTTAAAATATGCACTCGTGGAACATCTATTGCATCGAGGAAACCTTATTTCAAAAATATAGTCTCAGTAATGAGCTGCCTCCTGTCCTCACAACGATGGGACATCCTGTATGGTTACGTATATATATGTATATATGTATATATATATATATATATATATATATATATATATATATATATATATATATATATATATATATATATATATATATATATATTTCGTAAGATTCGTGGATTAGTTCTATGAAAATTCGCTATTATAATCCACTTGCGACTTTCTGTTGATAGTTTGTGTTTTTGTGTGTGTGAAAACAGTTCTGGTATGGCTTAAGACGGGTCTGTTAGCCACAGGTAAATTGATGGTTTACTAATAAGCGCATCACCAAATTTTATTCAACTATGTGAAATTTAAGAATGATATTTATGAGTAAAATTTTGTTGTTGCCAATACTTTCTTTCCTTTTTGCATCTAAAGTTTATAAGTAATCTGAAGTACACATTTGGTGGTAATGCTTCTGGCCTAATATTCTGCAGACAGAAAAGCTCCACACCACAGACATTATGGAATATTTTAGCCATTTGTATGCATATCTTACCATTTTGAGGTCTCTGACATGACATCTAAAATGATTTCTTGCATGAATTTACCACATACTGGGGCGTTATCCACTATCCTAACTTTAACCTTAAATTCTAGTCTGGTTTGTTCAAGTAATGGAGCAATTCTTGAACATTAGTTGGTAACATATGAGTCAGTTGCTTAAATACTTAACTGTTTGGGATACATAATTCCCGACCGGTGACATATACGCTTTGTTTTCCACTAAAAAGCAAATATATCTTCTGACTTAATTCACTACGTTCTAGTTTCATAGGCTCGCGTTTATTACTGTGATTATGACCCATTTAATAGTTAAAATTTTGTTTTATTGATCCGAAATAGCACTAGATGCTTCTTGTTTTATCAAATTAAAAAAAGTTTCGCGACGCAGCAAGTGCGTTATAGTAGTGAATTTTCATAACATTTGTACACTATTAGTAAGATATATTATTAGAACTAATTCTTTAAATTTAAATGGACCTTGGAGATCGGTTTTAGGGTCCCAGATGGCGACTATTAAAAAAAAAGATTATATGGAGCTAGAAAATTGAAATTTGGTCTTAGATATAACATGTAAGTAGTGCAAGTGCTTTTAAAAAAATTGTGTTACAAATTTCATTAAAGTTACAAACGTTTTTCAGAAAAAAAATGAATTATTTACAAAGGGAATGTACCTGTCAAATTATAAATATGGCAGGTATTTTTCCTTATTAGTTGCTTGGATGGTTTTGTTTTAGTCTACCTATCCAGTTTTGGCAAACAATAAACAACAAAAAAGGTTTTTTTGTTATGGTAGAAAATTTTCGTAAAAATATTTCAAATCCGATAGCTCAATAAATTTCCCATTAAGCCAGCATCTTCAATCTTGAACTATAGTAACACCTATGTAAACGCACGTGGGTAATAAATTAAAGAAAAATAACATAATGAGCTTCGCGGATAGCTACAAATTTGTTTTAAAAACCTTTTTTGTTGTTTAGTCTTTGCAAAAACTGGATGGGTTGACTAAAACAAAACCATCCAAATAATTAAAAATCTCGGGACGCAGCAAGTGCGTTATAGTAGTGAATTTTCATAAAACTATTTTTTAATAGCAATAATGTGTTTTTTTAAGAAAGCAGGCATCAAATTTGGTTACCAGTATAATCTATATAGTAAAAACAATGTGCCATGTTTCATCAAAATAACTTTATTGTTTGAAAATGTACAAAAATTTTCGAAAGTAAACTTAAAGTGTTCCCGAAAAAACTCGTTTTTTGGTCAACCTTATAGGTTAATAGCAAATGGAGCTATTCAAATATTAAGCATTTGATCAAAATTCGCTACCATAACGCACTTACTGCGTCCAGAATTTTTGTTCTTACAAACATGCATTATATTTCGATGGAAAATGCAAAAATGCAATAACATAAGGCGTGTTTGATTAAAAAAAAAGAAAATTTCTATCACCAACGACTTATGGGCCACCCTGTAATTGTAGAAATATTTTTTTAAGATGTAGCTCAAGACACCCTATAATTAATATATACAATTTTTTTTCATATCTGGTATAATAACAGATATATTGAGCTTTACTGATTTTTTTTACGAAAATTCTACAAAAATTATATACTATTAACGATAAACTCTGTAGCTAAGGCTACTGCCACGCATCAGAGAAAGGGTCTATTTGAAATGAATTTTCTGGAAACATTTTATTAAAATGAAGGACAATGACGGTTGAAACTAAGGCTTCAGGGTTTGTAAAACATTCTTCTTGAGACATTTTATTTCCATAGCCCGTATTATATTCAAGTTCTTTTCCTAAATGTTGCCAATTTTGACGTTTAAATCGCAACTTTGACGTTTTGTGAAAAACCCCAATTTATTTTTGTTTAAATGCCTATAACTTTTTTGTATTTTGACCTACAGAGCTAAATTTTGGTAGGTAACTTGCCTATAATGATATAAACCCGCGTATAAAATTTGGTTGCCCTTACTTTGTTAATTTTGGAGATATAAATTTTTTCCGAAAGAAAACACAAAATTTTCCGGGAAAACCTCGTCGGATTTTCCTGGATAACGAACATATCCAAGCCACTTGCAAAAGGAAGGTACTCACCATTTTTGACGTTTAAAATCGCGATTTTGACGTTTTGAGGAGAACCCAAATTTATTTTTCTTTGAATGCCTGTAACTTTTTTGTCCTTTAACCTACGGAGCTAAATTTTGGTAGGTAACTTGACCCTAATGACATAAACCCGCGTATAAAATTTGGTTGCCCTTACTTTGTTAATTTTGGAGATATAAATTTTTTTCGATTTTTTTCGAAAGAAAACACAAAATTTTCCGGGAAAACCTCGGCGGATTTTCCTGGCTAACGAACTTATCCAAGCGACTTGCGAATGGAAGGTATGTGCCAAATTTTATCAAAATCGGTCCATTATTTTTTAAGTTATAGGTGTGACACACACACACACATATATATATATATATATATATATATATATATATATATATATATATATATATATATATATATATAAACATATAAAGTCGGGATCTCCTCATTAGTGAATTTTTTTTAAGAAAATTCACTAATAAGGAAAAATACCTGCCATATTTATAATTTGACAGGTACATTCCCTTTGTAAAACTTTAGTAACACAATTTTTTTAAAGACACTTGCAATACTTACAGATTATATCTAAGACCAAATTTTAATTTTTTAGCTCCATATAATTTTTTTTCACATAATCGCTAACTGGGACTCTAACACCGATCTCCAAGGTCCATTTAAATTTAAAGAATTAGTTTTAATGATATATCTTACTAATAGTGTACAATTCTTATGAAAATTCACTACTGTAACGCACTTGCTGCGTCCCGAAATTTGTAGTATACATTTGCATACTAAAATTTATCGCTTTTAGATGCAAACTTTGGCCCGGTATTACGAAAGAACTGGTCTAAGGCTGACAGTTTACACAATTATTGTTAGTTGATTGTACTTTATTGTACACAGCTCTATCTATAAAATTTTGTGTCAACTAAAGCGTACTACCTGGTCCTGCACCGAGGTGGCGTCCCTGTTGTATCTCTCAGAACCTTCTCCCGGCTGACATATTCCGACAACTTCCATTGTTTAGATTTTTATCTACGATTTATTTAAAGCAGTACAGGTAACGTCATATGTCTTTGTCCAACATTGTAGATATTGCATTACAGAATCTGAAGTGATGTCGAGGATCATTTTATTATTAATTTCGAATAACTTTATTTTCCTTTGATCACACGACTTAAAAATTGGTACGCACCACACCACACTGTTTATGTTCCTTTCAGTTGTAAATCTTCGTCTCAATTACTTAGACAATTTGGGAGATATTGCGTTTAAAATAAATTTTTTACTAAGAAAAATTGGGCGTTAAGATTTGCAGAACGAACTTATCCAAGCCTATAGCAAAATAAGAGTAATTCCCAAATTTGGCCCAAATCGGACAAATCGACATCTGCAAAATATATTATTGATACCCAACATAGACCCACGATAGATAACCTCATCAAACCACTATATTTTTGTAATGACCAAGTGTAAACTAGACTTTTTGAAGCTTTAGAGCTGAAAGAGCACATACACGACAGTAGCTACCTTGTTTTATAAGTACACTTGGAGAACTCAAATTACCACAACACATATTTTTACAGACCTGGCGATCGTTTCACTAACAAAGTTAGCGTCATTAAAGGATGAAAAATTATGTACCTTGTTTTAAATGAGCAAATTGATTTAATGAATTCCGCTTTCTTGGATATTCTTCTTCCTAATCAAACAAAATAAACCCAACTATTTTTTTTTCAAAAAAATAATTGGAATGAGTTGATGTGCGTCGATATTTCCTTTGTATACAGTCTGCGGTGTGTCAAGTCCCCCCAAACTCCCCCCCATTTACAATTTCTTGTAATTTGGTATTTGGTATACTACAAGTTAGTGCATCGTTAGTGCTCGTTAGTGCCCCAAAAAATTTTTGTTGTGCTTTAATACAAACGGAGGTACAGCAAAAAAAACCGAGGGAGGGAGGGGGAAGTTGACGCATGATTTTTTGCAAATTGTGTGTAAGTGGTATCAGCCAATAGCAAATCGTTAGTGCTTCGCAGAAACACAACATTTTTTGTTAGTGCTAAAATACCTTAGAAAAAACAAACCTTTTTCCATCTGGGTGAAAACTATCTTCTCTAGTTCAAAAAATACACATTTTTTGTATGACTCATGGGTTAGTGCGTCGTTAGTGCTTTCGAGAAAAACAAAATTTTTTGTTAGTGCTCTCATACAAAAGGAGATATGCCAGAAAAACTGGGGGGGAGGGGCAACTTGACGCCTGATTTTTTCCAAATACGGTGTGAATAATATTAATCGATAGCAAATCGTTAGTGCTTCTGAGAAACACAAAAACTTTTGGTAGTGCTCAAATACCTTAGAAAAAACAATCGATGTTCCGTTGACGTGAAAACTTTTTTTTCGTTTATGAAATACACATTTTCTGTATGACTCGCTGATTAAGGTATCGTTAGTGCTTTCGAGAAAAACAAACATTTTCGTTGGTGCTCTAATACAAAAGAAGAAAAAACCAGAAAAACCGTGTGGGACAACTTGAAGCATGATTTTTTTGCAAATTAAGTGTGAGCGCAGTGGCGTAGCAAGACCTTTGTGTGCATGTGTGCCACTGGTATTTAGGGCCCCTCCTTGTATTATTCAAAATTCTAATGTTGTTTTGACTCATTTGAAGTTCTAAATGTCATTTGATTTTTTAAAATTTGTGTCTGTTTGTGCCTTATTCGAAAAAATGTTTCAAATAAAAGTTGTTTTATGTTTATGATAATCAAAATTAATAAAAATCTTTTTTTGTGTGTGTTAAAATGCAATCTGTATTTTTAAAATTGACAAATTAAAGTGAAATGCCCAAAGAAACAACTTGCCGGGAAATATATATGTATGTACCTAATAATTATAATTTCTGTGTTCCATGATCTGATTGTCTTTTCCCTAGATTTAGAAATAGGGGGTCGCAAATTGTTCAATGTGTTATATTAATTCTTGTTTTAAATGTAAAAAAAAATGAAATGCAATAGACACATTGAATGTTGGCTTAACTATGCAATACTCGACTGTCGCGAGTTATGTACCCAATTATCGCTGACTAATTGTTATTTAATACTTATCAATATCCTTGTTCTATTTTGCAATGTCAGTGATAATATTTAGTATATAAGGAGATTTTGTCAACAAGCACGCACTTCTGTTACTGTACGAGTGCTGTGTGTATCAGCCAGTTCCGGTAGCTTAAGTCAGGGTTGTAACTAAAGGGTAGAATAAAGAATAATAGTTGTTTTTAAAAATTCAATTTCTACCCCGTCAACCCTTACTCGCGTGTTGTATCGCGTCGCGTCGCGACACAAGTCTGAATTGTCCGTAGACAACGGTCTTTTCTTGATTTCATTATTTCAACCCTTACCTTGATTACGAACAGTTCCTATTGACATACATGTTATCAATTTATATAATTTGTATTGTTAATATTTAGTTTAAAGTTTACCTGAAGCTTGATTGCAATTGTTTAAAAAAAAACTCGGGACGCAGCAAGTGCGTTATGGTAGTGAATTTTTATTAAATGCTTCAAATTTAAATAACTCAATTTTCTATAAACTTAGAGAGTTTAATTTCAATACGTAGTAAGGTTTTTCCTAAGGCAAGATATCCACAAAATTTCATTAAAATAACTTTGTAATTTTCGGAGAAAAAAATTTTTTTCGAAAGAAAATTTAAAATTTGAGTAACTCAATTTTCTCTAAACTTAGAAAGTTGAATTTTGGTACGTAGTAAGGTTGAGGCAACATATATAGTAAATTTCATTGAAACAGCTTTGTTACTTTCGGAAAAAAAAATTTTTTTCGAAAGAAAACTCAAAATTTTTCCGGAAAACCCCATCTGATTTTTCTGGATAACGAACTCATCCAAGCCATTAATAAAAGATAGGCACTTTCCAAGTTTCATCGAAATCGGTTAATTATTTTTTGAGTTATCATATATATATATATATATATATATATATATATATATATATATATATATATATATATATATATATATATATATATATATATATATATATATATATAAACATATAAAAATTAAACCTATTTACAAATGAACTTTAATAAGATATTATGCTGTGACAATACCTCTCTCAAGCACCCTAAAATATAATCAAAATGTGCACAGTTATATATGTTTTATTTCTTTTTCCCTTGTCTTAATACACTACATATTTTATGACAATCGATTTAATTTACTTATTTGATTTCATAAATAGTCGGTTAATAGTGACTTGGAATGAAGTAGACACCACATCTTCAAACATATTAAGAGAATATGAGTAAATCAACAGCAACTGGGAATGAATTCGGTCAGTCGCCCAGCCACGTGGTTAAAAAACACTGTTTGTATGATGGTTACAACTCTAGATCTAAATAAAAGGACTGTAACAGCGGCAGAAGCAGAAGTCAATGGAAGGTTGATGAATGAACCAACAGCAACCACATACTTATGATTTAAACATGTTTCAAATTTGAATAGCTCAATTTTCTGTAACCCTAGAAAGCTGAATTTTGGCACATAGTTAGGTATTTCCCAAAGCAATATGTAGACCAAATTTTATCGAAATTTTCGGAAAAAAAATTTTTTTTGAAAGAAAACTCAAAATTTTCCCGGAAAACCCCGTCCGATTTTCCTGGCCAACGAACTCATCCAAGCCATTAATAAAGGAAAGGCACTTGCCGAGTTTCATCTAAATCGGTTAATTATTTTTTGAGTTATCAGAGGGATACATATATATATATATATATATATATATATATATATATATATATATATATATATATATATATATATATATAAATATATAGATATATATATATATATATATATATATATATATATATATATATATATATATATAAGCATATAAAAATTCAAACTGACCCGGATATGGGTTCTAGGGGTCCTAATTCGCGCTCATTTGAAAGAATTTTTGCAAAGTCTCACCATCGATACCTCTCTATTAGTGAATTTTTTTAATAAAAATTCACTAAAAGAGTCTTCATTAAAGTGCTGAGAACATAAATAAGAATATTTCGGCAGCGTATCCGTTTTTATACTTAAGGCTGCGCACAATTTTTCTCTCATTTCTTTAATAGATGGAAACCTAAAAATAGTGCCAAACTGACGTGCCGCCGCTGAAAATAGCAAATAGCAAGGTACTTACGTATGCAGAGACACCGTTGCCACATCCCCAGGTAATCTTCTACAAACAATACACCTTTTCACCATTTTGCCAAAACAAAACTCAAAATCTTTATTGCCAATCAAGGTAACACATAAAAATAAACTCTCAGTATACTTGCATACTATTCACAGACAAATACAAGCCACAACTGAGGATTAATAAAAATCTAGATACTTCACATGCAGCAGGAAAACGATTTAAAATAATGGGCTGAGTTTTCTGGTTATATTTACATAAAGAAGGGAGAAACCAAGGAAAATATATGTTAGTACATCTTTACATTCATAAATAAGCCCTAATGAAAGTGTAATGTCTTAAGTGACAGAAAAGTAATAAATTTGTCATCCTCAATGACTTCCTTGTCATCATATTCGGCGATTTAAGGATGAATTATTACATAGCGGCAACGCGTTAGCCACCACCCAATCAGAGCAGAGGACCGATGTAAACATAGAGTCCCTTGAATGTTGGCTTCAAACAATTCGGCTGTGTGCCCAGTCTATTCGTATATAGATAGTCAATGGTTACAACTCTAGCTCTAAATAAAAGGACTGTAACAGCGGCAGAAGCAGAAGTCAATGGAAGGTTTGTGTATTCGGGAAACTATTCACTATTAATAACAACAATTGACTAAAAACGCTGCGAGTTGTAAGGCAAAAATAATTATACTACAAAGGTTATAAATGATAATACATTACAATAGGGTTATATATAATCGTAAATGCTTCCAATGATTAACAATCAGTGAATTCAGTATTATTGACATTTCTCGGAAACTTACAAATGAATCTCATGAGTCAATAAGAAAAGCATTGACTAACCAACAGCAACCAGATACTTATGATTTAAACATGTTTCAAATTTGAATAGCTCAATTTTCTGTAACCCTAGAAAGCTGAATTTTGGCACATAGTTAGGTATTTCCCAAAGCAATATGTAGACCAAATTTTATCGAAATTTTCGGAAAAAAAATTTTTTTTGAAAGAAAACTCAAAATTTTCCCGGAAAACCCCGTCCGATTTTCCTGGCCAACGAACTCATCCAAGCCATTAATAAAAGAAAGGCACTTGCCGAGTTTCATCTAAATCGGTTAATTATTTTTTGAGTTATCAGACGGATACATATATATATATATATATATATATATATATATATATATATATATATATATATATATATATATATATATAAATATATATATATATATATATATATATATATATAATATATATATATATATATATATATATATATATATATATATATATATATATATATATATATATATATATATATATATATATATATATATATATATATATAAGCATATAAAAATTCAAACTGACCCCGGATATGGGTTCTAGGGGTCCTAATTCGCGCTCATTTGAAAGAATTTTTGCAAAGTCTCACCATCGATACCTCTCTATTAGTGAATTTTTTTAATAAAAATTCACTAATACATTAGAATTTTCATTTGTGCTAAATTTATCATAAGGTAAGTTTAAAAAGATATTTTTTATATTTAATACATGTCTAATATAGTATATACTTATAAGGATAAATATGCCAAAACATCAGAGATGGGGGCAAAAAGAAAGAAAAAAGAAGAAGTGAAAAAGCGAATAAATAAATTGTCTAAGCTTGATAGATCTTTTAAAGAATCTACGGCAGAATCGACTCCTCCAGTTCCTTTTACTAGCTTATTATTAAATTTGGAAGCAGAAGATGACACATAATCTGAACAAGTAACAGAGAGTGACGAAGTGGAAACAAAATCATCAGAACAAGTTGAAGAAAATGTTGATCTAGATCATAGCGCAATAAGTATGCAAGGTAATGTCTATTGATCAGACAAATTTAATTTTCCTGATCCATTACCAACTGAAAATAAGCGGTTTATAATTGTAAAGGGCCCCTGTTAAACAATGAGTTCTTTTTTAAAAAATAAAAAAGGTCGTTCTTGTAACATTTGTTATTATAAGAAAATTACTAAAACAGGGATGACCATTTCGAGAAATTGGTTATGTTATTCAATAAAATTAAATGTTGGTTATTGTGAACCATGTTGGCTATTTGATAAAAATTTCAAAAATGAGTCATGGATTACCGGCTTTAGCGATGGGCGTCATCTTTCGCAAAGCATAGTGAGACACGAAACTGCTAATTTTCAATCGTGTCAAACAATGGTTTTGTGGAAGCGAAATGATTTAATAGCTAAAGATTTAGAAGAAACCACACAGAAAGATATAAGTATGTTCGTACAAATTTTAGATAGGAAAATTAATATAACTTTAACTTTGGCAACGAGTAATTTAGGATTTAGATGACACTTTGATTTTTTAAACGCCGAAGTCACTTCAGGAAATGTCTTAAATATGATTAAAATTTTGGCAAAATATGACCCAATTTTAAATAATTGAATCAGTGATAAGAGTCGCAAAATAAAGTATCTAAGCCCTCAAATACAAAATGAAATCTATTGATAATGAAGTAAAAAAACATATTATAAAGGACATTAAAAATTCTCAATTTTTTTATGTCATAATCGATAGCACTCAAGATATAAGTAAAGTTGACCAGTTAGCTGCCCTAATTCGCTATGTTAAAATAAATAAAAATGGTGTATTCCAAATACACGAAGCAATTATCGAATTTATAAACATTGAAGACCAAAAATCTGAAACTTTGCAAAATGTTTTATTAAAATTTTTTGAGGAAAATGAACTTAATATTTCAAAGATGCGGGTACAAGCTTACGATGGTGCAGCAAATATGAAAGGTGCTTATAATGGACTTCAGAAAAGAATTCCTAATGTTGCACCAAATGATGCAATGTCCAATGTTATAGAAGTTAGAAGTTTTTTTGGTTTTGTAGAAAATGTTTACACATTCTTTGCTAATAGTACTAAAAGGTGAGCTTTATTAATGTCTAAGACAGAAAGTAAAAAATTTACACTGAAAAGAATAAATACAACTCGCTGGTCTTCCGGAACAGATGCTTTGTTTGCTCTTAAATTTAATTTTTGTCATATAATTCGGACACTAACAGAAATAATACTTACTAGCAATAACGTAAGTGAAAAGAATCATGCAATAAATTTAAAAAAGAAAATGGAACGATTTATAACGGTATTCCACATTGTCATGCAAAACGAATTATTAACATCAATTAATGCTGCTTCTTAATTATTGCAAACTAAAAATTTTGATTTGCAAAATGCATTCATTATTTAAAATACAGCATATGGCGATGTGATTACTCTCAGAAACAATTTTTTTAAATTGCAAAACTAATTCTGAATTTTTAGCAAAACAAAATGGAAAATAGAGCCTATATTTGAAAACAGACGCGTTCGAAAAATAAAAACACATTTTGATGAACTTTGTGAAGATTTTCGATTTAATAATTCAAATGATAATTTCAGGTTAAACGTTTTTAACGCTACGTAAGATATTATAATTGCACAATTAAAAAATAGATTTTAAAGTTTTACGGAAATAAATAAATTATTTGGAGTAATTTTCCCAGAAAATTTAAAACAATTATCTGATGATGAAATAATTGATTTATGCCAACCTTTACTAGACAAATTTACTGACGATTTAACCGCAGATTTTAAGGCACATATACTATCTTTCAGGAAAACCCTTAAAAAAACAGTTAGAAAATTCGGTATTTGAATTAGGAGAATTAATATTTACAGAATATTCTATTCTTAGTTCGGCATTTCCGGAACTTTGTACCGCTCTTATTTTGTTCTTAACATTCCTCGTATCAACTTTTAGCGCCGAAAGATCATTTTCAAAATTCAAACTTTGTAAAACATATTTAAGAAACTATATGGGGGAGAAGCGCTTATCAAATTTGGCGATTTTGAGCATTGAAAATGAAAGAGCACGTAAATTAAATTTAAGTGAAATAATTAGCATCTCTGCTTCAATGAAAGCAAGCAAAGTTAAGTTTGGTTAAAGTAAATGAACTATGTGTGTAAACCTAAACTTTATATTTGATTTGTACTCTTTGTTTTTGTGTTTGTAAACTTAAAAGAATCTAAGAAAATGTGTTTAACTTACTATAATAAATTAATTAATTAGTTTATTTATTTATCTATATAATAAATGTATTTAATCCTATGAATGGTATTTTTTCCTTTTCTGTGTCCTTTATTTATCACACATAAATTAAAATAAACAAATAAAAATGGTCAGTATTAAATAAGGCCCCATTGGCACTTTGGCACGTGGGCCCCTGTAGCTCATGGGCCCGTGTGCATCGCACTCCTTGCACCCCCGGTTGCTAGGCCCCTGTCTGAGTGATATCATTCGATAGCAAATCGTTAGTGCGTCTGAGAAACACAAAAATGTTTGTTGGTGCTCAAATACTTTATAAAAAACAATCTATGTTCCGTGGACGTGAAAACTATCTTTATTCGTTTATAAAATACACATTTTCTGTATGACTCGCTGGCTAGTGCATCGTTAGTGTGTGGTAGTGTGAACCAAAAAGGATAGTTTTCTGCCGACAGAAATATGTTTGTTTTTATAAAGTATTTGAAATGCGCAACCTAGGACCCCTAGAACCCATATCCGGGTTTACATTCAGTTTTTATCTGTTTACATGTGGACAAGGTGATGCATTTCTACGGCAAAGCTCAATATAATTGTTATTATACAAGATACGAGAAAAATAGTATATGTTAATTATAGAATGTCTTGAGCTACACCTGATACAATCATTTTGACAATCCCAGGTGGCCCATATGTCGTTGGTGATACCTAAAATATTTTTTTCGAACACCCTTATATTATTGCATTTTTGAATTTTTTATCGAAATATGATGATGCATGGTTGTAAGCAGTAGCGGCTCGTGAATGTCCCGGTAGAGGAGGCAGTAATTTTTTTAATTTTCAAGGTCACACGTTTTCCTGGCACTTCAAAATTTCAGTAAAAAATCC
The DNA here is from genome assembly GCA_964006375.1 of Tillus elongatus. Taxonomy (NCBI): domain Eukaryota; kingdom Metazoa; phylum Arthropoda; class Insecta; order Coleoptera; family Cleridae; genus Tillus; species Tillus elongatus. The sequence continues at coordinate 19,879,867 of OZ023268.1, read as the reverse complement.
ATTTATACAAAACTATAGACTTTCACAAGAATAATTTTTGAAATTTGATACCTTTTTTGAAATAATTTATTCACGAATTACATAGTTGAATAAATACATAAATTTAAATAAGTGATCCGATCCAATGAGTGGTCTATGACGAGATCAAAACGCAGAAGCAGTGTTGCCAATTGCAGTCGTTTGTGAAATTTACGATCAACGAATCAACGAATTTTAATTTACTCGCTGTATTTTGATTTTTTTATATATATTCCAGGATTTATACGTTCAAGTCCGGGATCCGTGGCATGACATCTAATTCACAGTACAGATACAGTCAATAAGTACACGTTATTTTGCATACCTAACTCTAATTAGCCATCGAAACGCATTGTCTTATTGTTAATAACAAATAAGGACATAAATGTAAGCATAATAATATTATGTATTATATTTCACTTGTCGCCGCCAAGCAATGCGTGTCGCTGTTGCCCAGCAAGAACCAAGGCGGAGGTGTAGAGTATAACTTGCCAAGGGGTGAGGCGTAGTGTCAGGAATCAGGGAAAATAGCAATCAGGGATTATTTACATATTAACAAAAATAACTAAACAATAAATTTTAAATAACAATAACGAAAATAAAAATAATTAAAAAAAAAACGGAAACAAAAAATATGTGGTGTAGAGCATCTGTTATTGAAATATTTTTGTAAATTAATGGAACATGCCAAGAGGTGGGGCGTGGAACGTGGTGTCAGGGATCCGGGAAAATGGGATTCGAGGATTATTTACATATTTACAAAAATAACTAAACAATAAATTCTAAATAACAATAACGAAAATAAAAATAAATAAATAAAATGGAAACAAGAAAATAGGAGGTGTTGAGCATCTGTTACTGAATTTAACTGATAAACTAATACGTCCCTAAAATTTTTTATAAATTAATGGAATTCATCTATATTTTTGCTTGGCAAAAATATCGATTACTTTATCGTAAAATGAAGTCTGCTGTGTCAGTTCTATAACAAGCCTTTTTTCTATAGAAATCATTGATATGTTTTTAACCTATCCTGACTAATACTATTTCTGGAAAATGTTTTGATGCATTTAAGTGCAGAAAAACTTCTTTCTACTGAAGCAGATGTGACAGGAATTGTGACTATTAACTCAAGCAGTTTATAAAACTCGGTTAAATAAGAAATTAAGTCATTTTTGTAAACAAATGAAATCATTTCGATAGGTGTATGGCAATCTTGAAACAGTTCTGTATCTGTGTATACAGTTTTTAAATGCAGTTGAATCAAACAAAGGATATTGTTTTAATAATAATTCAAAGATATCATTTGGAAAGTCTTTTGAATAGGAAATGAAATTGTCTTTCTTTATTAAATCGAAAAATTCTAGTATGTTTAAATCCGAAAATCTTACTTGCAATTGATTGTGCCTAAAATTTCATTAAAAAATTGTTTATAATTCTGTTTTAAATTTTAAATACTTAATGTTGTCTTTCTTTTCTTTGGTGCTGGTTCGTTATTTTTAAAATCCTCAAATAAGGAGCTGTAAATTTGATTAAAACGAATTTCATGATTTCTAAAATCTTGCAATGTAGTAGTTAATACAATCAGACGTTTCTTAGCGTAAGAAACATCTAAGCTTTTATTTTGTAAAATTAAAAATACAACATCGGTATGTTCAAATACAAATTTAAAAGTGTGTGAAAGAAAAAGAAAATGGGGATCGTTAAGATCTCGTTTTAGGCCAATAGATTCTCTCAGAGTTTGTTGATCTTGTTTGAAATCATCGTGATTCAAAATATAGTCAAAAACTTCTATTAATTTGTTTCTGATTGACAACACTGTAGAAACTAACCTAGAAGTAAAATTCCACCTTACGTACGCTCATATTGATAGCGGAGTCTGGCCCCCGAGCACGTAATTTTAAGCGCGGTTTTAATTGGTTTGCCAGGGATAATGTTTGTATGCATTCAAATCAATTAAGTATGTTAACGGTGTTCCGACTATTGCTTCTTTAAACTAGATCAGCCCAACAGTGTTAAAATACCAATTTGTTACCAGGATTCTCGTGGTTTACGTACTAAAACAGAAGATATCTATCTAGGCTTGTGCCAGTTGTCTGAATTCAAGATAATTGCTCTTAATGAAACTAATTTACAGTGTGACATTATTGATTCCGAGCTATTTCCGCGTTCATACAGTGTATTTAGGGCAGATAGAAGACTGGATGTTACTACTAATAGATCTGGTGGAGGAGTACTTTTGGCAATTCATTGTGATGTTCAAGTGGCTCAAGTAGATTTATTTGCTATTCTAGAGGCAGTACCAGTTACTGATATTGTTGCATGCAGGTGCACTTTAGATCAGATTGTGTTTAATGTAGTTTGTATATATTGTGAGGGGTCAAATCGGGATAAGGTTATCTTTCCCTAATATGGGGAGGTTCCCACGGGATAACCTTATCAATACGGCTTTATTTACGGGATTTGCTCAGGCGCCAGCAGCGTGGGTTTAAAGGAAGACGCTGCGCTCCCTCAGGACTATATCTCTGTACTCTGTTGCTATTTACAGCTACACGGACCCGGGGTAAACTTCAGTGGAGACAGGGTTCACCTAAGTCCTCAGGCGAAGTCCCTTGACTCCTTAATTATGGCCTATGTATTAGAGATCAGGATGTTACGTATTACGTTGGGGTGGATTGGTTGGGAAGCCTTAAATGAAATACCGTATAAAACAAATAATCTATTTACAAAAGTATTGGTGGGGAAATATTTACAAAATATATACAAAGAAATATTTACACAAGGGATTCTCCCGGTATACCCCACGTTTAAACTAACTTATTTGACAACTAATCAATCTATTAGAGACCAGAGGCAGAAACTGAAATATTCGCGAGTTATACGGACGGTATCACGAATAGGGGTGGTAAACTCGCGGCTTGTAAGCGGGTAGAAGCGTCCCAGGATCGCCAAAGCAAGGCACCGGACAGGTGGTCGGTTTAAGCGGGCATGCAATATTAATTACGGACCCTCAAGCATGCGTTGCAGTCATACAGACTCTCTACGACCGGAGGAAGTGTCTCCCTAGGGAGATGTAAATTTCCCCTCGACAAAATAAAGGAAGTCCTCACTATCAAGTTAAAAGAAAACACAGCCTCCAGGCGGTGCCTTCAGGACGGTCGGGATACCGGGTATCGCCAGACTGTTTCGATCGCCAGGAATGGTGGAGACCTACTGCAGCCCGAAATATCCCTGCTGTCGTCCAGATCCAGGAGCACGAGAGCTGCGCCACGGGAGACCGCTTTGGGATGATTTGATCGTGGCTAGACCGCCCCCCGGGTTCAAACCAACGTGCAGTCGGCCGCTTCGCTAGTGCTCTCGCGTTCTCGTGAAGACTCCAGCCCAGGAACGCGACCCCTTTGCGCCTCCCGACGGAAACAAATAAAGCTTTTCCCCCGAAGACTGAAAACGACAAAGTTTTCCCAATACTGTCGGTCGGACGGTCGGGACACCGGGTATCGCCAGACTGTTTCGATCGCCAGGAGTGGTGGAGACCTACTGCAGCCCGAAATATCCCTGCTGGCGTCCAGATCCAAGAGCACGAGAGCTGCGCCACGGGAGACCGCTTTGGGATGATTTGATCGTGGCTAGACCGCCCCTCGGGTTCAAATCAACATGCAGTCGGCCGCTTTGCTAATGCTCTCGCGCTCTCGGGAAGACTCCAGCCCAGGAACGCGAGCTCCGGCTCCCCCAGGTCGCTCCGCGGATACAGACAGAAGCGAACGATGGACCTATTTATCCGAAGCTCCATTGCGGCCGTCTCTCTGAAATAGAACCACTGACAAACACAACAACATTCAATATCTTTTCCACACCTGGACTTTAACGTCACCTCTGGCGAAGGCCACCAAGCGCGCCCAGGTGTCCGTGCCAGAGAGAGTCGTCGATCCGTGGAAAACCTCTTTCATACAGGCCCTCCACCGTACAGCTATAGAGACAGCGACCTACCCAAACGAAGCGGAAATGAGCGGCCAGCTGAAGACGACGTTCTCCACTTGCCACAGCTGCTAACTCTACTAAGCTGGTGCACCTAACGAATCGCGGCGTACTCTTCCACGGCCGGCCTGAAATACACAATAAGACCCAACACCAAGAATCAAGACGCGGACGGTGGCTGCTTCCTCTCTGTGACCTGGCTCCGCTGGATTCGCTACTGAAATACACAATACAACCAAACACCAAGAATCAAGACGCGGACGGTGGCTGGTTTTTCTCCGTGACGGCCCCTGCGACTGCTGAAAAAGAACTCCCTTGTTCAGCGCGTCACGGTGGATCTCCTGGCTCTCGCACGGATCGCAAAGTATGCGCTGCGAGGTGCGCATAGGTATGCAGTGGACCAGCCCATCCCTCCCTGCTTTCATCGCTTCGCATACCGCAGGACCCGCCTGGGCGACCTCAACCCGCTATACTCCTTACCCTTCCTCCAATCTCGCGACGTTTTCTTGAAATTATACTTTATTGAATGTTTTAATAACAAAAATAAATTAAATTAAATACAGATGGTACGGAACTATTTCCCTGTTAGCTAATTAGATTTCTAATGGTAATTACGTCACTTCGTGACAATATATATATATATATATATATATATATATATATATATATATATATATATATATATATATATATATATATATATATATATATATATATATATATATATATATATACCACCATATGTGTCAGCAGTGCAGCTTGAACATTACCCTAATGTGCTGGAACAGTCTGTCATTCCGCTGTTGGAAAATTTGGTTATTATGGTTGATTTTAATGCACCTCAGTTTGTTTATGGACAAATTACTGATGCTAAAACCAAAGCCATCCATGATTTTTCAAATTTTTTAAATCTGTCACAGTTTAATAATATTTCCAATAGAAACAATAGGCTGCCTGACCTTGTGTTTGCCAGTTGTAATTGCTCGGTTCTCCATGATATGGATCCACTAGTGCCCGAGGATGCATATCACCCTGCTTTAGGCATATTTCCTGAATTCAGGAAAAGTTACAATGGTCCTAAATACTTTCCATGTAACAACCAGGTCTCTTACAACTTTCGAAAGGCCAATTACCCTGCACTGTATGCTACAATACTTGATGAAGATTGGTCTCAACTGGAGTCCTTTACTACCGCTGATGAGGCTTGTAGTTACTTTTATGGCAGACTTTACAGTATCTTTGAACAACATGTTCCTCAGTGCAAGAGGTCTTCTAGAAAATTTCCTCCCTGGTTTACTAATGAAGTAATAAATGATATAAAAAATAAGGAGAGGTGCTATGCAAGATATAGGAGGCATAAACGTGACAGTGATCATGCAGAGTATAGTCTTCTTAGATCTATAGTTAAAAACAAGCTACGAGAGGCATATGCTGAGTATGTCCGTGGAACTGAAGAGTCTCTTAAGGTTGATCCCTCTAGATTTTGGTCTCACATACAGGAAAGGAGGTGAGCAAGTAACATTCAAAGTACTGTGTGTGACGAAAATGGCATGGTTTATAATAAGCCACAAACAATTGTTAACTGTTTTGGAAACCATTTTAAAAGTGTGTACCATCCTCAATGCATCACTGAACCAGTGGATATCTCTGGACCATCGCATATGGCAGTCAGTGTGACAGTGATAAAGAAATTCTTAAAGCCATCAAGAAGCTCAAGAACAAGTTTACTGCTGGACCAGATTTGGTGCCTTCCTTCTTGATTAAGGACTGTGCGCATGCTCTTCTCAAACCTCTTAGAACCCTATTTAACCTGTCGCTGCGCACACATTGCTTCCCTGAGGCTTGGAAGGTTGCTCGGATCTGTCCTGTTTTAAGCCTGGGGACCGTTCGAGGGTCAGCAGCTACAGGCCTATAGCTATCCTATGTAATTTTTCTAAAATTTTTGAGGCAGTTCTGTATGGTTGTATCTATCCTGCCGTGAAGTGTCGCTTGTCACAATACCAGCATGGGTTTATGGAGGGGCGCTCAACACTGACGAATTTATCCCTGTTCAGACAGTATGTAAGTGATGCTTTGGATCGACGGGGTCAGGTGGATGTCATTTATACAGACTTCGCCAAAGCGTTCGATCGTGTTGACCACTCAACACTTTTGTACAAGCGGAATTTGGCGGGCCTTGATGGACGGCTGATAGAATTCTTTCGATCCTACTTGACTAACTGTGTGCAATATGTTTTTTATAATGGATTTAAGTTTGAACCCTTCACTGTTGGCTCCGGCGTTCCACAGGGTTCCAATCTTAGCCCGCTCCTCTTTTTGTTATTTATCAACGACATAAGCTCTGTAATTTCTGGTAATCATCTATTATTTGCTGATGATCTCAAATTATACTCCAGTGTTCACGATATTGGTGACTGTTTAAGACTCCAGGTGGACTTTGACAACTTGCAGCTGTGGTGTGTTGAGAACAGACTTGAATTAAATGTCTCGAAGTGCAAAGTGATGACATACACTAGAAAAAACAGCCGTATAGCTTATCCCTACAAAGTGGGTGGTGTACCATTGGCTAGGACTGAAACGCACAAGTATCTTGGCATTTTATATGATGAACATTTAAGTTTTACTGGACATATTCAAACAATCACAGTATCCTGTTTGAAGTTGATGGGTTTCATTATGAGGAATAGCATATCATTTTCCAATTTGAATAGCTTGAAAATTCTCTATTTTGCCTATATTCGATCGAGGCTTGAATATTGTAGCTTGGTTTTTGATCCCTTTTATAGTGTTCATATTGGTGCTCTGGAAGATGTTCAGCGTAAGTTTTTAAAACACCTTGTATATAGAGCATCTGGTATCTACCCACAGAGGGGATGCGATCATGGCCAATTACTGATGCAAACTGGCATACCCAGTTTGTATTCGCGTAGAAAAGTTGCAACTGTGATGTTCCTGCATAACTTGTTTCATGGTAAAGTTGATTGTCCAGACTTATTGATGCAATTAAATTTCTCAGTTCCACGGGCTGCATCTAGAGTGATGAGAGTGTTTAAGCCTCCAATACCAAGGACTAACTCATATATGAAATCACCTGTGTACACAATGAGCTCTGACTTTAATGATATTGCAAACTTGTGCGACTTCTATTCGTATAAGGCTGCAGTTATTCGTAGGGTGGCTATATCTTACTTTGTCAGTTATTAAGGCCATTTATATGTACTGTTTTGTGGAATTTCTGCCTTGTGATGTTTTGCACATTATTTTAGTTTTGTTTTAGAAGTATTTTTTGTTCATATTGTTACATATTGTTATTTTTGTTTGGTGCCCTATTAATGGGATTATCCTGTTGGGCATGTATTCAATAAATAAATAAATAAATAAATAAATAAATAAATAAAAAAATAAATAAATAAATAAATAAATAAATAAATAAATAAATAAATAAATAAATAAATGAATAAATAAATAAATAAATAAATAAATAAATAAATAAATAAATAAATGTGTTAAAATATGGTCCAAAGTCGAACACATCAGAACCGGGCGTCCGTGACGTCACACAAGCACACAAGAAGATCGCACCGTTTTGGTAATATACTTCTCAGCAGCGTTGCCGGTTGTATTTGTAATTGCAGATTTAGAGAATTTTTATATGAATATGGTTTGAATAATAATTAATAGTATGAATAAGTATGACTTTAATATTGCATATTGGATATTGGATTAAAGTTATATGTAACTAACTGACTACTTGAATAGGGAGGATGTAACTAATTCTGACTAGGGAGGCCCGGTCTCCTTTGCCTGCTTAGAGAAACCGCCACTACTTGTAAGAAAACATTTCTAGACGCAGCAAGTGCGTTTTGGTATCAAAGTTTCATTAAGTGCCTCAAGTATCAATAACTCAATTTGCTATTAACCTAAGGTCTGTTGGTTAGGAAACCAGTTTTCTCGCAAACATTTTAAGTTTATTTTCGGAAAATCTTTGTACATTTTTAAACAATAAGTTACTCTGTTGAAATATGGTACATTGTTTATACTATATAGGCTATATCGGTAACCAGATTGAGGCCTGCTTGCATTAGAGAGATATATTTGCTATTAAAAGCATTTTAAAGAAATTAACTTCCATAACGCACCTGCTGCGTCCAGACTCTTTTGTTAGTTATCGGTTTCGCAATCGTTTGAAGTATTAAAAGGATCTAAAGGTCGTGGTCCCCCCAAAGAGTGTTTTTTTACGAAACTGCGCTAAAAGTTGAGTTAAATTATAACGTTACAAACTTATACATCAACCTAATTCAAATATGCTGCTTTACACTATGAAATTGCATAAATTTCGTTGTATAACAGGAAGATGGAACTGTTCCTAAAGCTATGTTAAATCAGAGGTATTTTATCATGTATTTATTAAGTAAATTCCCATTCTTCGCAATAAGCTCAAGGAAACCTCGGATTTCGCTGGGAGCACATTAAAAGCGAGGTTCATGATTTTGCAGCTGCATTGTATTTAAGTCTTGTTTCATCGCTTTAGATTTAGCAAACCGTAATGTGTTGTAATTACACCTCACCACTGAACTACAAACTTTACTTATGGTTATTCAAGAGCAGAGAGAGGCAAAGGCAAGCTGCATCTGGTTGTTCTCATAGACCATACGGCAGGTTATTCGGTTTAATATTAAACAGGACGATATTAAGTGCCTGTGATTTAAACTTTAATTCACCAGTGCATATTTCATAGCTGGTGTTGTATTACAGGGGCTTTGTTCGCCCAGATTACCGAGGCTTCTTTCGTTATTAGGCTCTGTAAGTGTTATTAATTGTGGCGTTATAGCCCCTGCTTCATGATTCTGCAATCTCCTGGCAATTTGCTGTGAACTGCCTGTTAGACAATACGCTCAGGTATTAAAGATTTATTAAGCCATGTTTCTAGTTTGCTAGGAGTTATTTTTTCTATGTTTTCGTGAATAGAAGGTCTAAATATGCGTTTGACCGTACGTATATTAGTGAATTTTTATTTTAAAAAAAATCACTAATAGAGAGGTATCGATGGTGAGACTTTGCAAAAATTTTTTTCAAATAAGCGCGAATTTGGGCCCCTATAACCCATATCCGGGGTCAGTTTCGATGTTTATATATATATATATATATATATATATATATATATATATATATATATATATATATATATATATATATATATATATATATATATATATATATATATGCATATATATATATATATATATGCATATATATATATATATATATATATATATATATATATATATACATACATATATATATATATATATATATATATATATATATATATATATATATATATATATATATATGTATCCAACCGAGTACTCAAAAAATAATTAACCGATTTTGATGAAACTCGCCAAGTGCCTTTCTTTTATTAATAGCTTGGAATAGTTCGTTATCCAGGAACATCGGACAAGGTTTTCTGGGAATATGTTGAGTTTTCTTTCGAAAAAAATCTTTTTCTCTGAAAATTACAAAGATATTTCGATGAAATTTGGTGTACATATTGCTTTGGCATAACTATCTGCCAAAATTAAGCTTTCTAGGTTTACAGGAAATTGAGCTATTCAAATTTGAAACATCTATTTTCAATATCGCCGCGTTTCAATGACAATGGCAAACCTGGCTTATATGAGATCGTTGCCTGGCAACGGAACATTTGATATTATTGCGCAGGTCTGTTAGACGCTGTGACTGACGTTTATGAGATTGTTTATATGTTTATCTGTTTGAGTCGGCAAATTATTTGTGTTATTTGGGAAATTTTTATATACAGGTGCAAATTATTCTTTTATTAATGTTAGTGGGTGGACTAAACAGTGTTTGTTATGTTTTATTAACACATATAAAGAATCGACGTTTTACAAAAGGGGCTGATATGCAACAGGTTAGCTATTTTCTCTCTGGTGCTTTGGCGGTAGTTTTAGTTAAGTTTATGGTTTAACGGTCCATAATTTTTAGCTAATTTTCGTACAAAAAATTCGTCAATGAGGAGACCGCGACTTTAGAATTTTAAAAAGATTTCTTCAAATGATCGCAAACTAAGCTCCCTGGAATCCATATCTGGGTTTACGTTTAGCTTTGATCTGCTTACATATATATATATATATATATATATATATATATATATATATATATATATATATATATATATATATATATATATATATATATATATATATATATATATATATATATATATTAGGGTGACGCGTTTCTACGGTAAAGCTCAATATAATTATTATTACACAAGAGACGCAAAAAAATTGTATAAGTTAATTGTAGGGTATCTTGAGCTGCATCTTATAAAATTATGTTGACCCATAAGTCGTTGGTGGTCCCTACAATTTTTTTTCGAACAGCCTTATTTTATTGCATTTTTTATCGAAATATGTTTGTAAGAAAAAAAATCAAGACGCAGTAAGTGCGTTTTAGTAGCAAATTTTCATTAAATGCTTCAAATTTCAATAACTCAATTTGCTATTAACCTAAGGTTTGTCTGGTAGGAAACTAAAGTTTAAAGTTTATTGTCGGAAGATTTTTGTACATTTTCAAACAATAAGTTATTTTCATAAAATATGGCACATTGTTTCTACTATATAGGTTATACCGGTAACTAAATTGATGACTGCTTGCATTAAAAAGACATATTTGATATTCAAAGCATTTTTATAAAAATTCACTGCCATAACGCACTTGCTGCGTCCACACTTTTTTTTAATTTCTAATTTTGAAATTTTATTACTCAAGTTGTGGTCGATTTCCACGAAATAAAGTGTCAACAACAAGCTGGTACATCATGATTGGTTCATAAAATAATCTGTACAAGTCGCATTAGAGTCCAAGCTTAGCTAAAAGCATATAGTATGTTAATTAAATAAACTTGCTCTTGTAATTTTTTAGTGGATTATATGTTAAAAAATTCACTAATAGAGAGGTATCGGGGTGAGAAATTTTTTCAAATGAGCGCGAATTTGGGCCCCTAAAACCCACATCCGGGGTCAGTTTCGATTTTTATGTATATATATATATATATATATACATCGAAAAAGTCTAGGGATATTTGTAAATATAACAAAAAAGGAAACAAATTGGTTTTGGAATCGGTCAAATTGCACTCACCGTGCATGTATTTAATCAATCACTCAATATAAAACCATCTGTTGTTAAAAAAAAGTTAAAATGATATCAAAATTGATAAACCCGATATATCATAAAAGTAGAATTTTCATATGTACCGTTGAATTTAGTTTCGAATTCAGTCATTCTTCAGTTGTTGTTTAGTAGCTGCATTTAAAATATTGTGTTTCACCATGGAACTGCGACATTTGGCTTTAGACGAAATGAATCGAGCGGACATGCCACAGAATGAAGTAGCTGAGCGGTGGGTGTTTCCCAAAGTGTGATAAGTCGTTCATGGAGGCGTTTTAGGGAAACTAGCAGTCCGGCCGAGAAACATCCAGGACGAGGACACTCTACGACGGCACGTCAGCATAGATTTTTATGTTTAACTACCAGAAGGCAGCCTACAATTACAGCATCTGAATTGGTTACGACTCCGCAAAGGGCGCATAATGTAACCATTAGCCGAGATACTGTAAGAAATCGTCTTCACGAAGCAAACCTCTCTAGTAGACGTCCACTAAGGAGTCCACCTATTTCCAGAGGCAATCGCGCTGCAAGATTAGACTGGTGTCAAAATTACATGAATTGGACTGCAGATAACTGGGCTACAGTTTTATTCACAGACGAATCTAGGTTTGGTTTCCATCCAGATTCTCGTCGAATAAGGGTGTGGAGACGATCTAGAAATGCGGCACGCTTAAGACATATTCAGGAAGTGTACACATACAGAGGTGGTACAATAATGGCATGGGGCGGAATAATTATTGGCGGCAGAACTGAACTCGTTTTTCCAAATCGCTTCCTAACAGCTCACCCATATCTGGATAGCATTCTTCAACGCATCGTGCATCCATTTCCAGACTCTGTTGGTCAAAACTTTCGCCTAATGCATGATAATGCCCGTCCACATACCTCGCGCATCGTAACCAACTGGTTGGATAACGCAGGAATTTAAGTTTTACCATGGCCAGCACAATCCCCGGACCTGAATCCGATCAAGCATGTCTGGGATATGCTTAAACGAAGAATTACTCACATATGGGTAACATCAACAATGCGTTTACATTCCAGGAGCTTCTGACAGCAGAGTGGGCACGATTACCACAAGGAGACCTTGACGATCACATTTTGTCTATGAGCAATAGATGTAGAGCCGTAATTTTTCAACGTGGAGGTAATACTTTGTATTAAACTTTTTTCTTATATGCTCGAAAGTTTTTAAAAAATTCTTAAAATAGTTTGTTTCAGGATATATATATATATATATATATATATATATATATATATATATATATATATATATATATATATATATATATATATATATATATATATATATTATTTATATAGGCAGGGTGACAGGTTAAGGGCAAGGCCGCAAGAAGACAACCGCATACACGTGTTTCAAGCTTATTAGCTATCATCAGTACGGTATAGCCAGGTGATGATGGAAACACTCTGGATGAAAAAGCAAAAATACACGAAGTCACAACAGGCAACCAGTGCAAATTTGCAGCAACATTCGGAAGACCCTGAATTCGAGGGCAACAATACAAGGAAAAAGGTTAAGGGCAAAGCCGCAAGAAGATGCTTTAGGAAAGACCTAACTATGTACCAAAATTCAGCTTTCTAGATTTACAGAAAATTGAGACATTCAAATTTGAAACATTTGCATTTTTTATCGAAATATGTTTGTAAGAAAAAATCGCGACGCAGTAAGTGCGTTTTGGTAGCAAATTTTCATTAAATGCTTCAAATTTCATTAACTCAATTTGCTATTAACCTAATGTTTGTTGGCTAGGAAACCAACATTTAAAGTTTCTTGTCGGAAAATTTTTGTACATTTTCAAACAATAAGTTATTTTGATAAAATATGGCACATTGTTTCTACTATATAGGTTATACCGGTACTCAAAGTTGGATCTGCAGCAATTTGTCCTAAAACTTCAATCTCAGTAGTCTCATTTCTAACCGGAAATTCACGTTCAGGATCCCGTTTTTTGTTGGATACTGAACCACTTTGTCGAAACTTTGCAACTAACTCCAAAATGTATTTACTGTTAACATGTCTGTTCCGATGTCGTTCATTAAACAAATTTGCGGTACGGCTGGCACAGTCATCGTTTTTGAAAAAAAGAGTAATTACTTCAACTCTTTCTTCTACAGAATACACCATTGTGAAATTAATTTTCGGTAGTACTATCAAGTATCAAACCGACCGATAAACTGAAATAACAAACCGCAATTCTCTCATTCCGATAAGAAATGTTCTGATAGTAAATTTTTTGTTAGAAACCAACAAAACATTGACCATCATTTCTTATCGGAATGAGTGAAATGCGTTTTTGCATCTTCAACTGTGAATAATTTTTAAACGAGTTGATAAAACTTCCAAAAAAATTAGTGTGCTGAATTTAAAAAACAAAGAGCTTTCAAATGATGTAACACTCGACCCATGTTCTCTATTTAAAATATAAGGGTTGTTATTACCACCCTTAAGGGGTTGATGTGCCAAAGTTGAGTTTTATGTCAAAACATGTCTCCCTTAATATTAAAATTGACGTATTTCAGCGTTTTCTTTTTTAATTTCTCTGGACGCAAATCGGTCTGTTTCGTTTTCAATGCGCCACCTTATATAGGTTTTAGTATGTATTAAAATTGAAGATTCTAGTTTAATGAAAAATTGAATTATCACCATTTGGAATATTTTTACGAAAATTCGCTACCATAACGCACTTGCTGCACATAAACCCTTTTCAGAATTTATTTACTATTGCTGTATCCATACTCTTTGAAAATGAAATAAATAAATATAAACAATAAAAAATTTTGAAATTAAAATTTTAATAATTTACACTGAACATATGTTTATAGGTATAGATTAAACTACTGCATGATATTATGTAGTTTCATTAACCTAAAATTTTCCATATATGACATGAAGAGTAAGTGATAATGAAAATTCACAAAAAACTAAAAGTAAACAATAAGTACCTTATTTTTAGATTCTAAGGTATTAGCTGAGTCTTATTATTTGTTTATGAGGTATGTGAACAAAGAAGAACAAGATACCCGCGATTCGACTCCTCCCACTGACAGTTTGCAAAATAACAAATGACAGTGTCAGATTTAACTAGGAGAGGGCGATGGGTTTTAAATACCTTGAAGAATGGGAAGCTTAATATTTATACATAATAAAACGTTGTTCTTGATTGCCTTTAAACAAATTGCATCACTTTCATTTAAAACTTTTATTTGTTACTATATATTTTTCTGATATCTTCAAATTCAGATGACAGTTTCGGCAAATGGCAACCCTGCTGATTGTTTATTGTGACATATGTAGCCTGTTCCTTTGAAGCTTAATTTGGAGCATTTGTTTGCAATAGCAGCGTTACCCTGATATATCTGTCTTACCGCAGGGCAGCATATTGGGCCCTGTTTTGTTTACAATTTTCCTTAACGATAATATATACGATCTCCAGCAATACCACTTAACTTTGTACGCAGATGACACCACTGTTGCAATCTCAGGGGAAAGTTTTGAAGAGCTTGGTGCTGCAGCTAATGTGTGTGTGTGTGTGTGTCAGATGTCAGCCTGGTGTTCGCAAAATGGTCTGGTTCTTAACACGCGGAAGACTGAAATGCTTCTTTTTTCTCCGGTGAGTGTGCATCCGAATCTTAGCTTATATGTGAGATCTCATAACGGTTCAATAAGACAGGGCACGTCTGTAAAGTTTTTGGGGATCCATCTGGATTCTAACTTATCATGGGATGTCCATGTTGACCATGTGGTGGCCGCTCTTGCATCTAGGAATTACGCGTTGCTGCAGCTGAGGGATTCCTTGAGTACTCAGGCGTTCTTGACATGCAACTATCGTAGTGTCAACTGTCTCCTGGCATATAGTTTGCTGTGTTGGGGTGGCTGTGTGCATCTGGGAAGGGTTCTGTTGATGCAAAAGATAATTGTCCGCACCATGTTTAGTCTTCCGCATCTTGTAGACCATTATTTATACGGTATGGCATTTAAACAGTGACGGGCCTATATATGCTTGAGGCGCTTTGCTGTGTCAGAAAAAATATTGAAGTTTTTAGTACCTGCGGTAATATTACAGCGTATGAAACAAGACAGGCTAAAGATTTGTATGTTCCCCCTTATAGGATCGAACAGATTAATCGGGCACCTCGCAACACTGCAATACGCTTATATAATCATTTACCTGATAGCGTCAAAAATTTGAGCAGCCTCAGGCAATTTAAGTGTGCTTTAAAATCAGTTTTTAGAGAGCATTCTTTTTATTATGTGGACGAATATTTTAATTTTAAATTTTAGCGTTGATAAGCTGTTTTTTGTATTTTGACTATTTCCGATATCTTGTAGAGATCTATGGATCAGTTCTAATAAATAAATAAATAAATAAATAACTAAATATGTCTTAATGAAAATTCACTAAAATTAGTTTAGAAAAATATATTTATTAAACAAATACACATTAGACTATACGAGCGTTTCATTTAAAGTGAAATAATTTCATACATTAATTTTATGCATCTGTAAACCCAAAGCTACTTTACTTTACCAGTGCTCTTCTACACTTGCTCCAATTAACTACATCTTTCTTAAGGAGCTGAATACTGGGACTCTAAAACAAATCTCTCTAAGTTTCGTAAAGTCTACTCTAAATTACTTCCTCTTCTAAAAACGAGACTGTACGAATCTGTTCTTTGTTTAGTTTGGTCCGTGGTGTTTATCTTTTGCACTTTGCAATTAGATGAAGTTCAACTTTATAGTTACACGTTTGTTAATTCATGATCAAGAAAGATTAGATTAAGTTGTAAAAACAAATACTAAATGTATCAATTTGACTTATATGCTGCTTCAGTGTTTATGAAAAAAAAAAAAAATAGAACAGAAGTAAGCACATAAAATCCGAAGACAATTGAATATTTAAAAAATCAAGCTTGACTGGTACCAGAAACTTTCAGGTTTTAGTCGATACATTGTAACAAGACCGTTTCTGGTTTAAGGTTTTTAGTGAATTTTCGTAGAAAAAATTCATCATTGTAGAGATCCCAAATTTTGAATTTTGAAAAATGTTTGCAAATGAGCGCGAACTAGGACCCCTTCGACCCACATCCGGAGTCAGGTTCGATTTTTATATGTTTATATATATATATATATATATATATATATATATATATATATATATATATATATATATATATATATATATATATATATATATATATATATATATATATATATATATATAAACATATTTTTTGAGTTACCGGTGTGATATATATATATATATATATATATATATATATATATATATATATATATATATATATAGATAGATAACAGGATTTTTAACACGGCATTTCTGTATACTATACAAGGAGAAACGTTAAGGGCAAGGCCGCAAGGAGACAACCGCATACACGTGTTTCAAGCTTATTAGCTATCATCGAATTAAGGGTCTTCCGAATGTTGCTGCAAATGTGAACTGGTTGCATGTTGTGACCCCGTGTATTTTTGCTTCTTCATCCAGAGTATTGCCATCGTCACCTGGCTATACCGTACTGATGATAGCTAATAAGCTTGAAACACGTGTATGCGGTTGTCTCCTGCGGCCTTGCCCTTAACCTTTCTCCTTGTATATATATATATATATATATATATATATATATATATATATATATATATATATATATATATATATATATATATATATATAATTATATATATATACAGGGTGGCGCATTGAAAACGAAACAGACCGATTTGGGTCCAGATTATTTTTTGTTAAGAAACGCTGAAACACTTCAATTTTAATATTGGGGGGGATATGTTTTGACATAAAACTCAACTTTGTCACATCAACCCCTTAAGGGTGGTGATAACAACCCTTATATTTTAAATAGGGAACATGGGTCGAGTGTTACATCAGTTGAAAGATCTTTCTTTTTGGATTCAGCACACTAATTTTTTTGGAAGTTTTTTTAACTCGCTTAAAAATTATTCACAGTTGGAGTTGCAAGAACGTATTTCATTCATTGTGATAAGAAATGCACTAATTAGTCAATTTTTCGTTAAAAAAACCAAAAAACAAAACCAGACGTTCAAAAATGTTTATTCAGTTAAGTAAGTGTTCAAATTGTTGACCACCAGCTTCCATACAAAAGTACAAATTTTGTTCAAATCGAGCTCTGACATTCTGGAGCATTTGTGGAGTTATTAGACGGCATTATTCAACAATGCGTCGTTTTAATTCTTCCAGAGACTCCGGTTCTGTTGCGTAAATTCTACTCTTAAAATGGCCCCATAGAAAGAAGTCTAAAGGAGTTAAATCCGGTGGTCTGGGGGGACACTCAATAGCACCTGTACGCACAATCCATTGTCCTCGAAACTCTCTGTTCAAAAACTCCCTTATACGTTGTGAAAAATGCGGAGGAGCTTATCTTGTTGAAGCACTAATTGATTTTATTGATAGCCATAATCATTTTCAACAATGTCAATTAGGAGAGGGTAAACGATATCTTCTAGTAACTCCAAATAGGATTCGCCACTTAAATTTCCATCAAGAAAAATTGATCCGATTAAACGGTCTCCAAAAATGCCAGTCCAGACATTCAATTTCTGTGGAGTTTGAGTGTGGACTTCGTGAAAATTTCTTGGATTATTATCTGCCCAATAACGACAATTATGACTAGAAATTAATAAAAACGTACACTCGTCTGAAAAACAGATATTGAACAGAAAGTTCCCGTTATCAGCTATTCGTGCAGTCATAACTTCACAAAACTCCAGCCGCCGATCAAAATCATCTTCATTTAGTTGTTGTACAAGATGAATTTTATACGGGTGAAATTTATGATGCTTCAATATTCGCTTAAGAGTTCTTCTTTTGATGTTTAAAACAGTGGCCAATTTTCTCCTGCTCAACGTTGGGTCTACAGCAATTTGTCCTAAAACTTCAATCTCTGTAGTCTCATTTCTAATTCCCGTCCAGGATCCCGTTTTTTGTTGGATACTGAACCACTTTGTCGAAACTTTGCAACTAACTCCAAAGTGTATTTATGTCTGTACGGATGTCGTTCATTAAACAAATTTGCGATACGGTTGGCACAGTCATCGTTTTTGAAAAAAAGAGTAATTATTTCAACTCTTTCTTCTACAGAATACACAATTGTGAAAGTAATTTTCGGTAGTGCTATCAAGTATCAAACTGACGGATAAGCTGAAATAATAAACCGCATTTCTCTCATTCCAATAAGAAATGTTCTGATAGTCAATTTTTTGTTTACAAACCAACAAAACATTGACTATCAGCACATTTCTTATCGGAATGAGTGAAATGCGTTTTTGCATCTTCAACTGTGAATAATTTTTAAACGAGTTGATAAAACTTGCAAAAAAATTTGTGTGCTGAATTCAGAAAAGAAAGAGCTTTCAAATGATGTAACATTCGACTCATATTCCCCATTTAAAATATAAGGGTTGTTATCACCACACTTAAGGCGTTGATGTAACAAAGTGGAGTTTTATGTCAAAATATGTCCCCCTCAATATTAAAATTGACGTGTATCAGCGTTTCTTAAAAAAAAATTGTTCTCTGGGCGCAAATCGGTCTGTTTCGTGTGTTTTCAATGCGCCACCCTATATATATATATATATATATATATATATATATATATATATATATATATATATATATATATATATATATATATATATATATAAATGTATCACACCGATAACTTAAAAAATAATAGACCGATTTTGATCAAATTTGGATGTACCTTCCTCTTGTAAATGGCTTGGATAAGTTCGTTAGTCAGATAAATAGGACGAGGTTTTCCGGGAAAATTTTGAGTTTTCATTTAAAAAAGAATTATCTCAAAAAATAATAAAGCTATGATAACCAAATTTGGTAGGTAGGTTAAAGTTATAAAAAGTAAACTATACACCTAAATTTAGATTTCTATGTTACAAGAAAAAAAGTTATGAAAAATATTTAGTGCCTGATCATTTCTATGAAAATTCACTACCATAACGCACTTGCTGCGTCCAGACTTTTTTTTTACTTTTTAAGTCCCGAGCGGCGTGGGCGCTTCAGAGAAAGCGACCGATTTTATCAATAATAACTTTTAGAGGCCATCTTGAGGTCTTGAGTGTCCATGATGCGCTTTTTAAAGTCTTAATTGTTTTGCCCTTACAAATTGTGGCACGTTGTTGAAAAAAATATGTACGAAAGTATTTATATTTTTAAGGAAATAAAAAACAAAACTTCCTTAAACCGAGCTCCGCCATTGATTTATAGCCCTTCGTTTGCACTCTCTCTTTGATGTAGAAGAGATTCCGAAACTCGGCAGTTAAAGTTACAACGAAAATTTAAAAACGTCATCCGGTAGTTAAAATACTGTTACAAAGCACTTCAATAGATGTAAGTGCGGTGTTGCCACATCTCCAAAGTTTCCCCAATATACGGGCATTCTTGCATCCTCTGGCAGCACCGGCTCCCCACCCCCTGAGGGTGCCTTAGGTGACCCCCCACAGACGAAGTTTCAACCTCCTAGGACCGAAAATAACGAAGTTACCAACTTGTATCCCGTCGGAACGGATAACTGAGGTCTGCGCATTCCGAACACCCTGTATACCCAGAGAACCCTAACACCCTGTATACGCAGAGAGATCTTATAGTACGAGAAACACTTCTTGTGTAACATAGGAGTGATGACCACGTTTGGATCATTCTGTATATACATCCCCCTGTATGCACACGGTCCCGATCTGTATTCACAGAACCTTCTAGCAAAAGAAGGTCCTGGAACATTCTGGAATGGAACATTCCCGAAACGAGATGGAAGGTACGACGGGTATATAAAGCCGAAAGCAAACCAGCTCAGGCAGTTCAGTTAGATAATGTTGAAGTAACTCGAAGAAGCAGTAACCAGTGTAAAGTGTTAGATAGTAGCGACTGTAGTTCCAGTGTAGTGACTTGTGTGCAGATTAGTGATTGTAAGGCCAGATAAACGAAGTGTTTTGTGAGAGAGACATTCTAGAACTTTCATTGTATCCATATTTAGAGAGTAAATAAAGTTGTTTTGTTAAAATTTAAAGTCTCACTTATCCAGAACCCGGAGAAAACGCAACAATACAATACACAGAAAATTTGCCTGGGATTTCGGCCCTCTCTGTATCGGTCTCTATTTAAGAGGTAGTATAAAAGGTGATGTTTAGTTGTCCTTTAGAATTTTTAATCACCTGATGACGCTAACTTTGTTAGTGAAACGATCTTCAGGTCTGTAAAAATATGTTTTTTGGTGATTTGGGTTCTCCAAGTGTACTTATCGCACAGAGGATATTATTGTCTACGTACATAAAACTCTTTTGAACTAACTCAAAGCAATAACGTTTGTTTAGTTTATTTAATTTATATTATAATTTCACGCCCGAGGAGGTACCACCCCTTACATCCGGTGAAGTCCCAACGGACGTTTCCGGTTATGGTGTTTGAGTCGGTTTCCCTTATAAGCAAAAATGGTGATGGCTCCTCCTTGTACAAAAGATTCCGGAGGTAAAATACCCCTCCATTCGGATCTCCGGGAGAGGGGTGTACAGGGGGCGCCAGCATCAAGATTTAACATATCCTTCTCGAATATATGTGGCCTAAATTGTAACCTGAACCCCGTCCACCGTTTCCTCCTACTCCTCTTCCTCACCGAAACTCAAATCAGTGCCAAAACAGACACTAATCACCTTAATGTCCCGGGATATGAGCTCCTTACTTCTTTTAGATTGCATGGCGGCGTTTGCGCGTATGTCCGTAGCAATATACTTTGCACCAGACTCCTCAATTTAGAAGCTGAAAGAAAAGACATACTATGGATAAAACTCCCTCTCAGGGCTGCAACTAAATTCATCTGTTGCATTTACCGGTAACCTTCTGACAACAACTTTGTCCAGCTCTTTGACTACCTCTCTGAAAAAACCGACCATCTGATATCTGAATATCCTTCCTCCGAGGTCACTGTTCTTGGTGACTTCAATGTCCATAATAAGGAATGGCTAGGATCTTCAAAAACCGATCCACAAGGAAGAGCAGCGGAGGCCTTTGCAGTCAGCAATTCTTTAACCAATATGGTTCAGCAACCTACTTAGTTTCCTCGCATCCCAACACACAGCTCAAATCCCTTGGATCTCCTTCTTACTACAAAACCTGACTGCTATGAGACATCAGTCACAGCCCCCATTGGCCGCTCAGACCACGGCATGATCACTGCTTCCTGTGCAATGCAACCCGAGGTCACGCAGTCATCACACCAAAGTATCGTTTGGCACTACAACTTCGCGAACTGGGACGAAATGCGAGATTACTTTTCCTCATTTCCATGGGCGTTTGTCTGCTTCTCTGATCCTGATATCTCACAAAAAGTCACCGAAATTATCCAAGCTGGCATGGAATTAATTATTCCACGTACACAGAAAACCTCTGCAGCCACTCAAAAGCCCTGGTTTTCTAAATCCTGTGACAAGGCCAGACTTGAAAAGGTCAAAGCTCACAAAAAGCTTCTACACAATCCCAGTCAAGAAAACCTTCAAGCATTTAACGACGCAAGAAACCGCTATGTCCGCATTCATTCTGAGGCAAAAAAACCGTTTAATAACCACATCAAAAACAAAGTCCTCTTAAGCACCAACGGCAGCAAACCCTTCTGGACTCTTTCTAAATCTATTGGGAATAATTTCTGCAAGAGCACGTTCCTACCTCTTGTCTCAGGGGATGAAATTGTTTCTACCGCCCTGGGCAAGGCTGAACATTTTGTCTCGTTGTTCGCCGGCAAATCTACTCTCAACCCACCTCCAAATGTTCAATCACCAACAGTCCCCAATGTCGCGCATAAAATGACGGATATCATTTTCAAAACTAAGAAGGTTCGAAAGATGCTATCTTCTCTTAATACCAGGAAAGCCTTTGGCCTTGACGAGATCCAGCAATTGTTCTCAAAAAATGCGCACCAGAACTTGCTCCTGTCCTAACTCGTCTGTTTCAGGCATCTTACAATAGAAGCATATTCCCTAGTAACTGGAAAACTGCTCGAGTACAACCCGTCCCCAAGAAAGGATCCAAAGCGCTTCCTATCAACTATTTATCTCCTTTCAGTCGTCTCTAATGCGATGGAAAAGTATACAAACACCGAATTACTAAAATTTCTTGAATACCACAGTCTAATCCACGACAGGCAGTATGGATTCCGCAGCGCAGATCAACGGCCGACCTCCTTTCCTTCGTCACCCATTCTTGGAACAAGTCTATGGAACTACACGGTGAATCCCTGATTGTCAGTCTAGACAAATCCAAAGCATTCTACCAGGTCTGGCACGCAGCGCTGCTTAATAAACTATCGGCCTATGGCCTACCACCAAAACTCTGTACGTGGACAGCAAATTTCCTCTCCAACCGGACCATTTCTGTTGTCGTGGATGGCCATTCCTCTAAACTGTATCCAATTAATGCATGAGTTCCTCAAGGTTCAGCTTTAGCCCCATACTTTGTTTCATCTCCACATCAATGACCTCCTCTCTAGCACATACAATCCAGTTTACAGTTACGCGGACGACAGCACCCTTCACTCAAATATACAATATTCTAAGTCTGTCTCTTTAGCTCAATTAGATGAGGATTGCAGACTCATGGAGGGTTCTATCTCCGTGGATCTCCTAAAAATATTAGACTGGGGAAGTAGAAATCTTTTACAATTCAACTCCACCAAATCACAGTCTTACTTTCTTTCTCATTAGAGATACACCAGCCCTAGACCCATCACCATAAACAACCAAGTTATTCAAAGTAATGAGTCCTTTTCACTTGTTGGCATTTCTGTGGATCGAAATCTCAATTGACACCAACATGTCACATCAATTGCAGAAGCGGCTGCTAAGAAATTAGGTTTCCTCTTCCGGGCTCGCAAATACTTTTTACCAGCTAATCTCTATACCTTATATACTTCACAAATAAGACCAAACCTCGAATGCTGCTTCCACATCTGGGGTGCTGATGCCGCTTCTACACTCGCTATCCTGGACTCCATTCAGAAGAGAGCTATACGTCTCATCGGTGACCCTACCCTCACCCAAAAGCTTCCATCCCTTGCCCACCGACGTGCCGTTGGTGACCTCTCTCTTTTATAGATATCTGCACGCGCACTGCCCAGAGGAGCTTTCTTCCATAGTTCCTTCACCTGCTGCTCCCAACATATCTACCAGGGGAACAGAGCGAATTAACCCTTTTACTGTCCAGGTCACCAGACATAGGACATCTTGTTATGCCCGCTCTTTTGTCCCTAGGACTTCCAAATTGTGGAATTCCTTGCCGGCATATATTTTTCCTTCTCCCCCGAACCCCCAAACCTTCAAGTCCAGAATTAACAAATTGCCTCTTTCCTCCTTGTCGACACCCACGGTACGATAGTATTTAGGCTGTAAGCCCTGGTGGTGTGTTCTTGAAATAAAAAAATAAAAATGAAATTCCTTGTAACATGAGCTTTGCAAAGGCAATAGCTGGATTAATGAAATCATTCAATTCCCCTTTTAATTAAATATGGATGACTAAAAAAGCCTCTGACTAAAACCTGTTTGTATTAAAAAATATATAGCTGACAATAAAGAACGATTCCCAATTGACTAGTAGTTTTAATGAAATGTATATTTATACAGGTCTGTGGCTGGTTGTAGGCCAGCCAGATTCCAATTATCACAGATAATACCATTTAGAAAGACAATTAAATCAGACAAAGCGAGAGCTGTATTTACTCTCCCTTTTCAAATGGTGATTTCGTGTTAGTTCAGTTAACACATCATGTTGACTTCACTTTTCACTGCATAAATGTCTATTAAATTTTAATGGATGCTTTGTTTAATTTTACTGTGTTTTAATCATTTATTTACTGTCTTGTATTGTATTTAATCTACAGGATGGGCGCAAAAAACATTGTCAGATGATTGAAAATAACAAAATTCGCTGTTTTTTTTTCTGTGAAATCTTTTGCCGCAAAGCTTGATTTTTAGTGAATTTTTATTAAGAGCTTTCGGAAAAAAAATTTTAGATGAGCGCGAATTTGGGCCCTAGAACTCAAAACCAAGGTCCGTTAAAATGTTTCTATGTATATATATATATATATATATATATATATATATATATATATATATATATATATATATATATATATATATATATATATATATATATATATATATATATATATATATATATATATATATATATATATATATATCCGAGCTATAACTCAAAAAATCCTAAACTGATTTCAATAAAACTTGGCAAGAATCTTGTTTGGACAAAAGCCGAGGTCGAGTTCGTTAATCAGCCTTTATGCTCAAGTTTTTTCGGTGGAAAATCGGGGAAAACTTTTTGAAAACGCTATATTTTTTTAAGTATCAGAGTAACTGAAATGAGACTACAGATGGCTAAAAATAGTGCGAATAAACCTATGTTGTGAATTTTCAGTGTTTTGGTACACAATATTTAGAGCTTTTTCCAAATTAAAAATAAAATCCCAAAGACATGCGTTGAAACGACTTAGTGGTTAAAGTACAATGCCTGACAGACAGAGTAGTTAACTGCCACACGTAGATTGATTCATACAACAGATATAAACCACATATCAACGGTAACCAAACTAAATACATACCTGGCATAACACATACTACCCGAACCAACAATCGTGAAATCTCATGAAATTAAAAATTTGTCAATTGATTGTTATTTATCAATTATTAAAATACCCTATATTTGTAGCTTTATAAAGGAACTCAAATACAGTTTTAGCACAGCATAGATATATCATTAGGTCGTATAGTATACTAGAAATGTAAAAAAATCAAGCCAAGTTTCTATAAAAATGATTCTAAAATAATTTCTTTCATGTTTAAACTTAAACATAAGACGTCATATAAGACCAAAACAGTCGTGGGATGTGTTTCAATGGTAATTCTACTAATTCTGTAATTAATTAGGTATACTTTGAATATAATATCCCTGACATGAAGCCGATCTTAAGTATCACGCAAATAAAACGTTGGTTGAAACATACTTAGATGGCACCAGGGACATCGCCTTGCAGAAGGTTACGCGATCAAATCCTGCTTGTTGAATGCATGTTTTTTTATGTTTTATTTTGACATTTGGAGAAACAGTGCACAGATTTCATACGTTTTGAACAAGATCTTATTTTTGATTAAAACGCCTAAATAAGTTTGTCACCTTTGAGTCTGAAATTATAATTTTGTTATTGTTGATATTGAAAAAACCGGTTTTATTAGGTTGACTAAAACGAAATCATACTGGCGATTAATAAGGAAAATAACTGCTGCGTTTATAATTTGGCAGATACTTTACTTGTCTAAATATGAATTAAGTTTCCTTCTGGAAAGCTTTTGTAACTTTAATGAAGTTTGTAAAACAAGTTTCTTTTAAAGAGACCTAGACTATCAATACAGTTTTCTTCTGGAAATCTTTTGTAAACTTAATGAAATTTATAATACAAGTTTCTGTTAAGGGGACTTACACTATCTACAGATATAGCCAAAATTTAATTCTTTAGCTTCATAGAAACTTGAGTTTTGTGCATTTTTCTCAAAAAGAGTTAGAACACAATATTCTTTTGATAATAGACAGATACCGATGGGAGCACTTTCGAAAGAACTCTTCAAATATGCGCGTACTAGGACCTCTAAAATCGATATTCATTGTCTATGTAAGTTTAAATTATTAACTTTACTAATATGCCGTGTGGCTGATGGACGAAGAGTTCAAGGCCATCTCAAAACTCAACTCAACTCACTAATATGCCGTATAATAAAAGTGTACAATTCTTATGAAAATTCGATATCAAAGCGCACTTGCTACGTCCCGAAATTTTTTAGATAATCGATATTGATGGCTTCAATTTAGCATTTTTTCTTTATAATGTCTAAACGGTTCAAACTAAAACAAATAAGTTTCCTTGTGCAAACAAAACTCAAACTTTTCCCGGAAAACGTTATCCGATTTTCCTGACTAACGAACTCATCCAAGCCATTAATAAAAGAAAGGCACTTATATACATATATAAAATTGGAACTGACCCTGGATATGGGTTCTAGGGGTCCTAGTTCGCGCTCATTTGAAAAAGTTTTTGCAAAGTCTCTCCATCGATACCTTTCTATTAGTGATTTTTTTAAAATAAAAATTCATTAAAAATGGAAGGGCTCGCCTATTTTTTCCCCGAAAAGGTATTACAAAGAAACCTACTTACTAAACTTAATAATGATTAACTACTTATCAAGTTTTTCTCTAGTTAGTTATACGTTATAGTAGTTAAAAAGTCCCTTAAAAAGTTAACCTTTAAATTTAAAATATTATCCACTGAATTAATCACAGTATCACAATTATTTTGTCCACTTATTAAGCAACCCGAAGTAGTAACCATAATAATAATAATTGTCTTGTTAGAACATGTAAACAACAACGAAATGATCTAATTAAAAATCAATCCGACGCGAAGATGAAAATTACTAGGTAGTAGGTACACGCTGTGCCAAAAGTCCACTACAAACTGGAAGAGTGTAATTTTATAGCGCACAACAGATTGTTTATTCGTTCGTTTTCGACGATGATCATCAAGATTCGGCGATCATATTGCACTGAAGTAATGCATTTCCTGAGAGCGCCGAAAAATACACACCGTCGCCCGCCTGCTTTATATGGATATGGATCTATATAACGTCTGCAACGATTAAAACTATACTTATTCTGATTCTGTATTCTGTATTGATGGCCGCCGACTCTCTGCGATCCTCGATAGACGAATTTTGTTGTTGAATGCAGGAGGTAAAAAAGTAAATAAAAATGTATTAAAATATAGCATAGCAAAATATTATTTTTCCTACGGCAGGCGGCAGTGCGCGCGCACGGGCGCACTTATTGAGGAGCCGTCCCTGGCCATACGGCACTATCATATTACATACATATTACACACCATCACTCTCAGACTTTGTCGTAAAACCTTCGGAATGTGTTTTTAGATTTAAAATTGACTTAATATTTCTTGGGCTTTCTTCTTTGGAAGTAGAACAGTTATTTATTTTCTCTGGGTCGACACAGAGTCTTCATTCATCATATACTACAATATATATATATATATATATATATATATATATATATATATATATATATATATATATATATATATATATATATATATATATATATATATATAATTACATGTTAAAATGAGTGAGTTGTTGAAAAGTTTACGTACTTTTGGATATGTAGCACAAATATTTGTACCAAATTACACCAAAGCAAAAATCTTTGGGGATTTCTTAAAATTGAAATAGGGTCCGTGATTCATATACGAATAACGAATAAAGATCTAAGTGTCACAACCGGTATTGGAACGGTGAAATCTTTATTTGTCTATTTTATATTCAAACAAAATTACGTAAATGAAAACTTTCTTAGACAAAGAGTTTAACTACCTAGTCGATTGTTTTGAGTTGACAGTTTTTTTGCGGTTTACTAAAGTGTTAGTTCCGCCCAGCGAATAATCAATTTTGCAATAAAGCGTCGTTCGATCATAGATAGCTATGATATATTGTGACAAGCTGATTTATAAGTTTCCAGAGGAAGAATTCGGAAGAAAAAATGATAAAAATAAAGTATTATGCCCCAACGAGTATGATTGATTCATATATCTCGTTCTGATGGAGCGACTCGAATGATGGAGTGGTTTATTGAGAATTATAAGCTGAACTGCTGTTTTAATGGATTACATTTTACTGATGCAATCAACTCAAATATTATCCCTAGATTAGTATCTGATAATATTTGATATAAATATGGTTTATAAAGAGAAATACGACTCTATCAAGATATAGAGGACTTAACGGGAGATCCGACCAAATTAACCTCTCAGCAATAATTATTTATTTTATTAGAGTGGGTGCTCAAACACAGGATGTTTTATTAGTATGTGAGTGAAACATTATGATTTATTAATAATTGTGGTTACCCTTACGATAAAACCCTCCCATACTAAATATAAACGTAGATACTATTTCTCTGGTTTAACGAATGTTGCTTTCTCATCTGTAACGGGTTTCATTGCTTGACAACATCATCAGACAGGAGAAAATTGAGTTGATTTATACGTATACATATTAACAACAAATAAAAATCCGTATCCACGTTATGACGCTCTGATCAAAAAATGTTTTTAAATAAAAATAAAATAAAAAATGACAGATGATATCTTCAAAAGGTCTACGTGATGTGTGATTTAACATGAAAATATATTTAAGCTATAGCCATAAGAACTATAACAACAACTACAATTAAATAACTAAAGAAAACAGTAATAAATCAGACTCTACAGTGTGTCCCAAACTGGATGGCAATGTATTGCTATGTCCCTTATTATTAGAAATAGAGAGACGGTTAGATTAGCAATGTTTTGTATAATTTCATGGTCCTTTCAAATAGGACTTGTATTTTGCCCTGCCTCTTTTCGTTTTCGAGTTATTTTGCAAAAACCAAAACTTGTCGATTTCTGTTTTCTTCAATATCTAAGTAGGCGTTGATCTGACATGTCTAAGACTTGCACATTATCTGGACACTTTTTACAGAGCAATCTTTTTGTGCTATTCTCAACTTTGGATTGTCATTTGTTCTTGAGCAACAGGTATCAACGTTTGTTTTTATTATGGCAGCCATATCGAATTTTTTTCTCATGTGATGGCCTGTAAAAAGAGCTTTCCAATGATGTACAATATGCTTGAGAAATCTTGTAACTGCACTGACAATTTTGAGAAAAACCGTTTTGAGGATAGTAAGCTATGAAATCCAATACCAGAAAACAAATGACAAAAAAAAGTGTTCAAAAGGCAGTAGGTCATGGAGTCTAACAATAGACTTCTACTTTTAACATAATTTTCTGTAATGATTCACGATTAAAAAAAAAGGAACTTTGAGCACACCAATGAATCGGTCCATTATTACAAATGCTATTTTACATTACATTATCCTAAAAAATTGTTATAATTTAATTAAATAGGTAAACCGATTAACTCACTAAATTTACTAACAGAACTCTATAAAAAGCAGATTAGTGATTTACGAAGACGCCTTTGAAAATTGTTTGATTTTTAAGCGTAAGTCAACTGAAAAACAATAGTAGAAAGGTTACTATGGATAATCACACTAGCGCGACAATTAAGAATACTGTCATTCTTAATTATCTGAACAATTTGAGGTGTATTGAACACGTTGCTTAAAATTTTATACTAAATAGTTTGTTTTCTGTTTATTTTAAATATTATTCAACAATATATTCAGTAATGAAGAATATTTTGACATGTTGGAATGTTATATTTGTTCTAACCGAAATACTGAGGCAGCTGCAAATTCATATCAAAACAACTACCCAGAAAGACGACAACCAAACACCAAAATATTTCGCAGCATAGTGACCAATCTATTGAACGACGGTAGCTTCGCCGCAAAGAAACTACCAATGCCTAGGAATGAAGAAAGAAATACTGCTGTCTTACAGGTTTCAAACGAAAACCCTCCGCAATCTGTTCGGTTTTATGGTGAACAAATTGACGTTCCGAAAAGTAGGGTACACCGTGTATTAAAACAAAGTCATTACCATCCATACAAACTTACAATCGTACAAAGCCTAAATGTTGACGATTACCCTAAGCGACTTCAATTCTGCGGATGGTATCGAGGACAATGTCAGCAAGATGAAAATTTTCATTTGAAATTAATATGGACTGATGAATCCAGATTTACAAATTGTGGTGTGTATAATCTCCATAATAGGCATTATTGGGCGAATGAAAATCCCTATCTAAAGGAAGAAAGACGATTACAAGACAGATTTGGTATTAATGTTTGGTGCGGCTTATTAGGTAAAAAACTTTTATTGTTATTTGTAGATTAGACAGTTAATTTTAAAAAATTTCAGGTAACTTCATTGTTGGTCCGTTCTTTTTTGAAGATAATTTAACTGGGGAAAGGTATCTTAATCTACTGAGAAATGATATCTTACCAACAATTAGAAGAGTTCATGATAATTTAGACGAGATTTGGTACCAACAAGACGGTTGTCCGACTCACAATGTTAGGATCGTCAAAGAATTTTTGTACCAAAATTTTAATAATCGTGTCATTTGTAAATTACTTATCAAAATTTGCCTCTCTAAGTTGAAAGAGATAAAAGTTAAGGGCATTTAAAGAAAAATAAATTGGGGTTTTCCTCAAAACGTCAAAGTTGCGATTTAGAACGTCAAAATTGGCAACATTTAGGCAAAGAACTTGAAACTAATACGGGCTATGGAAAGACAATGTCTCAAGAAGAATGTTTTACAAACCCTGAAGTCTTAGCTTCAACCGACATTGTCCTTTATTTTACTAAAATATTTCCAGAAAATCATTTCAAATAGACCCTTTCTCTGATGTTTTGGCAGTAGTCTTAGCTATAGAGTTTATCATTTAATGGTATATAATTTTTGTCGAATTTTCGTGAAAAATCAATAAAGCTCAATATATCAGTTATTATACAAGATACGAAAAAAATTGTATACATTAATTATAGGGTGTCTTGAGCTAAGTCCTAAAAAAATATTCCTACAATCACAGGTGGCGCCTAAATCGTTGGTGATACAAATTTTCTTTTCTTTTTTTAATCGAACACGCCTTATGTTATTGCATTTTTGCATTTTCCATCGAAATATAATGCATGTTTGTAAGAAAATAAATACGGGCAAGTGCGTTATGGTAGCGAATTTTCATTAAATGCTTCAAATTTAAATAGCTCAATTTGCTATTAACTAATAAGGTTGACCAAGAAATCAGTTTTTTTGGGAACACTTTAAGTTTACTTTCGGAAATTTGTGTACATTTAAACAATAAAGTTATTTTGATTAAACATGGCACATTGTTTCTACTATATATGTCATACTGGTAACCAAATTTGATGCCTGCTTTCTTAAAAAAGAACACATATTTCCTATTAAAAAACATTTTTATGAAAATTCACTACCATAACGCACTTGCTGCGTCCAGACTTTTTTATTATTTGTTGAGTTCAGTTTCTAATTGTGTTGTTTTATGGAGTTTAAGTTTCTATTTGTTGTTGCCGGGTTTCGTTATTAAACTGTTTCACATAATATTACCTAGCATTATTACCTAATTAAGTATGGTAAATTAAATTACAATATTTTTTATTGTGAATCATTACGGAAAATTATGTTAAAAGTAGAAGTCTATTGTTAGATTCCATGGCCTACTGCTTTTTGAACACTTTCTTTTTTGTCATTTGTTTTCTGGTATTGGATTTCATAGCCTACTATCCTCAAAACGGTTTTTCTCAAAATTGTCAGTGCAATTACAAGATTTCTCAAGCATGTTGTACATCATTGGAAAGCGCTATCACATAAGCAAAAACTTTGGACGCAGCAAGTGCGTTATGGTAGTGAATTTTCATTAAAATGTTTTTATTAGAAATATGTGTGTTTTCTTTTTAAGAAAGCAGGCAACCATTTTGGTTACCAGTATAACCTATATTGTAAAAACAATGTGCCATGTTTCATGAAAATAACTTTATTGTTTGAAATCGTACAAAAATTTCCGAAAGTAAACTTAAAGTGTTCCCTAAAAAAGTCGTTTCTTGATCAACCTTATAGGTTAATAGCAAATTGAGATAGTCAAATATAAAGCATTTGATCAAAATTTTAGTAAAATGAAGGACAATGACGGTTGAAACCAAGACCTCAGGGTTTGTAAAACATCCTTCTTGAGACATTTGATTTCCATAGCCCGTATCAGTTCAAGTTATTTGCCTAAAAG
Organism: Tillus elongatus; assembly: GCA_964006375.1. Classification (NCBI taxonomy): domain Eukaryota; kingdom Metazoa; phylum Arthropoda; class Insecta; order Coleoptera; family Cleridae; genus Tillus; species Tillus elongatus. Next base: position 19,847,777 of record OZ023268.1, on the reverse strand, counting down.
TTGCCGATTTTGACGTTTTAAATCGCAACTTTGACGTTTTGTGGAAAACCCCAATTTATTTTTCTTTAAATGCCTATAACTTTGTTGTCTTTTGACCTACATAGCTAAATTTTGGTGGGTAACTTACATATAAGGATATAAACCCGCTTACCAAATTTGGTTGCCCTTACTTTGTTAATTCCGGAGATATAAATTTTTTTTCGAAAGAAAACACAAAATTTTCCGGGAAAACCTCTGCAGATTTTTCTGGATAACGAACTTATCCAAGCCATTTGCAAAAGAAATTTATTCGCTAAATTTAATCAAAATCGGCCCATTATTTTTTGAGTTATCGGTGTGATACACACACACACACACACACACACACACACACACACACACACACACACACACACACACACACACACACACACACACACACACACACACACACACACACACACACACACACACACACACACACACACACACACACACACACACACACACACACACACACACACACACACACACACACACACACACACACACACACACACACACACACACACACACACACACACACACACACACACACACACACACACACACACACACACACACACACACACACACACACACACACACACACACACACACACACACACACACACACACACACACACACACACACACACACACACACACACACACACACACACACACACACACACACACACACACACACACACACACACACACACACACACACACACACACACACACACACACACACACACACACACACACACACACACACACACACACACACACACACACACACACACACACACACACACACACACACACACACACACACACACACACACACACACACACACACACACACACACACACACACACACACACATATATATATATATATATATATATATATATATATATATATATATATATATATATATATATATATATATATATATATATATATATATGAACATATAAAAATTGAAACTGACCTCGGATATGTGTTCTGGGGGGCCTAATTAGCGCTCATTTGAAGAAATTTTTTCAAAATTCAAAAGTCGGGATCTCCTCATGAGTGAATTTTTTTAAAGAAAATTCACTAAAAATCCAATATGGCTGCCATAATAAAAACAAACCTTGATACCTGTATCTCAAAAACAAATGACAATCCAAAGTTGAGAATAGCACAAAAAAAATTCTTTGTAAAAAGTGTCCTGATAATGTGCAAGTCTTAGACATGTCAAATCAACGCCTACTTAGATGTTGAAGAAAAAAGAAATCGACAAATTTTGGTTTTGTCAAAATAACTCGAAAACGAAAAGAGGCAGGGCAAAATACATGTCATATTTGAGACGAGCATGAAATTCTACAAAACATTTAACCGTCTCCCTATGTCTAATAATAACGGAGATAGCAATACATTACCGTCCAGTTCGGGACACACTGTATATCCATATATATATATATATATATATATATATATATATATATATATATATATATATATATATATATATATATACTTTTCAATTGACCTTGGATTTGGGTTTTAGGGACCTAATTCGCGCTCATTTGAAGAAATTTTCCAAAAATCTTACAATCGATGATACTATTAGTGAATTTTCTTAATGAAAATTCACTAAAAACCAAAACGCTTTAAACAGTAAGATAAAAACATCTGCATACTTATATACACTGCAATATAATAAAAATATATATGTACAACATCCAACAACAAAACGGCCAAGAACAAAAATATTTAAAAAATTCCAGTCAAATCATTTGCCTCACAGACCACCACTTAAATAATCCACATAAAATGATCGCCCACCTAAATATTTTTTAAGCCGACTTTAAAAGTAAGTGTTTATGTTTCCACTGGATTTTATGCTTTCTGGAAGCAAATTGCACAAAACACTACCCTCATACACAGGGGATTTCTTGTAGGCCACCTTTTGAAAATAGTTTAAATTAATCTGACTGCGACTGGAGTGCCTAATAGAGTACGAGTGATGGTCTGAACGTCTTAACAACATATTATGTTTCTTACTATCAATAAAACTCAGTACCTTATAAATTTCTGCCAAGGTCTTAATTTCATTTTTCTTAAAACGTTATCGGCATGGCTCAAAGTTGTGCATATTAAAAAAGTCTGGACGCAGCAAGTTCGTTATGGTAGCGAATTTTTTTAAAAGTATTTTTAATAGCAAATGTCTTTGATGAAAGCAGGCATCAAACTTGGTGGCCTATATAGTAGAAACAATGTACCATATTTCATCGAAATAACGTTATTGTTTGAAAATAAATAAACATTTTTCAAAAGTCTGGAGGCAGCAAGTGTGTTATGGAAGTGAATTTTCATAAAACTGTTTTTAATAGCAAATGCGAGCAGGCATCAATCTGATTACCGGTATGGCCTATGTAGTAGAAACAATGTACTATATTTCATCAAAATTACTTATGGTTTGAAAATATACAGAAATTTTCTGAAAATAAACTTAAATGTTGGTTTTCTAACCAACAAAGCTTACGTTATTAGCAAATTGAGTTATTGAAATTTGAAGGATTCAATGAAAGTTGGGTAAATTTGAAGATTAGATCCCGAACGATTTTCAAAAAATTATTTTCAGAAACATTACTAGGATCCCACCTGGATGCACAATCCACAAGAAAATTTTCTTGTTCACACCCCCAAGGAAGTTACGGGGCTGGGAGTGAATAGGGGTGCTGAGTGCGGTAGGTAGTAAAAAGGAAATAATCATCGCAGAAAATGCGAAGAAAACTGCTTGAAAGCTGCCTATTTTAAGCCATATCCCCATTAAACCCTGCTTACCCCGCAAAGCACCCCTATTTGCCCCAGGTCACGTAACTTCCTTGCGGGGTATGAACAAGAAGTTTTTCTTGTGGTTTATGCAACGAGGGTGGTTGTAGACACACCAGGGGGGGAAGAAAAATGCCTACAACGAAGCAGACCCCCCCCCCGGGTTCGATTTGTGGCGGGGGTGGCTGCTTCGTCGTGGGGATTTTCCTTCGCCCTCGCGTGCATTCAACCACCTATGCTGCATAAACCACAAGAAAAATTTCTTGGTCCTACCCGCCGAGGAAGTTACGGCACCTGGGGGGATAGGGGTAGGCAGAGTTTAAGGGGGATATGGCTTCAAGATGTAAAAAAGACAGCTTTCAAGCCCGTTTTATATGAATTTTCTACTCAAATTACCATTTTACTATCTACCCCACCCAGCATCCCTACTCACTCCTGGTCCCGTAACTTCCTTGGGGGGTGTGATCAAGAATATTTTTTGAGGTTTGTGGATCCAGGAGGGCACTAGGCAGATTTCTAAAAACAGTTTCTTGAAAAGCGTTCGGGAACTAAACTGCAAATTTACCAAAAATTCGTTACCAAAACGCACTTACTGCGTCCAGATTTTTTTCTTACAAAACGCATGATATTTCGATAAAAAATGCAAAAATGCATTAACGAATTTGTTCTACGAAAATTAGCTAAAAAAAATTATACACCCCTACTCACTCCTGGTCCCGTAACTTCCTTGGCGGGTGTGAATAAGACATTTTTCTTGGGGTTTGTGGATCCAGGGGGGCCCTAGGCAGGTTTCTGAAAACAGTTTTTTGAAAAGCGTTCGAGAGATAAACTGAAAATTTACCGAAAATTCGCTACCAAAACGCATTTACTGCGTCCAGATTTTTTTCTTACAAACGCATCATAGTTCGATAAAAAATGTAAAAATGCATTAACGAATTTGTTCTACGAAAATTAGCTAAAATAAAATTATAGACTGTTAAACCATAAACTTCACAAAACCTACAGCGATAGCATCAACTTAACTAAACCGACAGCCAAAGCATCAGTGAAAGGGTCTATTTGAAATGAATTTTCTGTGAACATTTTAGTAAAATTAAGGGCAATGACGGTTGAATTTGAAACGTAAGGGTTCGCAGAACACTCTTCTTGCAACATTTTCTTTTCACAATCCTGTATTTGTTTCACGTTCTTTGCCTAAACATTGCCAAGTCTGACGTTTTAAATTGCGAGTTTGACTTTTTGAGGAAAACTCCAAAACTTGTTTCTTTAGCTGTCCGTAACTTTTTTGTCCTTAAACTTAGAAACCTAAATTTTGGTACATGGTTCACGCTTTATATTGCAAACACGCGTACCAAATTTTGTTGTACTTTGTTATTTCCGGAGATATGAATTTTTTAGAAAGAAAACACAACATTTTCCGGGAAAACCTGGTCCGATTTTCCTGTCTAACAAACTTCTCCAAGCCACTTGCAAAAAGAAGGTACTTACCAAATTTGATCAAGATTGCTCCATTATTTTTTGAGTCATCGGTCGGATATATATATATATATATATATATATATATATATATATATATATATATATATATATATATATATATATATATAAACTCAGATCTCCCCATTAGCGAATTAAAAAAAATCGCTAAAATTACCCTTAGTATCCTTTTCTGAAGCACAAAAACCCTGCTTACATCTATCGACTGACCACAGACAACTATTTTTATATTCATTGGTTTTAAATAATATGTTTTACAAGCTAACCTTCGTATACTTATATTTTTTTAATAGTGGCTTTAATAGACAAAGCCTAACTTGAATAAAGAAGAAACCTAATCAGTTAAACAAACACGGCACTAAAAAAAACCCTAATTCTATTGAGAGTCTATCGTGTTTTTTCCACATGTTATTCGTCCCTAAGGAAACAGACAGTTGTAATTAAATTATCTGTTACACGGTTGGTCACGCTTTCCTGGAGAGACAAAAGCACTACGCCATCGATTTGACTCCTGAATGAAATATTAATAGAATTAGGATATTGGAGATGCCATCTTCTTCACATGTTTACTCCTGGATAGTGTTTTTGTGAATTCTTTATGTGTGATAGATGGAGAAGCCATGTTTATTTAGTTTGATGGGTACGTGTTTACCTTGAGACTTTCTCTACAGTTTATTTAAGAGGTTTAGAACTTTTTGTATCGATTCGATGATTATAACTTTGTTTATATAGCGTTCGTTAAGTAAAGATTGGTGAGCACTGATAAGTACACTTGGAGAACCTAAACCACAGCACATTTCAAAAAACACCTGACGATCGTTTCACTAACCAAGTTAGCGTCATAAGAGGATGAAAAATTCTAACCGTTTGGCGATAACAACTCTGTTTATATTCTGTGCAGAAACTGGGCATTAGATTCTAGACGGTGGTTCACACAAACAAACTTTTGCCGCCTGTTGACCGGAAACTTCCTCTATCTGAATTCCGTTATCTTTATTGCCACGCTCATTCATTTTTAGCGTTTGTTTTTTGGCGATATCAAAACCTCGACTAAACAAATTTAACAACTTTAATTGTATTAATAAATTCAAATGACATTGATATGGAAAAAAGTTTTTTGTTTGACGGGTAAGCTTTTAAACTCATTTGTCAATCACTTCGCTAAATTATATGTCTAGAAATCTATAGCCAAAACATTAGGTCTCATCCATTCTCCTGGTTTATGTTATTGTCTTTAGGTGAACGTTATCAAAGGGAAACTATACATAAAAATTTAAATCCTATGTTACAAGAAAAAAAGTTGTTAGCATTCAATTTTAAACAAGTTTGGTGTGAGATCATTTCTATGAAAATTCACTACGTTAGCGCACTTTCTTTGTCCAGAGTTTTTAATATTAACTAACAAAAAAAGGGCTAATGATAAAAATTTTAGTGACTAAAGAAACACCGCCTTTCTTATTGATTCATGCGTACAAAAGTGAAATATTCAATTAATCATTGTTTATCTTACTAATACAATCAAGAACCCAGTGCAAACGGAGGCATATTTTTGAATTTGTGAATTAGATGTTATAGATTTTGTACTACCTCTGTGCTAAAACTTTTAGAATTTAGTAGTGTAAATACAAAAACAAACATGGATTAAGAATTCGATGGAAAATGTAATAATATCAGGGATGTTCGATTTAAAAAAGAAAATTTGTATCGCCAACGACTTATGGGCCACCTGTGACTGTCGCAATAATTTTTATAAGATACAGTTCAAGATACCCTATAACTAACGTATACAATTTTTGTAAAATAACAGTAATATTTAGCTTTACTTTAGAAATGCGTCGCCCTGTATATGTGTAAACAGATAAAAGCTGAAACTAACCCCGGATATAGGTCGTAGGTTCTAGTTCCGGCTCATTTGAAAAAATCTTTTTAAAATGTCAAAGTCGCGCCTCATTAGCGAATATCTTTTACGAAAATTTGCTAAAAATTATAGAGAATTAAACCATAAACTCTATAACTAAAACTACGCCTAAAGCATCAGAGAATAGGTCTATTTGAAATGAATTTTTCGGAAACATTTTAGTTGAATGAAGGAGAATAACGGTAGGTTCTTTGCCTAAAAGGTGCCAATTTTATCGTTTCAAATCGAGACATTGACTTTTTAAGAGAAAAAGTTATCAAATTTTCAAACTATTTTTTCTGGAATTTCTTGACTTTTTTGCACCAAAGAACTTAGTCTTTGTCTGTAGCATACAATGGATTTTGTTATCCACACAAAATATTTCGCTTTTGTGCGTTTATCTGGTCCTCAATGCCACACAATTATTTTTCTTTAAATGCCTATAACTTTTTTTCTTTCACCCTATAGATCTAAATCTTGGTACATAGTTTTTTTTCTATGACATAAATCAGCGTATCAAATTTGGTTGCCATAACTTTGTTACTTCTGAAAATATAAAAATTTTCCGAAGGAAAACACAAAATTTTCGGGGAAAAAATTGGAAAGATTTTCCTGGCTAACGAACATATCCAAGCCATTTGCAAAAGAAAGGTACCCACCAAATTTGATCGAAATCAACCCAGTATCTTTAAGTCACCCTTATATTTTAAATAGGGAAAATGGGTCGAGTGTTACATCATTTGAAAGCTCTTTCTTTCCTGAATCCAGCACACACCTTTTTTTGGAAGTTTTATCAACTTGTTTAAAAATTATTCACAGTTGAAGATGCAAAAAACGCATTTCACTCATTCCGATCAGAAATGTGCTGATAGTCAATGTTTTGTTGGTTTGTAAACAAAAAAATGACTTTCAGAACAACTCATTCATTATCGGAATGAGAGAAATACGGTTTATTATTTCAGTTTATCGGTCGGTTTGATACTTGATAGTACTACAGAAAATTAATTTCACAATGGTGAATTCTGTAGAAGACAGAGTTGAAATAATTACTCTCTTTTTAAAAAACGATGACTGTGCCAACCGTACTGCAACTTTCTTTAATGAACGAGATCCAAATAAACATGTTAACAGAAAATACATTTTGGAGTTAGTTGCAAAGTTTCGACAAAGTTGTTCAGTAGCCAACAAAAAACGTGATCCTGAACGTGAATTTCTGGTTAGAAATGAGACTACTGAAATTGAAGTTTTAGGACAAATTGCTGCAGACCCAATTTTGAGCACGAGAAAATTGGCCACTGTTTCAAACATCAAAAGAAGAACTATTCAGCGAATATTGAAGCTTCATAAATTTCACCCGTATAAAATTCATCTTCTACAACAACTGAATGAAGATGATTTTGATCGGCGGCTGGAGTTTTGTGAAGTTATGACTGCACGAATAGCTGATAACGGGAACTTTCTGTTCAATATATGTTTTTCAGGCGAGTGTACGTTTTTATTAAACTCTACAGTCAATCGTCATAATTGTAGTTATTGGGCAGATAATAATCCAAGAAATTTTCACGAAGTCCACACTCAAACTACACAGTAATTGAATGTCTGGACAGGCATTTTTGGAGACCGTTTAATCGGACCAGTTTTTCTTGATGGCAATTTGAGTGGTGAAACGTATTTGGAGTTACTAGAAGATATCGTTTGCCCTCTACTAATTGACATTCTTGAAAATGATGATCGCTATCAGGAAATCAATTAGTGTTTCAACAAGATGGAGCTCCGCCGCATTTTTCACAACGTGTTAGGAAGTTTTTGAACAGAGAGTTTCCAGGACAATGGATTGGGCGTAGATGTGCTATTAAGTGGCCCTCTAGATCACCGGATTTAACTCCTTTAGACTTCTTTCTATTAGGCCATTTAAAGAGTAGAATTTACGCAACAGAACCGGAATCTCTGGGAGAATTGCGACGACGCATTGTTGAAGAATGCTGTCTAAAACTCCACAAATGCTCCTGAATGTCAGAGCTCGTTTTGAACAAAACTTGTACTTTTGTATGGAAGCTGGTGGTCAACAATTTGAACACTTACTTAACTGAATAAACATGTTTGAACGTTTGGTTTTGTTTTTTAGTTTTTTTAACAAAATTGACTAATCAGTGCACTTGTTATCACAACGAATGAAATACGTTCTTGCAACTCCAACTGTGAATAATTTTTAAACGAGTTGATAAAACTTCCAAAGATATTAGTGTGCTGAATTTAGAAAAGAAAGAGCTTTCAAATGATGTAACACTCGACCCATGTTCTCTATATAAAATATAAGGGTTGTTATCACCACCCTGAAGGGGTTGATTTGACAAAGTTTTATGTCAAGTCATGTCCCCCTTAATATTAAAATTGACGTCGTTTTAAATGCGCCAGCCTGTATATATATATATATATATATATATATATATATATATATATATATATATACATAGTAAACATATAAAAGTCGAAACTGACCCAGGATATGTGTTCTAGCGGGCCTAGTGCACGCTCATTTAAAGAAATTTTTTCAAAAAGTCGCGATCTCCTCGTTAATAATTTTTTAAAGAAAATTCACTAAAATGGGGTTTGTCGTTTAAAAAAATATAGATGACGTCATATTTGAAGAACAGGATAGGGAGAAAAGTAAATTTTATGTAATTTTAGTGAAAAAATGGACTAGACGTCTCTGTCAAAATAGGCTACCATAACGTAGTTCCTGCGTCCAGAGTGTATATTTCTTATTCTTATTTAAATGTATTTAGGTGTCAGCTCTTTCATTTGAATATTCGCTATGTTTATAAAACAAATCACATCAAAGACACCAACTGTCAACAAGATTTAATTCTCTGGATGATTAAAGGGAAAAACTTTACAAATTTTCCAATTTTCGTTTAAAAGCTTATGCAAATATCATAACTCGCTCGTATTCCTTCGCATTCCTCTATCAATTACCATGAAAATATAATTCCGGAGGCTTGTTACACTTTGAAGTTTAGAATATCAGTTGGTGGAGTTCTGCGAATCCGTCATCCGAGGTTACGTTCCACATGTAAATAGAAGAATAAGAGTATGAGTAAGTGGCAACATCAATCAGAATTGAATAAACATGCCTGCTCCAAAATAACATTCATACTTTCCGTGTCAGATGGAAGGCACCCTGTGATACTTGCCCGATATAAATTTTGTATTTCCTTTCTCTACTTTGTGATCCTGTTTCCATTTGCTTTAGAAATGATGCTTTGTGATTGTGCTGGGAAGTAACTGGAGTTGCGACAAGAAGTCAGCGTCTCTCTTATAGAGTTTCCTCCAATTCAGTTCTATTAATTTTACTGCTCTTATTTGAATACTGTGAAATTTTACCTGGGAATTGTTAATCTGATATATGTTACATAAATAAAGTGAGCATTTCGTTAAAGTGACAGTTATATCACTAATTAGCATTGGCAGTGTCAGTGATGGAGTGAGTGACGATACTAGCGACGTATTTTGTTACAGGGTGAGTCAACGATTGAACAAAGTGTATTTGTCGTTTATGACAAAAGTTTTTAAATAAAATGTATGTATTGTCACAGCAAACACTCTGGAATGACATTTCTAGAATAGACCAGAAGTGACAGGTGTAGAGTAGTGTAGAATAGTGTGGAACGTCTGGAATCTCTATGGACGGTATAAATAGACGAGTGGTGCGCAGAGTAAGTTAGTTCAGTATTGAATAAGGTGGTGCAGAAAAGTGATCATAGGGTATTAAGCAAGTCAGCAGTAAGTGTTGGTGAATAAGAGGCGATCATAGAAGGCGATAGTGGAATATAGTTCTATGGACATTTAATAATAGAGAAGAGAAATATTTTAGTTGACACTAGTGTTGGAAAATAGTTGGTAATAATAAATTAGTAGTTTGGAAAGCTGTGTTTTGTTAATCAACAAATCCAGAACCCCGTAGAACGTAACAACTGGTGTCAGAAGTGGGATTTTCAAGCTGCCAGGAGAAATATTTTCCATAATATTCGTTGGGCAACGTGAAAACTTCTAGAATCTCTGGAAGATCAGTGTCAGCAGTGATTAATAACTGGGTGTGTTCTTGAAACAGAATAAACTGTGTATCAGCTTTAAGTTCGTCTATGCCTAAGACACGTAGCGCAACAGCCAACATGGACGCCCAGCTATTGGAAATGATTAAAAAAATGGACGAAGAAGCTAAATTAGCACGAGAAGAAGCCAGAAAAAGAGACGAAGAAGCCAAAGAAGAAATGAGAAAAGGAGATGAAGAAGCCAGAAAAAGAGATGATGAAGCCAGAAAAAAATGAAGAAGTCAGAAAAAGAGATGAAGAAGAAAGAAAAAGAGATGAAGAGGCCAAAGAAGAAATGAGAAAAAGAGATGTAGAGGTCAAAAGAATAGACAAAGAAGCGAAAGAAGAAATGAGAAAAAGAGATGAAGAGGGCAGAAAAAGAGACGAAGAGATAAAAGAGGAACTGAGAAAAAGATACGAAGAAGCCAGAAGAAGAGATCAAAGAAAATTCTGCAAGAACAATCCAGCAGAATTGAGAATATTACTTCGTGTGTGGACGAACGTATGAAGCGGGTAAAAGAGGACATCTTCCAACAAGTAGAAAGCAGAGTAAGGGGTATGGGCGTCGATGTACATGACAAGCTGACGAATATACAAGAGGAAGTGCATCAGATAATACAATCACTAGAAAATAAGTGCGAAACCCTAACCAAGGGAAACATAAGGCTCGAAGATAATCCGGTCGTAAGAATTAAGGTCCCCACATTTGTTGGTTCAGTCCCATGGGGTATTTATCTATGCCAGTACGAAGCCGCTGCTATAGCAAATAGTTGAGGCGATAGAGAGAAAGCGACTTCGTTAATTATAGCTCTTAAAGGAGATGCTCTAGGTGTGCTTTAAGGTATTCCCAGGCAAGAACCGCTGAGTTTTGACAGCATTAGACGTCAATTAGAAATGAGGTTTGCGATCAGCATTTACAACAGTTGTATCGATTGCAGTTGAAAAATCGTTGTCAGAAACCGGGCGAAAGTCTCTAACATCTCCACGCCGACATTGTCAAACTGACGCGATTAGCCTACCCCATAGCTCCGATGGAGTTTTTAAACCAGCTGTCGGTGCAAACCTTCATTGACGCCATCAGATATACCGACACGCAGCAGGCGCTGAGGATGGAAAGTCACAAAAATTTGAACGCTGCTTTGACACATGCCTTGGAGTTTGAAGTGGTAAAGCAAGCGTCGGAAAGTCATGTGAAAGTTCGCAGTCTCCAAGACCAAGAAGAAAATAAAAGAGATTCATCCAAGATAATGCAGCTACTAGAGAAAATAACAGAACAAATAAGGCCGACGTCTCATGGGCACACAATAAGGGTTCACCGTGCAAATGCCTTGCACTACTGGAACTGCGGCAAGGTGGGACATATAAGGGGCGAAAGTTGGGCTATAAGATCACGGGTAAGGGAGAAAGTGAAGCTAAGGCCGGTAACCATTTCTCAGGTTAGTGATTCTGGCAACGCTCTTGTCGTAGATGGATACGTAAGCGGCAATAAGACACAGATGGTCGTTGACACAGGACGATTATACGCCGCGACATGGTTCCAATATGGCGAGTAAGAGAGCCAGACAGAGTGTACAGAGTAAATACAGCCGGTGGTGATCGGATCCATGTATTTGGCGAAACTGACGTTGAGCTGCAAATTGGGACATGGAAGGCAAATCAGAGAGCCATAGTCGCCGCCATATCAGACCCGATTATAATTGGCTTGGACATACTGCAAGGTCAGTGCGCTAAACTTGATCTTGGCACGAACATCATGACTATCGGCGGTGAAGAAATAAGAATGTCGACTGGCAGTAACCTGGTAGTGTGGAAAATCACCATAGAGAAAAATAGCAACGCCTGCCGTGAAAGTTCCATTCCAGTAAATAGAGCTTTGAGAGGAGGAGACGACCCAGTTACTCAGCCAGAAGCAAATGGAGAAAAAATTATGAGAGTACAAGACGAAAGGTGTAAAGACCATGTAAAAGTGAAGCCAACCCAGAAAAAGGTCAGTAAGCACATTTGTTGGAACAGAGCCGATGTCGACAGGATGAATCGGGCCCGTCGAGATATTTGCGCATGTAGAAACACTAGAACAAGAGCAACTACACGGAAGAGCCAGTACCACGCAAGAACTTCGTTTGAAGAAAGCTCCGACATATTGACGAGAAAGAAAACCCCATCCAATCTGCTGTCCGAATGCATATGCGAGTAGAAAGCGACCGCATGAAGACCCGTTATGACGTGCGAGCTAATTTAGCTGGTTTTAAGGAAGGAGATCGTGTGTGGTTCTACAATCCAGTACGACGCAAGGGACGGCCACCGAAGCTACATAAATTATGGGAAGATCCCTATAAGGTGGTCAAAAGGATCGATAACGTCGTCTCTGGAATTAAGAGGAGCCCGAAGAGCAAGATGAAGGTGGTCCATATGCACAGACTTACGCCATACCAAGAAATGTCAGAATTCGACCGGGACGATCGAATATAAGAGGGGGGCAGTGTCACAGCGAACACTCTGGAATGACGTTTCTAGAATAGACCAGAAGTGGCAGGTGTAGAGTAGTATAGAATAGTGTAGAACGTCTGGAATCTCTATGGACGTTATAAATAGACGAGCGGTGCGCAGAGTAAGTTAGTTCAGTATTGAATAAGGTGGTGTAGAAAAGTGATCATAGAGTATTAAGCGAGTCAACAGTAAGTGTTGGTGAATAAGAAGCGATCATAGAAGGCGATAGTGGAATATAGTTCTATGGACATTTAATAATAGAGAAGAGAAATATTTTAGTTGACCCTGGTGTTGGAAAATAGTTGGTAATAATAAATTAGTAGTTCGGAAAACTGTGTTTTGTTAACCAACAAATCCAGGACCCCGTAGAACGTAACAATATTATACGTATTATAGAGTTGCTGATTATGCGCATTTTTAGATTATTCTGGATTGTACAGAGTGTACCAGTTAAGCGGAGCAGTTCAACGTTGGTATTTTTTTATGGATCAACTATGTATTATTCGATTTTTGAGGTCTACTTGTTAATATAAAACATTATTATTATAGCTTTGATATATGTAAAATCAATGGTTTTTGAATTTTTTAGAATATTATCCAAAAAATTACATTTACAAGTTATCACTCTATTATTATGTACTAACCTCCATTTTGTTAAGGAAACTTTATTTCGAGGAAAAACTAAGTTTGAGCTTATGGAAAAATCTCGCATGATATGCACTTTGCTGTCCTGAGGGTTTCCGTGTTATTATCTGGCTATCTCATCTAAAAAAATAATATGAAAGTATTAAAGGTATTCTACGTAAATCCTATGAAGAAATAAATTTATGTGGCCACTGTAGTTTACTAATCGGAATGAGAAAATGTCAAGTTGCCAGCTGCTTCAAACCCAAAAAAAGTTCGGGACGCAGCAAAATGTTCATTAAATGCTTCAAATTTGAATAACTCAATTTTATATAAACTTAGAAAGCTGAATTTTGGTTTCTAGTAAGGTCTTTCCCAAAGCAACATAACCACCAAATTTCATTGTAACTTTCGGAGAAAAAAATTTTTTTCGAAAGAAAGCTCAACATTTTCCCGGAGAGCCTTGTACGAATTTCCTGGCTAACGAACTCATCCAAGCAATTAATAAAAGAAAGGTACTTGCCGGGTTTCATCCAAATCGGGTGATTACTTTTTGAGTTATCGATTGGATACATACATATATATATATATATATATATATATATATATATATATATATATATATATATATATATATATATATATATATATATATATATATATATATATATATATATATATATATATATATATATATATATCAACATATAAAAATTAAAACTGTTCTCGTATCTAGGGGTCCTAGTTTGCGCTCATTTGAAAAAATATTTGCAGTCTCACCATCGATACCTCTCTATTGGTGAATTTTTTTAATAAAAATTCACTAAAGTTGTCCCAAACTGGATGGGAATGTATTGCTCTTTCTGTTACTATTAGGGAGACGTTTAAATTAGCAGTGTTTTGTAGAATTTCATGCTCGTTCCAAATATGACTTGTATTTTGCCCTGCCTCGTTTCGTCGTCAAGTGATTTAAAAAAAAACGAAATTTGTCCATTTCTTTTTTCTTCAATATCTAAGTAGGCGTTGATCTGACATGTCTAAGACTTGCACATTATTGGGACACTTTTTACAGAGTAATCTTTTTAAGCTATTCTCAACTTTGGATTGTCATTTGTTCTTGAGCAACAGGTATCAACGTTTGTTTTTATTATGGCAGCCATATTGGATTTTTTGCTCATGTGATATCCTGTGAAAAGAGCTTTCCAATGATGTAGAGAAAAAAAATGTATATGTTAATTGTGTCCCCAGCTGCATCTTGTAAAATATTTTTTATAATCACAGACTGGCACCGTAAGACTTTGGTGATACCAATTTCCTTTTTCTAATCAAACCCGCCTTATATTATTGCACTTTTGCAGATTTCATTAAAATATAATACATGTTTGTAAGAAAAAAAATCGGGACACAGCAGGTGCCTTATGGCAGCAAAATTTCATTAAATGCTACAAATTTCAATAGCTCAATTTGCTATTCCTAAGGTTCGTTAGCCTGGAAGCGAGTTTTTGTGAACATTTTAAGTTTAATTTCGGAGACCGTTTGTACATTTTCGAACAATAAAGTTATTTTGATGAAATATGGTACATTGTTTTTACTATATAGGTTAAGATAGTAACCAAATTTAATGCCTGCTTTCATTAATGTGGTGGTGGTGGACGTAAGTTAGCCTCGAAAGTTTCCTTTCATTAGACACAGATTTAAAAAGCCCAATACTTACCTGAGCCTCCCCCCCCCAATTACAATGCTTTTGTTTCTTTTTTTAAAATTTTGTTACATAATAATAGATCGCCACGCATAGCAATAGAACCCATTCTGTACATATTTATATGTTTTTACACACAGTTTGTTTGTATCTACAAGTATTTACACATAAAAGATTTAATTAGACATAAATAAACATGTTTTTTGTTTTGCTTTTGTTTGTTTTTGTTTCTTTTTTTTTGTTTGTTTTTTTGTGTTTTTGTTTCTTTTTTTTAATTTTCTTCTGCTTTCTTTAAAAAATACATATTTGTTATTGTGTTATTGTGTGTGTGTGACGTCAGATTGCACTGGCTGCGGTATGGTTACCATTCGCACATTTTAAAAGCCTTTTGTTACAACTAGTATGTGAATTCAACAGTTCATATGCATTCTGTCATCATATTTGTTATTAAAAACATTTTAATGAAAATTCACTACTATAGCGCACTTCCTGCGTCCAGACTTTTTATAAATATGCACAATAATATAGACATTAAATTTATTCTATTTGGCTGTTCCACATTGTATATGAGTATTAGAGTTGTACCCACGAATTAATTTTGGATATGTATCGGTATGTATGTTTTTAGAAATTTTCCTCTTATAAAATTACACACTTGTCACTAGTGACTTGTCAAACGGCCATGATATTGATACACATGAAACTATAGCGGTTCTGAAGTCTCTAGGCGCATCTGACAAACAACGGAGAGCAACTGGGGTGGAAGCCAACCCAATTATCCCCATGTTTATGAGGCTGAATGTAAAAACTTGCCGACTAACTTTGCGGACATCGATTCTGCCATGTACTACCTTCGTGTCGTGTTCCGCTCCCTAAGGAAGCAGACACACCCTAATTGAATTATCAACCTGCACACAGCAAAAACAATCAAGAATCGGGGTGAAAACAATCCAACATCGATCCGCCGTCTTCTGACAGAATTAAATCGGTTTTTATTCTTACTAGAAAATGGTTTCTTAAATTTTATATGTTATGATCAGGGTTCGGATGCATATGCAAACTTTTTAGGTGAAATATGCGCATATATATGCAGGAATTTTGAAAAAAATATGCACCAACTTGAACAAAATATGCACAAAAATATCGATATATGCTATGCATAAATAATCATAGTATACCAATAAAACCAGTTTTTAAAGGTCTAAGGTATTAATTTTATTCACAATCAATACCACATAGGACCCTAATTATATTATTAATTAAATATTCATTAATATTATTATTGCAATTATTACTATTAACATTTCCCTCTCTCAGTTAGCAAGTTCTTATACGAAGAAAAACTCCGTTCTACGTCGACTGAACTAATTCGACCAATTTTAAGCTTAACAATATCGTACGGTCTACATTGTTTAAATCGTCTGAAAAATCTCCATTCACAGCTTTTGCAATCTGCGTTAACTTGGTATAACCCTCATTTTTTGTGAGTGTTTCTGATAATATTTTTGTAATTTGTTTGCAACAGGCTCATTTGCTTTATCAATATTTTCTTTGAAATGTTCTAATAATTTAACTGATTCAGCTGGCAAAACGTTTTGCTGCTGAATTTTTTTTTATAGTTTCTGTAACTATTTTATAATTACTGTTTATAAACCACAATTGCAGGCTCAATTTGGAGTCCTTAGTAGTTAATGGGACACTTGGGCCAGACAGTTCTAGTGAGTTTTCTAGTGACTTTTGTTGCAGTTGGTAACATTGGTTGTCATGTGGTTAAGTATGTGCTACACATGACCGACATGACAGCTGACAGTTACCGCCATCTAGTAACTTTTGTTGTAGTTGGCAACATTGGTTGTTATGTGGTTAAGTACGGGGCTCTACATTACCGACATGACAGCTGACAGTTACCGACACGGCAGTCGACAGATTACAGCTGACAGTTACCGACATGACAGTTGACATGGCAGTTTACAGATGACATATACCCTGGACACCCCATTCAAATACATGTAAAACTTGTAGTCTAGTATGGACAATTTGTCTATCTCTGGACATTTAAGTCAACCCTGGACATAACTATAACAGTGTTTTAATGCAAATAGATTCGATTATTTCGTAGGGAGTCAGGTATGGACAAGGTATTATTAATAATAAAAACAGTGGTAAAATAGTAAAATATAATATATTTACTTACATGTACACTACAGCCAGTTAACTAATTTTAAAATTGTCCCTCTTTGCAATTCTGCTTTATTAATTAGACCCAGTTCAATTAACTGTTTGATCAGCTGTTTCTTTGGAACTTGTTTTTCTCTGTATGCCTTTTTGATTGTATTTCCTTTTTCTGTTTGGTAAAACAGTCTTCTCTTTTCATTAGCTTCTTGTCTTCTACGAATACCAGAAGCTCCGCTGTCGCACTGGAATGTCTCTTCTTGTATAATTCTTTAACTGATGTGTAGACAAATATGTCCTCAACTTCTTTCGATGCTAAACATGATATTTCATCTCTTACAGAAGCACACATTCTTCTTCAGCCTTGCAGCCCAGAATCGCAGTACACCTGCCTAGAATAATGCGAATGCGGCGTTCCACGAAGACCATCGCCATTTCTTTGAAGAGGTTTCTGCCCATCTGCACAAGCAATATACCTTAATACTCCAACAGCATGATCTAAACAAATTATATTCTTGAAAGTGGTTTTAGGATTCAAACGTCGCAGCTTCTTTTTAAATCCCTGAACCGTCGACCCACTTGTGGAATGTATCAAAGCGTTCATGAGTTCATGCGCCACACTACCATCACCTGCTTCTAGGTGACATCGACAAATTGAATACCACTTAATATTTGGTACACAAAGTAACACATTAAAATCTTGTTCATTTAAGAGAAGATGAAATCACTGTGTAGCACACTCTTCGTAATCTTTGGCCATTTCTTTTGGTGAAATCGCCTTAATACCATTAACATTTAGTAAACTCAGGTAATCAGCTTTTGATACGGAAGTCATCTTGTAAGAACGATGTGAACAGAATGAATGTCCAGAGAATACTAGCCGTGTACACCTAGACTATTCCATTACATGGTGCGTCTTTCATTCGTCTTCATTCGCATATTGTCGTTAAACTTCGGTGTTGTTCGGATCGGACAAAACATCGGTTATGTTCGGATAACGATCAGCCCAACAGCTCTCGGAACAGCTTTAGAACAGCTATCGAACTGCTAGCTGCTGTAAAGCTGTTCTATACCTGTTGGGCTGATCGTAAAGCTGTTCGATAGCTGTTCTAAAGCTGCTTCAATCTGCAAATTCAAGAATTACCTACAGATTTTAGAGCACTCAGATATGGAAATTTTAGGACACGGCTCAAGTCTCAACTCATTTCGTTAAATAATTAAATATTGCTTAGCAATTTTTTGGGGTAAAAGATAAAACTTCGTACGACTCGAAACTGAACGAAGCAAATACTATGAAAGTTCATTGAGTATGGACGGGTTTCGAGGTAAAAACTAACTCGACGGGACTATAATCCCAACAACAATTTTTTTGTAATTAGAATATTACGTAATTTCTGCCATAATTGCTATTTAGGCTTTAATTTTTAATTTTTTAGAAGAATAGCTTTAAAACATTTTCTCTTTTGTTACAGACTTTACTAATGGCTAAAGAATCTACCCACGAATTTCTTCGTACAAGGAAGAAAGTGGTCAGGTAATAAAATAAGAACTAAAGGAATATAAGTATAATTATTGTTTAGCATAAAATAAAAGTATTTAAAAACAATCTTGTATTTTTTATTCTTGTTGTCAACAGTTATCATTGTTATAAATTAGGTTATTATACGGGGTATTTGGTACCATTTCTGACAAAATAAAGGAGGTGCGTCCTCACCTAATGCTAAGGCGAAAATGTGGTATAAATGTTTTTCGATTATTGCTTCGCTTTCGGATTACAGGCTGTTCTTTTTATTAATTACCTTATTAGTAAATTAGTATATCAATAATAATTATTTTGATAAATTATTTATAAACTTTGAATAGGGAACTCACATGAACACAAGTCAAATAAATTGCTGAAAACGTCCTTAATAAGCTAGTAAACATCCATCTACTCGACGTGTTAATAATACGCGGTTGAAGATGCTCTGCAGTTTCAATAGGGGTTGTATAAGCAAAATGTATAAGGTCACCACAAAATAAAAGTACAGGTGATTAAGATCCGGCGAAGGAGGTGGGCATCGGTGAGATACACCTCTACCTCTCCAACGATCAGGTTATTATTGATCCAAGTAATTTCTAACATCTACTGCAAGGTGACCTGTGGCGCTGTCATCCATGAACCACATTAAAACTCTCGTTCTTAATGGCACTGCTTGCATCAGTTCTAATATGTGGTCGAACTAAGCCATCTCCAATAATCTCTGCCCAAACATTAAATGAAAGTGAATGCTACTGATGTCCTTCAAAGATAGCATGAGGAATATCTGCAGCCCAAATATTTTTTTATATAATGAACCAACACACCACGAGGGCTTACAGCCTAAATACTATCGTACTGTGGGTGTCGACAAGGAGGAAAGAGGCAACATTTTAATTTTGGACTTGAAGGTTTGGAGGTTTGAAGGAGAAGGAAAAACATGTGCTGGCAAGGAATTCCAAAACTTGGATGTCATCGGGACAAAAGAGCGGGCATAACAAGATGTTCTATGTCTGGTGATCTGGACAGTAAAAGGGTGCATTCGCTCTGTTACTCTGGTAGATCTGTTGGGGGCAGCAGGTGGAGAAACTATGGAAGAAAGCTCCCCTGAGCAGTGCCCGTGCAAATATACATAAAAGAGAGAGTGGTCACCAACGGCAAATCGGTGGGCAAGGGATGGCAGCCTTTTGGTGAGCGTAGAGACACCGATGAGACGTATAGCTCTCTCCTGAATGGAGTTCAGGACAGCGAGTGTAAAAGCGGCAGCGGCACCCCAGATGGGGGAGCAGTATTCGAGGTTTGGCCTTATTTGTGAAGCATATAAGACATATAGATTAACTGGTGTAAAGTATTTACGAGGCCGGAACAGGAAACCTAATTTCTTAGCAGCCGCTTCTGCAATGGATGTGACATGTTGGTGTCAATTGAAATTTCGATCCACAGAAATGCCGGCAAGTGAAAAGGACTCATTACTTTGAATGACTTGGTTGTTCATTGTGATGGGTCTAGGGCTGGTGTATCTCTTATGAGAGAGAAAGCAAGACTGAGATTTGGTGACGTTGAATTGTACAAGATTTCTACTTCCCCAGTCTAATATTTTTTTGAAAATCCACAGAGACAGAGCCCTCAATGAGTCTGCGATCCTCATCTAATTGGGCTAAAGAGACAGGCGTAGAATATTGTATATTTGAGTAGAGGGTGCTGTCATCCGCGTAACTGTGAACTGTTGGGTGTGCTAAAGAGGAGGTCATTGATGTGGGGAAGAAACAAAGTAGGGGCTAAATCTGAACCTTGAGGGAGTCCTGCATTAATTGGATACAGTTAAGAGGAATGGCCCTCCACGACAACATAAATGCTCCGGTTGGAAAGGAAATTTTCTGTCCAGGTACAGAGTTTTGGTGGTAGGCCTTAAGACGGAAGTTTATTAAGCAGCGATGCGTGCCAGACCTGGTCGAATGCTTTGGATATGTCTAGAGCGACAATCTCGGATTCACCGTGTAGCTCCATAGACATGCTCCAAGAATGGGTGACAAAGGAAAAGAGGTCGGCAGTTGATCTGCGCTGACGGAATTCATACTGCCTGTCGTAAATTAGACTGTGTTTTTCAAGACATTTTAGTAATTCGGTGTTTATATACTTTTCCATTGCTTTAGAGACGACAGAAAGGAGAGGAATAGGCCTGTAGTGTTTTGGATCCTTTCTTGGGGACAGGTTGTACTCGAGCAGTTTTCCAGTTACTAGGGAACATGCCTCTATTGTAAGATGTTTGAAACAGACGAGTCAGACAGATGCAAGTTCTGGTGCGCATTTTTTTAAAACAATTGCTGGGATCTCGTCAAGGCCAGAGGCTTTCCTGGTATTAAGAGAAGAGAGCATCTTTCGTCCCTTTTTGGTTTTTTTTGGTTGAACATTTGGAGGTGGGTTGAGAGTAGAATTTCCGGCGAACAACGAGGCAAAAAGTTCAGCCTTGCCCAGGGCGGTAGAAACACTTTCATCCCCTGAAACAAGAGATGGGAACGTGCTCTTGCAGAAATTATTCCCAATAGATTTAGCAAGAGTCCAGAAGGGTTTTCTGCCGTTGGAGCTTGAGGGGACTTTATTTTTGATGTGGTTATTAAACAAGTTTTTTGCCTCAGAAAGAATGCGAACATAGCGGTTTCTTGCGTCGTTAAATGCTTGACGGTTTTTTTGACTGGGTTTGTGTAGAAGCGTTTTGTGAGCTTTGACCTTTTCAAGTCTGGCCTTGTCACAGGATTTATAGAACCAGGGTTTTTGAGTAGCTGAAGAGGTTTTCTGTGTACGTGGAATAAATAATTCCCTGCCAGCTTGTATAGTTTCGGTGACCTTTTGCGAGATATTAGAGGGGTCAGGATGAGAGAAGCAGACAGGAGCCCATGAAAATGAGGAAAAGTAATCCCGCATTTCGTCCCAGTTCGCGGAGTTGTACTGCCAAACGATACGTGGGTGTGATGACTGTGTGACCTCGCGTTATGGATTATTATGAAAATTCGTAATGCCATCTCTCGAAAAACAGGCTTCATCTCTAAAAATTTGTGACTCCTAATGAATTTTCTGGAAACCAATTACGAAAATGCGTTATGGATTATTATGAAAATTCGTAATGCCATCTCTCGAAAAACAGGCTTCATCTCTAAAAATTTGTGACTCCTAATGAATTTTCTGGAAACCAATTACGAAAATTAACTCGCGTTGGAATGTCTCGAGGCAACAAAGCTTGAACAGTGATGAGGATGAAGTAAATAGTCCTTTAGGCTCCAAACTGTTTTGTTATTCACATATAATTTTTCTCCGACTCTCCTCGTACTAGTGCCTTAAGATTATTCCACCAGGTTTGAAATATATTCCTTAAGTTGTGGGGTTCTGAAAATAGTCGGCCGCTTATTTTGCTTTTTGCAAAGTTACCTGTTTTCTACAACCTGAGATGCAATCTTGTAAGTATTATGGACATGGTATTCATCTATTATAAAAACGTTCTGCATATAAACGCCTCGCCCCTCGCGCATTTCCTTTTGCTACACCGTATCTAAAATGAATTTGAGCCATTTTTTGATTGCAAACTCAGCCAATAAAAAGAGTATGCAGCAGAAATAAATTGGCAAAATCTTCAAAAGGATAGTTGAAAAATATTAAGTAGGAGACAAATGTCATGAAGAAATCAAATGTAATTGCCACGGAAATATCTACCAAATTACAAACGAACCAACATTTGAAAAACATTTTCATAACATTTTTGTCTTGAAGTTAGGTACGGATACGCCTCCTTTATTTTGTCAGAAAGGTAAGGAAACACACTGTATAATCAAATTCAATACAGCTCACAATAACAAGTAAGTTGGAAGCACCAAAAACGAATATGAATCTAAAAACGTTATATAAAGCCCTCTCGTTATAGCAGCATCTATGTGTACCAATGAACAGCTTGCAACAACGACAGAATTAACTTTTGCAGTAACGACAGCAAACTGACATCTGGTACCTACAAGAAACACAGATTAATATGTATTTACAGACTCACGAACTGTACAATATAAACATCTATCAACTTTTCGTAAGGTCTATTATGCTATCAGAGACCAACAATACAGGTTCTTCTGATCCCACTAAAAATTCAAAATGTTTGACGTGGATCTGATTTGTTGTGTACAATTTACGTGAAATGCTTCCCAAAATGGCGAACATCCGGTTCAACCGGAGGCTGATATCTTTTATTTTAAACAGAACGCCCTGAATATTATTGCATTTTCGAAATGCTGCAGTGGTCTTCTATATTGTTTTATTAGTTTTTCCTGTACATATTGTCGCTCGTTAACAAGATAAAGAGTGAATTTTCGAAAAAAAAACTTTTTTGTCTTTTGACCTACAGAGCTAAATTTTGGTAGGTAGCTTGCCTATAATGATCTAAATTTTCTTATAAAATTTAGTTGCCCTTACTTTGTTAATTTTGGAGATATAAATTTTTTTCGAAAGAAAACACAAAATTTTCCGGGAAAACCTCGGCGGATTTTCCTGGCTAACAAGCCACCTGCGAAAGGAAGGTACTCACTAATTTTGACGTTTAAAATCGGGATTTTGACGTTTTGAGGAGAACCCAAATTGATTTTTCTTTAAATGCCTGTAACTTTTTTGTCCTTTAACTTACGTAGCTAAATTTTGGTATGTAACTTGCCTATAATTATATAAACCTGTGTATGAAATGGTTGCCCTTACTTTGTTAATTTTGAAAATATAAAAAAAAACGATTTTTTTCGAAAGAAAACTCAAAATTTTCCGGGAAAACCTCGGCGGATTTTCCTGGCTAACGAACTTATCCAAGCCACTTGCGAAAGGAAGGTACTCACCAAGATTTATCAAAATGGGCCCATTATTTTTTAAGTTATAGGTGTGACACACACACACACACACACACACACACACACATATATATATATATATATATATATATATATATATATATATATATATATATATATATATATATATATATATATATATATATATATATAAACATATAAAGTCTGAAAATGACCTCGGATTTGGGTTCCGGGGGTCCTAAATACCGCTCATTTGAAGAAATTGTTTCAAAATTCAAAAGTCGGGATCTCCTCATTAGTGAATTTTTTTTAAGAAAATTCACTAACCCTAAGAAACAATAACTTGATTACACTTCTTGATATTACCCTTATAAAGATGCGGTGTATGTATTAACTAGTCATACCAGAATACGACAAATTGTTTTATACATGTTTTATAAGATCCAAAATGATATCCCCAACCGAGCTCACTTTGAGCTTTTAGAAGCTTTATAGACAACTGTATAAACGTTAACAGAACGTCGCAGAGAAGACAGTATTGTGTTGACATAAATAGTACTTATACAATAAAATTGTTGTATAAATTTGTGCCCATTTTGGACATAAAGGGGTTGTATTACTACTGGGGACATATTTTTGAAGTCTAATTATAAAACTATAATACTTATTAAAAACTCGGGACGCAGCAAGTGCGTTATGGTAGTGAATTTTTATTAAATGCTTCAAAGTTAAATAACTCAATTTTCTATAAACTTAGAGAGTTTAATTTTAATACTTAGTAAGGTCTTTCCTGAGGTAAGATATCTACAAAATTTCATTAAAATAACTTTGTAATTTTCGGAGAAAAAAATTGTTTTCGAAAGAAAATTTAAAATTTGAATAACTCAATTTTCTCTAAACTTAGAAAATTGAATTTTCGTACGTAGTAAGATCTCTCCTGAGGTAACATATACAGTAAATTTCATCAAAACAGCTTTGTTACTTTGTTACATATAAAAATTGAAACTGACTCCGGATATGGGTTCTAGGGGTCCTAGTTCGCACTCATTTGAAAGAATTTTTGCAAAGTCTCACCATCGATACCTCTCTATTAATGAATTTTTTAAAATAAAAATTCACTAAAAATTTATACTCTTTATCTAATCGTCTGATCAATTAAGCAATTGAAAATATAAATATTTTTTAGACCAAATAAATAAATACTTTTTGATTAGAACGAAAAGCAAATATTATAAAAATGATAGTGATCGAGTAAACAACAAAGTGATTTTTTATATCCGAAAATTACAAAGCTATTTTGATGAAATTTTGTGGATATGTTGCCTTTTTTCCCTCCAGACCTTAATAAATACCAAAATTCAACTTTCTAGGTTGATAGAATATTGAGTTTTAAAATTTTAAGCATTTAATGAAAATTCGCTAAGGCTTAAGTGAGATTCGAAAACGCCATTTCAAGCAGTTCCAAATTCTTTCTTACCTTACTGTTTTGTTTGTGGTGTTTCGTTATTGAATAAAAAATTTGAATAACTCAATTTTCTATAAACCTAGAAAGTTGAATTTTGGTACGTAGTAAGGTCTCTCTCCTAAGGCAATATATATATATATATATATATATATATATATATATATATATATATATATATATATATAGTATTTTTCATTAAAGCAGCTTTGTTATTTTCGGAGAAAATTTTTCTTTTTTTTTTTGAAAGAAAACTCAAATTTTTCCCGGAAAACCTCGTCCGATTTTCCTGGCCAACGAACTCATCCAAGCCATTAATAAAAGAAGGGCGCTTGCCGAGTTTCATTAAAATTGGTTAATTATTTTTTGAGTTATCAGACACATATATATATATATATATATATATATATATATATATATATATATATATATATATATATATATATATATATATATATATATATATATATATATATATAAACATATAAAAATTGAAACTGACCCCGAAAATGGGTTCTAGGTGTCCTAAATCACGCTCATTTAAAATTTTTTTTGCAAAGTCTCACCATCGATACCTCTCTATTAGTGATTTTTTTTTAAAATAAAAATTCACTAAAAACTGAGTAAAGGTTCTCACAGCTTTTATAAAAGCAATTTTGTTAGTTGGGAAGTGAATAAGCGTTACCTATGTAATTAGTAATACATAGGTATTAGGTTTTTTATAAATTTACCCTTAACAAGGTTAGTTACTATAAGATTATTGTTTAGTTAGTTCGGGCAACTACACTGGGGGGCTAATATATTTAAAATTGAATAACTTTACTTACATTAGTAAGCTTCTCGCGGCTTTCCAGAGAAACAAGAAAGATTTTTTTGTACTCGGAATAGAATAAAATACTGGCGTTTTCACTTAGCAACAACCGAAATAAAAAATTAAGCATGGCTTGCTCTGACCGCCACATATTAACACCTTTTTATGTGACCTACTGGCAGAATTTATGTGGCCGTACAAGATTAAGGTACGTACTAAAAGTTTTATTTTCACGCCGTGGTTTCATCGAGGCCGATTCAATGTTGATTTCTAGGTTTATGTGTCCAAGATCAATAAGACTTTTACAGTTTGACCGTTTTGTTACCATTTACCTGCATAATGGTGACGTGTGTGGTCATTTTGTTGCCCTTTTCTGAAGTAACTGGGACTAAATTTGAAAAAACAAAGAACTGCGTTACAATAAAATGTGTGAGCAGCTTGTTTTATTTCTCGTTTACCTTTTTATATCTTACGAAATAAAAAAACAACTGTGTTGTATAATTCTTCTGTGGGGTTCGGTCATAGGATGAATATTTCAGTACCTCGTATACCGGACAAATAACACAAAGTCTTTTGCTTGCCTACGTCCAATTTTAAATATTCCTGTAAAATGCTAAAATATGTCCATGAACCTTATTTAATTTTAATTTTTTTAGAGAAACCTTAGCCTGAGTTGAAATTTTGAACGAAAAATATATCATCTGCAATAAGCTTATTCATAAAGAAGGTCTGGACGCAGAAAGTGCATTATGGCAGCAATATTTCATCGAAATAATTTAAATCATGGATCTTTTTCATTAAACGCGTATAAAATTTTTTGTTTTTAACTTAGATAATTTATAAATAGTATATGTTATACAATAGAAACCTCCGTACTAAATTTGGTTGCCATAACTTTGTTACTTTCAGAGATAGAAAAATTACCCGAGAGCCTTGGTGGTTCAGTGGTAAGAATGTGTGCCTCTGAACCGAAAGGTACTGGGTTCGATTCCAGGGTTCGCCTTTCATTTTCTCAGTACATACTGTAACATTAAAATCAACTGAGGTTGTGGCATTGTATTTGAGCAAGTTGACGTTCCACCTTTCGGAAGGAGCGTGTTAATGCGATATTGGGCACGTTAAACGTTCCAACCCTCATTACAGAAAGGCAGGGATTTGGCAAAATTTCCAAGATAGTGAGGTGAAACTGCTCCTGGCGTCGGTGATTGGACTGAGTCGCGAAAGTAGTCCGACCTTAAAGAATCGAAAACACACATACGCCCACACAAAAAATACCCGACAGAAAACAGAAAATTTTGCTGAATAAACTGGTAATTTTTTTTACATACCTATCTAAATTGTTTGGAGAAGGAAGCTATTTATCGGTCCGTAACTTAAGAACTGTTCAAGATAGAAAAAATGTTCGGGACGCAGCAAGCGCGTTATGTATATTAAAATATTTTTAATAGCAAATGTCTTTCTTTGATGAAAGCAGGCATCAAACTTGGTTGCCTATATGGTAGAAACAATGTACCATATTTCATCGAAATAAATTTATTGTTTGAAAATATATAAACATTTTTCAAAAGTCTAGATGCATCAAATGTGTTATGGAAGTGAATTTCCATAAAAATGTTTTTAATAGCAAATGCGAGCAGGCATCAATCTGATTACCGGTATAGCCTATGTGGTAGAAACAATGTACTATATTTTATCAAAATTACTTATGGTTTGAAAATATGCAAAAATTTTCCGAAAATAAACTTAAATGGTTGGTTTTCTAACCAACAAAGCTTACGTTAATAGCAAATTGAGTTATTGAAATTTGAAGGATTTAATGAAAATTCGGTACATTTGCAGATTAGATCCCGAACGCTTTTTAACAAATTGTTTTTAGAAACATTACTAGGACCCCACCTGGATGCACAAACCACAAGAGAAATTTCTTGTTCACACCCCCCAAGGAAGTTATGGAACTGGGAGTGAATAGGGGTGCTGTGCGGGGTAGGCAGGGTTTAAGGAGGATATGGCTTCAAGATGTGAAAAAGACAGCTTTCAAGTCCGCTTTATTCCAATTTTCTGCTCATATTTCCTTTTTACTACCTACCCCGCTCAGCACCCCTACTCACTCCTGGTCCCGCAACTTCCTAGAGGGGTGTGAACAAGAAATTTTTCTTGGGGTTTGTGTATCGGTGGGAGGGGGGAGGGTGGTCTAGGCAGGTTTCTGAAAACAGTTTTTTGAAAAACGTTCGGGAGCTAAACTGCAAATTTACCGAAAATTCGCTACCAAAACGCACTTACTGCGTCCAGATTTTTTTCTTACAAACGCATCATATTTCGATAAAAAATGCAAAAATGCATTAACGAATTTGTTCTACCAAAATAAGCTGAAAAAAAATTATACACCCCTACTTATTCCTGGTCCCGTAACATCCTTGGGGAGTGTGAGCAAGAAATTTTCCTTGAGGATTGTGGACCCAGGTGGGGGGGGGGTGCTAGGCAGGTTTCAGAAAACAGTTTTTTGAAAAGCGTTCGGGAGCTAAACTGCAAATTTACCGAAAATTCGCTACCAAAACGTACTTACTGCGTCCAGATTTTTTTCTTACAAACTGCAAAATGCAAAAATGCATTAACAAATTTGTTCTACGAAATTTAGCTAAAAAAATTATGCACCCCTACTCACTCCTGGTCCCGTAACTTCCATGGGGGGTGTGAACAAGAAATTTTTCTTGGTGTTTGTAGATTCAGGGAGGCCCTAGGCAGGTTTCTGAAAACAGTTTTTTGAAAAGCGTTCGGGAGTTAAACTGAAAATTTGCCGAAAATTCGTTACCAAAACGCACTTACTGCGTCCAGTTTTTTTTCTTACAAACGCATCATATTTCGACAAAAAATGCAAAAATGCATGAACGAATTTGTTCTACATAAATTAGCTAAAAAAATTATACACCCCTACTCACTCCTGGTCCCGTAACTTCCTTGGGGAGAGTAAACAATAAATTTTTTGGGGGAATATGGGTGCTGTGCTGGGTAGGAAGGGTTTAAGGGGGATATGGCTTCAAGATGTGAAAAAGACAACTTTCAAGCCCGTTTTATTCGCATTTTCTGCTCATATTTCCTTCTTACTACCTACCCCGCCCAGCACCCCTATTCACTCCTGATCCCATAACTTCCTTGGGGGTGTGAACAAGAAATTTTTCTTGGGTTTTGTAGATCCAGGGGGGGGGTCTAGGCAGGTTTTTGAAAACAGTTTTTTGAAAAGCGTTTGGGAGCTAATCTGCAAATTTACCGAAATTTCGCTACCAAAACGCACTTACTGCGTCCAGATTTTTTTCTTATAACCGCATCATATTGTGATAAATAATGCAAAAATGCATCACCAAATTTGTTCTACGAAAATTAGCTAAAAAAAATTATAGACCGTTAAACCATAAACTTCACTAAACCCACAAATAAATATCCAAAAAGGCACCAACTTAACTAAACTGACAGCCAAAGCATCAAAGAAAGGGTCTATTTAAATGGATATTTTGTAAATATTTTAGTAAAATGAAGGGCAATGATGGTTGAATATGAAATTTAAGGGTTTGCAGAACACTCTTCTTGCAACATTTTCTTTTCACAATCGGTATTTGTTTCACATTTTTTGCCTAAACATTGCCAATTTTGGCGTTTAAAATTGCGAGTTAGACGTTTTGAGGAAAACTCCAAAATTTGTCTCTTTAACTGCCCATAACTTCTTTGTCTTTAAAGGTAGAGACATAAATTTTAGTTCACTCTTTATAATACAAACACGCGTACCAAATTTGGTTGCCCTTACTTTGTTATTTAGGGATATATGAATTTTTTTAGAAAGAAAACACAAAATTTTCCAGGAAAACCTGGTCCGATTTTCCTGGCTAACGAACTTGTCCAAGCCACCTAAAAACGAAGTTACTCACCAAATTTGATCAAAATCGGTCCATTATTTTTTGAGTTATCGGTCGGAGATATATATATATATATATATATATATATATATATATATATATATATATATATATATATATATATATATATATATATATATATAAACAAACACAGATCTCGTCATTAGCGAATTAAAAAAAATTCGCTAAAAATTGTTCAACAGTAATTCTTCTAGGCGCATAAATCAAAATTATTTTGAATTATACAGGAATGTCCGAAAGTGGCGAAATGCCACGCGACTTTCTTATTTTAAATAACACTATACATTTCGAATTTGATATTCAAATTTCACATAAACTTATACTAACAAAACACCCCAGTTGTCAGAATCTATACGTCATAGTTTCTGACATATGTGGCTTTCATGTAAAAAATCAGAGTTGCAGAATCTATTTAAAAATTTATATCTTCTAAACGCTTTGACATAAATGAATAATTTTTTATCTGTTAGATACATAAAAGATAGATAGAAAAATATTTTAGGACAAACTATGATTGTTTCGAAAATGGCATCAAAGTAATATAATAAGAATAAAAGTAGATTATTTATAATATTTTGGTGTTACTTTTCTATTTTATCTATTAATTATTATAATTTATATATATATATATATATATATATATATATATATATATATATATATATATATATATATATATATATATATAAATATATATAATGTTTTATGTGAAGTGTTGTAAATTATGCTTGTAAAATAAAAATATGTGACTTACATCCTGGTGTATCCACTGCCTTTTTACTTCTGCCTGGGACCTAAATAAATCTATAGCAAGGATGAACTTACTCTCAAATCAGGGAGCTTGTTAAGCTGGTGGGTTCAAGTCCGAAATATCTTTGTTTATTTTTTTAAATTTTGAAATATATTGCCCTATCTGATTTTGGTTTTTAAATACTTATATACATATAAAGCAAAAATAAAGCAAGGATGTTAAAAGTAAACAGAATTTGAATATTTATTAAATTAACACAACTGACAAACGCCTAATACTTACTATTTATAATATATTTTGTTTTATCTCTAAATTTAGAGCTCTTTATTACTTTTGTCTTACTTTTAACAATGAAAAACCCTCAGAAAATGAACTGATCAGTATTACTTGCTTAATTTTAAGATCCCTATATGTACACGATCCTTGCTGCTTTATAAACCAAGAGGTACCGACACCTATTGGTGTTCGTATGGTTTATATCATTCTTTATTTCGACGTGCAGTCAATGGACAAGTTTCTTTCACTGGTTGGGCACGGTTACTGACCTTTAAGGTCAGAAGATGGTGCAATGGCCCCCCTTTATTTTCGTTTGATATATATAATAGTTTTACTACTTTCTTGGAGCGATGGATGTATCACACAACAAAAGGTAAGTTATTGCTTTACTGTACTCACTCCGACTTTATTGCCTTAGCTGACTTTCCTGAGTTGGATTATTAGACCAGCGACCCCTGGAGATTTTCTCTCTTGCTACTAAATTTCTTTCCAAATCCCTTTTATCTAAATTTTCAAACTATTCCTTTTACTACCAAAAATTCCCATCTAATAATTTTATCAAAATTTTCCCATCTAATATTATTTTCTCACGTAACTAGTGTTACTAATTAAAAAACTGCTTTTTGCCTGTTACCAAATCAAAAATCATCACAAATTTTTATACAATGCTAATCTTCTTAATTATTACTAGGGATACATAAGCATTGTTGTTGTTGCTTTGACAGATTAGTTAACCTACATTTTATATTTTCTGTCACTTTGACATGTGGTTCTTATCAGTTAACCTATACTATAATTTTGGGTGTCAGTTTGACATTTGTCATAAATAAAAAAAAGCTGATCTTATCTCTAGGTTACATGACATTTTTTTAAATTATCAAACAATATCGGGGAATGCGGAACCAGGAGTGAGCAGCGGTGTATAAATTTTTTTTAGCTAATTTTCGTAGCACAAATTCGAAATATGATGCGTTTGTAATAAATAAATCTGGACGCAGTAAGTGCATTTTGGTAGCGAATTTTCGGTAAATTTGCAGTTTAGCTCCCGAAAGCTTTTCAAAAAATTGTTTTCAGAAACCTGCCTAGGCCCCTCCTGGATCCACAAACCCAAAAAAAATATTCTTGTTCACACCCCCCAAGGAAGTTACGGGACCAGAAGTGAGTACGGGTGCTGGGCGAGGTAGGTAGTAAAAAGGAAATATGAGCAGAAAATTCGAATAAAACGGGCTTGAAAGCTATCTTTTTCACATCTTGAAGCCATATCCCCCTTAAACCCTGCCTACCCAGCACAGCACCCCTATCCCCCCAGGTGCCGTAACTTCCTTGGTGGGTAGGAACAAGACATTTTTCTTGTCGTTTATGCAGCGAGGGTGGTTGTATGCACGCGAGGGGGAAGGAAAATCCCCACGACGCAGCAGACACCCTTGCACCACCCCCCACCCCTGCCAAGTCGAACGGTGGGAGGGTTGCTTAGTGGACATCCCCTCTCTCGTGTGCATACAACCACCCTCGTTGCATAAACCACAAGAAAAAGTTCTTGTTCATACCCCCCAAGGAAGTTACGTGACCTGGGGCAAATAGGGGTGCTGTGCGGGGTAGGCAGGATTTAATGAGGATATGGCTACCAATAGACAGCTTTCAAGAAGTTTTCTTCGCATTTTCTGCTCATATTTCCTTTTTACTACCTACCCCGCCCAGCACCCCTATTCACTTCCAGTCCCGTAACTTCCTTGGGGGGTGTGAACAAGAAATTATTCTTGTGGTTTGTACGTCCAGGTGGGGTCCTAGTAATGTTTCTGAAAACAATTTTTTTTAAAGCGTTCGGGAGATAATCTGCAAATTTACCGAAGTTTCATTAAATCCTACAAATTTCAATAACTCAATTTGCTATTAACGTAAGCTTTGTTGATTAGGAAACCAACATTTAAGTTTATTTTCGAAAAATTGGTGTATATTTTCAAACCATAAGTAATTTTGATAAAATATAGTACATTGTTTCTACCACATAGGCTATACAGGTAATCAGATTGATGCCTGCTCGCATTTGCTATTAAAAACATGTTTATGGAAATTCACTTCCATAACACACTTGCTGCATCCAGACTTTTGAAAAATGTTTATATTTTCAAACAATAAAGTTATTTCGATGAAATATGATATATTTTTTCAATTTCAACGACTTTAACAGGGTCGAATAAGCAATTAAGCAATCTGTTATAAAATTACACAGATCCAGTTTGTAGTGGACTTTTGGCAAAGCGTGTGTACCTACTACCTAGTAATTTCCGTCTTCACGTCGAATTGATTTTTAATTAGATAATTTCGTTGTTGTTTACATGTTTTAACAAGACAATTATTATTATTATTATGGCTACTATTTCGGGTTGCCTAATAAGTGGACAAAATAATTGTGATACTGTAATTAATTCAGTGTATAATATTTTAAATTTAAAGGTTAACTTTTTAAGGGACTTTTTAACTACTATAACCTATAACTAACTAGAGGAAAACTTGGTAAGTAGTTAATAATTATTATGTTTAGTAAGTAGGTTTTTTTTGTAATACATTTTCGGGGAAAAATAGGCGATCCCTTCATTTTTATTTTAAAAAATTCACTAATGGAGAGGTATCGATGGAGAGAAAATTTTTCAAATGAACGCGAACTAGGACCACTAGAACTCATATCCGGGGTCAGTTTCAATTTTTATGTTTATATATATATATATATATATATATATATATATATATATATATATATATATATATATATATATATATATATATATATATATATATATATATATATATATATATATATATATGTATCCAACCGATAACTGAAAAAATAAGCAACTGATTTCGATAAAACTCGGCAAGTACCTTTCTTTTATTAATCCTTTGAATCAGTTTGTTAGTCAGGAGAATCCGGGAAAATTTTGAGTTTTGTTCCAAAAAAAGTATTTTTCTCCAAAAATTACAAAGGTTTTATAATGAAATTTGGTGGGTATGTTTCCTTGTAAAAGTCCTTACTACACACGGAAATTGAACTTTCTACATTTTTAGAAAATTGAGTTATTCAAATTTTGAGTTTTCTTTTGAAAAAAAAATTATTCTTCGAAAATTACGAAGTTATTTTGATGAAATTTAGTGGATATGTTTCCCTGGGTAAGACCCTACTACACACCGAAATTCAAATTTCTAAGTTCGTAGAAACTTGAGTTATTCAAATTTGAAGCATTTAATAAAAAATCACTACGATAACGCACTTGCTGCGCCCCGAACTTTTTTTTCTTGCGCACCCCCAATGCATTAAGGCACGAGCCGCTACTGATTTTATTTAATATTGTTTTAAATCACCCACCCTTAGTAAATTACCACACATTTTCTGTATGTATCGTTCATTACGTATACAAATGTACACCATATAGATAATACATCTTGGTGCATTAGAGTCCTCGACTGATAAATATGTACTTGTAATTTCCATCACATCTCGTTTAATGTAGTAGAGAAGAAGGGAAGTGGGGTGTCTGGAGTGTTGTGGAAAATGAACAGCTGTTAATCTAAACAAGAGTATAATGAGTGTGAATGGGGAAAACACTTTGGAGAATCTGATAGCGCTAAAAGTAATGACGTGGCGTGATATATAATAGATGTGGGTGTGTGTGCGCTCGTTAGCTACACGACCATTACTGTGACGACATGCCCTTTCATGTTAAAGGGGACGGTACGAGTAAATCTTTCTATTAAAATGTTCTAGAAAGTAAAGAGTTTGATATGCATAAGTACTCTTCAAGGTGAATGTATGTAGCTGGGAGAGAAAGAGTTTAAAGTTATCCAGTTACCTAACTGTTTTCAGTCATTACTGGTAAGTTTGTATAACAAGTGGTGTTTTTTAAACTTTAGCTTCAAAGGGTTTATTTTTACGCTGAATACCAAAAATATATTGCAGTTTTAGTGAATTTTCGTTAAGAAAATTCACTAATAGAGAGGTATCGACGGTGAGACTTTGGGAAAATTTCTTAAAATTATCACGAATTAGAGCCCCTGGAACCCAAGTCCAAGGTCCATTATATATATATATATATATATATATATATATATATATATATATATATATATATATATATATATATATATATATATATATATATATATATATATACATATATATATATATATATATATATATATATATATATATATATATATATATATATATATATATATACAGGCTGTCTCACGTAAGGCGTGCATTAGAAGTTTTCGAATTAATATTGTTATTTGGAATCTGAAAATTTGCAAATGGATGTATCACCATCCGCTCATTATAACTAAAATATGTTGGTGACTGTATCACTTCCGGTTATACTGGAAGTTGCCAACAACTTTCTTAATTTTAATGTAACACCCTATATGTTATTGCATATTCGGAATGAGCATGCAATTATGAGCAAAATGATATGCCACTTGCTTATACTGGTGTCAGCCGTTCTCAAGATATTCGATTTTCTATTGTTTTTCCGTCATAAAGTCGCAAATCTTTGAAATGGCAATTCTCGGTCATCAAGTATGCCATGGTTCTGAAACTTAGCATAACTATAGTTCTAATGGTCGGAATTCTTCTCATTGCGAAAAAAATTACAAAATAGATGCAGGGTGTTGCTTAACAAAGTTCAAATATCGATAATTTCAAACACGAAAAAGTATTTTTTTTTCCAAATAGAACACCCTGTATATTTTGATCGCATATCATTTGGAATGATATTTTGCTTCGATATGAATCAGTATTCCCTATACCTATCTCGGGTGATTCCCGAGTTATGATGGGAAATATGTGAATTTTGTATTATCCGAGATAATACTCTTTTCTTTGTATTGATAATAATAATAATAATGATAATAATAATAATTATTATTATTATAATCACAATACTAATAATAAGAATGATAATAATAATAACTCGTAACTATACAACGGTATCGGGGGATGTTAATAGATATCACTAGTAAGCTTTGGGTATAGGGCAAAGAGAACCCAGAATTTTTCATGTAGGTATTCCATTCATATTCTGAACGAGAAGAATGAAAACCTGTATTAGGTTTTATTATATTAATGTCGCTCTTTAGAGTAATTGAATAACTCTGAAGAAGTATTTTTTCCATTTCATTTTTTCTTTTCTGGGTGTTCGAATACATTTGACCTCTTACTCTTTAAAAAGAAGACATTCCGATTCGACTTGCACTGTTTTAGAAATTATAAATCCTCTACTCAATCCAACATAGTGAGGGATGTTTATGAATCGCCCTGAAACTTAATTACTCAAAATGAAAACAAGTTATAGAACCATCTATCAGTACGAAAATATATCAGTGAGTTTTAATAAAAATAATCAAGGAAACAGTGATAGAATTAATTTTTAAAATGCGTATGAGTTTTAATACAAAATATGTTCTATATGGCCACCATTGACTTCAAGACACTTCAATAATCTTCTTTGCAATCCAGAATTAGTGGCCCTCCGGATCATTTCTGGAGAGAGATCATTAAAAGCTTGTCGCACATTAGCCTCCAGTTCTTCTCGGGAGGTTATTTGGCTGGAATAAACTTCATTTTTAATGTGACCCCACAAGAAGAAGTCAGGTGGAGTCAGGTCTTGTGACCTGGCAGGCCAAAGCCATGGACCGCCGGGTCCTATCCAACGATCATCAAACAGTCTTGTCAACTCCTGGTGTACAACTGCCGTAGAATGTGCTGGAGCGCCATCTAACTGGTACCAGAATTCTGCATCAGGCAAACCAGTCAAGATACCAGCAACAACTTCATGAAGTATTCTACGATAACTTTCTGAGGTCAACATTTCCTCGTAGATATGAAAAAAAAACTCTTCAATTTCTAATAACAGCGAAAACATTGAAACTGAATTCATACTGGAAATGCGCTTCACGCATAAAGTGAGGATTTTCATCTGCCAAGAAATGACATCGCTCCGATTGATGATACCGTTTCTTGTGAATTTTGATTCATCCGTCCATAAAATCATATCTAAATATCTGACTCTTCCTGGATCCGTACCATCAACCATTCACAAAATGCAGTCCTTCTAATGTGGTCACCCTCCCGTAATCCATTCACTGTTCTTTGGGCATATGCATGCCATCCATACATAGAAATAATTCTTTGAATTGATGTTCGAGTTAGTCTTACATCTTCTACTGCCTGTCTGATGGAAGCATGTGGATAAGCCGTGAAATAACCCAACACATTGATTTCATTTGTTTCATTGCCGGTAATGTTACTGGAACGATTTCTATTTAAATTACCATTCCAGTTATTCCGAAAATTTGACTTGATTCTGGAGAACTTTGTCCTATTCATAGGTGACAAATATGGAAATCTTTCATTAAACAAGCGGCACGTTCTACTCACGATTCTCTTGCATTCTCCGTGAATGTAAAATAAATTTAGGATGTTGTCAGCAGAATATTCTTCAACAATATTTTCTATTGTGTAGCTCACAATACTTTCAAAGAAATAGATCACTCTATTGCGATGACAACTAACGAGACTAATAATACATCTCTTTGACATAAGTTTTCATATTATGTCCAAAACCTACTCTCCGACCAGGTAGATTCCCAATTTTGTAGTATATTCCTGTTTTATTCATATTCCTACTTATAACTCAGAAATAATTCAAGATAGGTATAGGGAATGCTGACACAGATCGAAGAAGAATATTATTCCGAAGGATATTCGATGAAAATATACAGGGTGTTCTATTTGGAAAAAAAATACTTTTTTCGTGTTTGAAATCATCGATATTTAATATTCTTTAAACAACACCCTGTATTATTTTTGACATTTTTCTCGCAATGAGAAGAATTCTGACCACTAGAACTATAGTTGTGCCAAGTTTTAGAACCATGACATACTTTTTGCCTGAGAATTGCCATTTCAAAGATTTGCAACTTTATGACGGAAAAACAATAGAAAATCGAATATCTTGAGAACGGCTGAAGCCAGTATAGACAAATGGCATTTCATTTTACTCAGAATTGCATGCTTATTCCGAATGTGCAATAATATATATGGTATTCTATTAAAATTAAGAAAGTTGTTGGCAACTTCCGGTACAACCGGAAGTGATAGTCACCAAAATATTTTAGTTATAATGAGGGGATGGTAATGCATGCAGTTGAAAATGTTCAGATTCCAAATCCCAGTACTAGTTCGAAAACTTCTAATGCACGCCTTACGTGGGACAGCCTGTATATATACAGTGTGTCCCAAACTGGATGGGAATGTATTTCTATCTCCATTATTATTAGAGATAGGGAGACGGTTAAATTAGCAATGTTTTGTAGAATTTCATGCAACCATCCAAATATGACTTGTATTTTGTCGCGCTTCTTTTTGTTTTCGAGTTATTTTGAAAAAACAACATTTGTCAATTTCTTTTTTCTTCAATATCTAAGTAGGCGTTGATCTGACATGTCTAAGACTTGCACATTATCAGGACACTTTTGACAGAGTAATATTTTTGTGATATTCTCAACTTTGGATTGTCATTTATTTTTGAGCTACAGGTATCAACGTTTGTTTTTATTATGGCAGCCATATTGGATTTTTTGCTCATGTGATATGCTGTGGAAAGAGCTTTCCAATGATGTACAACATGCTTGAGAAATCTTGTAATTGCACTGACAACTTTGAGAAAAACCGTTTTCATGGTTAGTAGGCTATGAAATCCAATACCAGAAAACAAATGACAAAAAGAAAGTGTTTAAAAAGCAGTAGGCCATGGAGTCTAACAATAGACTTATACTATTAACATAATTTTCGGTAATGACTCACGATAAAAAAAATATGAACTTTGAGCACACCAATGAATCTGCCCATTATTACAAATGATATTTTACATTACAGCATTATCCTAAAAAATTGTTATAATTTAATTAAATAGGTAAACCCAGTAAACAACTAAATTTACTAACAGAACTCAATAAAAAGCAGATTAATGATTTACGAAGACGCCTTTGAAAATTGTGTGATGTTTAAACGTAAGTCAACTGAAAAACAACAGGAGAAAAGTTGCTATGGATATAACACTATCGCGACAATTAATAACACTGTCATTCTTAATTATCTGAATAATTTGAGGTGTATTTAACACGTTGCTTAAAATTTTGTACTAAATAGTTTGTTTCCTGTTTATTTTAAATATTTTTCAACAATATGTTCAGTAATGAAGAATATTTGGACATGTTGGAATGTTATATTCGTTGTGACCAAAATACTGATGCAGCTGCAAATTCATATCAAAACAACTACACAGAAAGACGACAACCAAACACCAAAATATTTCGCAGGATAGTGATCAATCTATTGAACGACGGTAGCTTCACCAATCTATTGAACGACGGTAGAATTCACGCAAAGAAACTACCAATGCCTAGAAATGAAGAAAGAAATAATGCCGTCTTACAGGTTTCAAACGAAAACCCTCCGCAGTCTATTTGGTTTTATGGTGAACAAATTGACATTCCAAAAAGTACGATACACCGCGTATTAAAACGAAGTCATTACCATCCATACAAACCTAAAATCGTACGGGGCTTAAATGTTGACGATTATCCTAAGTGACTTCAATTCTGCAGATGGTATCAAAGACAATGTCAGCAAGGTGAAAATTTTCATTTGAAAATAATATGGACTGACGAATCCAGATTTACAAATTGTGGTCTGTATAATCGCCATAATAGGCATTATTAGGCAAATGAAAATCCTCATCTAAAGGAAGAAAGACGATTGCAAGACATATTTGGTATTAATGTTTGGTACGGCTTATTAGGTAAAAAACTGTTATTTTTATTTGTAAATTGTACATTTTCCACTTCTCACCATCGTGACCTCTCTATTAGTAGATTTTCTTAAATTATAAGCACAAGTTATGTGCTTCATCCTCTATCCATCAGCTTAAAGCAATCTTGACAATTCAATTTAAAGCTATCCACACAACTTCTTTATTTTCAAATTGTATTATTTGTTTCCTTAGGCGGTGGGTAATGGAAAAAGGTGCCATAGAGTTAGAAGTCGATGCCTAACAATGGAAGAAAAATATTTTTGATTGGTTAATGTGGGGTATTTTGTTTATTTAAATTAAATAAATTAAAAATTTAAATTACGCTATGAAGTTATGCGTCAACTCTATATTAATTGGTGGTAGTTCAAGATCTTGCACGTTTTAAACTACACACATCGGAAAAGTCTAGGAATATTTTTAAAAATGCACGTATTTTTTTCTTGATATGATTTAAGAAGAAAACAAAAAATGTATGGTATATGTAAGTGTTTAATATTACATAAAATCAAAGGTTTATTCTCAAAACCTAAAACATTATCAAAATGTATATATATATATATATATATATATATATATATATATATATATATATATATATATATATACATATCCTGAAACACACTATTTTAAGAATTTTTCAAAAACTTTCGAGGATGTGAGAAAAAAGTTTAATACAAAGTATTACCTCCACGTTGAGTAATTAAGGCTCTACATCTATTGCTCATAGACAAAATGAGATTGTCAAGGTCTTCTTGTGGTAATTGTGCCCACTCTGCTGTGAGAAGCTCCTGGAATGTAAACGACTTGTTGATGTTACCCATACGTGGAGTAATTCTTCGTTTAAGCATATCCGAGACATGCTCGATCGGATTCAGGTCCGGGGATTGTGCTGTCCATGGTAAAACTTCAATTCCTGCGTTATCCAACCACTTGGTTACGATGCGTGCGGTATGTGAACGGGCATTATCATGCATTAGGCGGAAGTTTTGACCAACAGAGCCTACAAATGCATGCACGATGGGTTCAAGAATAGTATCCAGATATAGCTGAGCTGTTAGGAAGCGATTTGGAAAAACGAGTTCAGTTCTGCCGCCAATAATTATTCCGCCCCATGCCATTATTGCACCACTTCCTGACTATGTCTTAAGCGTTCCACATTTCCAGATCGTCTGCACACCCTTATTCGACGAGAATCCGGATGGAAACCAAACCTAGATTCGTCTGTGAATAAAACTGTAGCCCAGTTATCTGCAGTCCAATTCATATAATTTTGACACCAGTCCAATCTTGGAGCGCGATTGCCTCTGGAAATAGGTGGACATTTGAGTGGACGTCTACTAGAGAGGTTTGCTTCGTGAAGACGATTTCTTACAGTATCTCGGCTAATGGTTACATTTTGCGCCCTTTGCAGAGTCGCAACCAATTCAGGTGCCGTATTTGTAGGCTGCCTTTTGGCAGTTAAACATAAAAATAGATCCTGACCTGCCGTGGTTGAGCGTCCTCGTCCTGGATGTTGCTCGGCCGGACTGCCAATTTCCCTAAAACGCCTCCATCAACGACTTATCACACTTTGGGAAACACCGCTCGATTCATTTCGTCTAAACCCAAATGTCGCCGTTCCATGGTAGAACACAATATTTTAAATGCAGCTACTAAACAACAACCGAGGAATGACTGAATTCGAAACTAAATTCAACGGTACATATGAAAATTCTACTTTTATCATATATCGGGTATATCAATTTTTATATCATTTTAATTTTTTTGAACAACATATGGTTTTATTGTGAGTATTTGATTAAATACATACACGGTGAGTGCAATTTGACCGATTCCAAAATCATTTTGTTTCCTTTTTTGTATTATTTAAAAATATCCCTAGACTTTTCCGATGTGTGTATTTTAGTATAAGCGTGACTACTGTTGACAAGAAGATAAACATTTGCATTTTTAAATTATATTACATAAATTCTGAGACCACTGCATGCAAATTTTAACCTTGGCAGCAACATAAGACATTTTTCATAATAAATATTTCAGAAATTGAATACGATTCCGCGAATTGGGCCTGAACTACAATAACTGCGGTGACAAAACTTAGCATCTATATCACTTCTCCCCAACAATGTTCGCCGGTCCCGTTTGCAATTTTGTTATTTTCATACCTCCGCCAGCGAGTTTCCACCCCTTCCACACCTATTCTTCCCGCAATGAGAATTCATAAAGCATCGCGCGTTATAAAAATGTCGTCAAGGCATAAAATATCCATTCCTGCGTTATTCGAGCATTAGAATAAAAGCCAACTTTACTCATAAAACGTTTTATTCGCCATTGCTAGGGCAGAGAGTTGCAATGGAAAGGATTTCATAAGTCAGTGTGTGAATATTTGGTTTTACACGAACGAAAGTTATTTCCTAAAAGAAAATGTGTGTGATAGATTCTTGGTATACTCTTATGTGGCTGAATAAATCGATCAACTCAGGTTATTTTCACAGATGAGATTTAAAAAAAGCTATTTTCAAACAAAAAATTGTAGTTTCGGTGGCTCAGTGATAATAACTGGCCCTTGGAGTCGTGGGTGTGTTTTCTACAGTGTGGAACAGCCGAATGGATAAAATCCAGTATATCAATTATTGTGCATATTTATATAAAAAAGTCTGTACGCAGCAAGTGCGTTATGGTAGTGAATTTTCATAAACATATTTTTAATAACCACATAATAGGTCTTTTTTTAATGAAAGTATGCATCAAATTTGGCTACAAGTATAACCTATATAGTAAAGGCAATGTACCACATTTCATCAAAATATTTTTATTGTTTAAAAAGATAAAAAAATAAGGAATAATATAAACGGAAGCATCTTTGAAGGCGTCATTCTCATGAGATCAGCTATCTGTTGGTAAAAACGCCGTATCACAATTTTTGATATGCGCCAAAAATGTGAAAAGTTGCAAAACAATTGAAATAACTCAAAAACGATGAACACTATAAGTCTTTTTTCATACAAACATGCATTATAATTCCATAGAAGATAAAAAAAAAACAATAAAATAACCTATAATTAACGTATACGATTTTTTCTCGTATCATGTATAATATATATATATATATATATATATATATATATATATATATATATATATATATATATATATATATATATATATATAGCTTACCGTAGAAATGCGTCATCCTGTATACGTGAGTTCTAGGGGGCTAAGTTCGCGCTCATTTAAAGATATTTTCTCACAATTCAAAAAATTCAAAGGTCGCCGTCTCCTCAATATCAAATTTTTCTATGAAAATTCGCTGAAAATTACAGACTGTTGAACCATACACTCTATAACTAAAACTACTGACAAAGTACCAGAGAAAGGGTTTATTTAAACCTTTTCACAGGATTTAGAGAACCAGGGTTTTTGAGTGGCTGAAGAGGTTTTCTGTGTACGTGGA
This sequence comes from Tillus elongatus, assembly GCA_964006375.1. Lineage (NCBI taxonomy): Eukaryota > Metazoa > Arthropoda > Insecta > Coleoptera > Cleridae > Tillus > Tillus elongatus. The sequence continues at coordinate 19,804,564 of OZ023268.1, read as the reverse complement.
ATAAATAATTCCCTGCCAGCTTGTATAGTTTCGGTGACGTTTTGCGAGATATTAGAGGGGTCAGGATGAGAGAAGCAGACAGACGCCCATGAAAATTAGGAAAAGTAATCCCGCATTTCGTCCCAGTTAGCGGAGTTGTAGTACCAAACGATACGTCAGTGTGATGACTGTGTGACCTCTGGTTACATTGCGCAGGAAGCAGTGACCATCCCGTCAGGTTTTGTAGTAAGAAGGAGATCTAATAGATTTGAGCTGTGTGTTGGGATGAGAGAAAAGTAAGTAGGTTGCTGAACCATATTGGCTAAAGAATTGCACACTGCAAAGGCTTCCGCTGCTCTCCCTTGTGGATCGGTTTTTAAGATCCTAGCCATTCCTTATTATGGACATTGAAGTAACCAAGAATAGTGACCTCGGAGGAAGGATATTCAGAAATCAGATGGTCGGTTTTTTCAGAAAGGTAGTCGTCGAGCTGGACAAAGTTGTTGTCAGAAGGTGACCGGTAAATGCAACTGATGAATTTAGTTGCAGCTCTGAGAGAGAGTTTCATCCAAAGTATTTATTTTCTTCCAGCTTCTAAATTGGGGAGTCTGGTGCAGGGTAGATTGCTACGGACGTATGCGCACACGCCTCCGTGCAATCTAAAGTAAGGAGCTCATACCCCGGGAAATTAAGGTGATTAGTGGCTGTTTTGGCACTGTTTTGGGTTTCGGCGAGGAAAAGGATTTGGGGCCTATTAGTCTGCAGTAAATGGTAGACGGAGTTCAGGTTAGAATTTAAGCCACATATATTCGATAAGGATATGTTAAATCTTGATGCCGGCGCCCCCTGTGCACCCCTCTCCTGGAGATCCGAATGGAGGGGTATTTTATCTCCGGAATCTCTTGTATATGGAGGAGTCATCATAATTTTTGTTTATAAGGAAAACCGACTCATACACCAGAACCGGACACGTCCGTTGGGACTTCACCGGCCTTTTGAAGTAAGGGGTGGTACCTCCTCGGGCGTGAAAAAATCCTTTACTATCACGTAAAGGAAAAGTCCACTACCACCGGCTTGACTTCGATTAGTCTCCTTGTACGACAGGCAGGACTTACCTTGGGCCTATTAGTGAATTTTCTTAGAAAAAATTCACTAATGAGGAGATCTCGACTTTTGAATTTGGAAAAAATTTCTTCAAATGAGCGCGATCTAGGACCCATATCCGGGGTCAGTTTCAATTTTTATATGTATATATATATATATATATATATATATATATATATATATATATATATATATATATATATATATATATATATATCACACCGATAACTCAAAAAATCATGGACGGATTTTGATAAAATTCACCATGTGCCTTACTTTTGTAAGTGGCTTGGATAAGTTCGTTAGACAGAAAAATCGGACCAGGTTTTCCAGGAAAATTTTGGGTTTCCTTTCGAAAAAAAATTTTATCTCAAAAAATACGAAAGCTATGGTAACCAAATTTGGTACGTAAGTTTACGACATCAAAAGGAAACTATATATTAAAATCTATATTTCCATGTTAAAACAAAAAAACTCTGGACGCAGCAAGTGCGTTATGGACGTGAATTTTCATAAAAATGTTTTTAATTACAAATATATCGCTCTAATGCGAGAAGGCATCAATTTGGTTACCGGTATAACCTATATAGTAGGAACAGTGTATCATATTTTATCAAAATAATTATTTGAAAATGTACAAAACTTTTCGGAAAATAAACTTTAAATGTTTCTGAGAAAACTGGTCTCCTAGCCAATATGAACCTTAGGTTAATAGCAAATTGTGTTATTGAAATTTGAAACATTTAATGAAAATTCGCAACCAAAACGCCCTTGCTGCGTTCATACAAAAATTTTCCGAAAGTACAGTTAAATGTTGGTTTCCTAACCAACAAAACTTACGTTAATAGCAAATGAGTTATTGAAATTTGGAGGATTTAATGAAAATTTGCTACCAAAACGCACTTACTGTGTCCAGATTTTTTCTTACAAACGTGCATCATATTTCGATAAAATATGCTAAAATGCAGTAACGAATTTGTTCTACGAAAATTAGCTAAAAATTAGAGACCGTTAAACCATAAACTTCACTAAACCTACAGCGAAAGCATCAACTTAACTAAACCGACAGCCAAAACATCAGAGAAAGGGTCTATTTGAAATGAATTTTCTGGGAATATTTTAGTAAAATGAAGGACAATGACGATTGAAACTAAGACTTCAGGCTTTGTAAAACATTATTCTTGAGACATTTTCCTTCCATAGATTATATTAGTGTCAGGTTCATTGCCTAAATATTACCAATTTTGACGTTTAAAATCGCGATTTTGACGTTTTGAGGAAAAGCCAAATGTATTTTTCTTTGAATGCCTGTAACTTGTTTGTCCTTTAACCTACGGAGCTAAATTTTGGTAGGTAACTTGCCTATAATGATAAATTTTGGTAGGTAACTTGCCTATAATGATATAAACCCGCGTATGACATTTGGTTGCCCTTACTTTGTTAATTTTGGAGATATAATTTTTTTTCGAAAGGAAACATAAAATTTTCCGGGATAACCTCGGCGGATTTTCCTGGCTAACGAACTTATTCAAGCCACTTGCGAAAGGAAGGTACTCACCAATTTTGACGTTTAAAATCGCGATTTTGACGTTTTGAGGAAAACCCAAATTTATTGTTTTTTAATGCCTGTAACTTTTTTGTCCTTTAATCTACAGAGCTAAATTTTCGTAAGTATTTTACTCATAATGATATAAACCAGCGTGTGAAATTTGGTTGCCCTTACTTTGTTAATTCCGGAGAAATAAATTTTTTTCAATTTTTTTCGAAAGAAAACACAAAATTTTCCGGGAAAACCTTGGCGGTTTTTTCTGGATAACGAACTTATCCAAGTCACTTGTGAAAGAAAGGTACTCACCAAGTTTTATCAAAATCGGTCCATTATTTTTTTAGTTATAGGTGTGACACATAAATAAATAAATATATATATATATATATATATATATATATATATATATATATATATATATATATATATATATATATATATAATTTATATAAATATATATATATATATATATATATATATATATATATATATATATATATATATATATATATATATATATATATATATATATATATATATATATATATATATATATATATAAACATATAAAGTCTGAAACCGACCTCGGATTTGGGTTCCAGGGGTCCTAATTAGCGCTTATTTGAAGAAATTTTTTCAAAATTCGAAAGTCGGGATCTCCCCATTAGTGAATTTTTTTAAAGAAAATTCACTAAAAAGTTATAAAAAAATATTTCGTGTAAGATCATTTCTATGAAAATTCACTACCATAACGCACTTGCTGCGTCCACACTTTTTTTTAGTTAGTCTTCGGACTCACAGGGAACTAACTAATTTTAAAACTAGTCCCTACATGAACATGGTATGCGATTATAAATGTAAATACTTCTAAAACTAGGGTCTTATGGTATACGGAGTGTTATCCAAAGGTAGAAGCAGTATTTTGTGTTTCACTTAAACACAAAATACAGGCTGTTCTGTTTGAAAAATGGCGTTACGGAAGTTTGAATTTTTGCGATTTCAGCCACTTTTTGAGAGCGCTCTGTATATGGCACCTAGATGTTTTCAATGAATAATGCAAACGAAGACCTCTTCATATACGTAGTTTTCATGGGACTTCGTTATCTTTTGCTGAAAACGCTGTGTCACTATTTCCGATATGTGCCAAGAAACTAAAAAGTCACAAATTAATTGAAATAAGTCGAAAACAATAAACGGTATCGATTTTTTTGTCAAACATGCATTATAATTAAATGGAAAATGCAAAAATGCAATGATGTAAGGTGTATCCTATTGAAAAAAATATGTATCACCAATACTTATTGGTCACTTTGCGATTGTTAGAATAAGATGCAGCTCAAGACAGCCTATAATTAACGTATACAATTTTATCTTGTATAATAACGGATCTATTGAACTTTACCGTATAAATGCGTCAGCCTGTATATAAGTAAACAGATAAAAACTAAAACTGATCCCGGATATGGGTTCTAGTGGGCCTAGTTTGCGCTCATTTGGAGAAACATTTTTAGAATTCAAAAGTCATGGTCCCCTCAAGGACACATTTTTCTACGAAAATTCACTAAAACTCAGACTAATAAACCATAAACTTTATAATTGAAACCGATAATGACGGTTGATGCCGAAACGTAAGGTTTCGTAAAACACACTTCTTACGACATTGTCTCTAACCCGTATTCGTTTCAGGTTCATTATCTTAAAACTGTCAATTTTGACGTTGCAAATCGCGACTTTGACACCCTTTTGCGACAAAAAAAAAACGTAATCTTTGTCGGTGATATAAGAAACCACCATACTAGAGACACTTGATATTTCTTATCTGATTAAAGCACACTGATTTATAAAAGCAGTCATTTTTCTGGAACATATCAGTGCGTGCAAATCCCACATCAATGTAAAAACCTCCCCTAACTATCAGCGAATCTATATCGCACCCTCATATAAGATTATATCTCCTGCACCAATCCTAGTAATGTCTTTTTCTTCTACTAGATGGGGGTGTGTATCAACTATTTAGTGGAATATCATCTGTTGTGGTCGCACGATAAGACACCCCCTATCCTTACCGTGATACTTATCGTTACTAATGACCACATCACCGCGCCCATCTCCAAGAAGACTCTCAGATCAGGGATTCTCAAACTTTTGGTGCACAGGATGTTTCACGCAATTCATTTATTATGCATCATTCCACTCTCGGGTAACCTAGAGATTTAGATTTCAAGAGCGCGGAAGGCAAGAGTGTTGCAATAAACTGAATCAACACATCTACATGTGTGAGGAAAGGCAAGTAAAACTTGAAGAACCGAATTTATCAAAGCACATTTTTAGATACAACGATCGTTTTGTTAACAAAATACCTTTCTCAGAAGCAAGGAGTACATAACTAAAAAAGTCTGGACGCAGCAAGTGCGTTATGGTAGTGAATTTTCATTAAAACATTTTTAATGGTAGATATGTATTTTTCTAATGAAAGCATGCATTAAATTTGGCTAAATATTTTTTGCACAAAATTCTGCTAAAAGCATACATAAAATTCAAATTATATACCTAATCTGTAATTAAAATTGAAAATAAAATAATTTGTTTGCACGAACATCCATTAAAACCTTATTTTCGACAAATTTCATTTAAAAATTGAATAATTTTTCATACAAAAATTCTCCTGCACCAAATAAATAAAATAACCTATATAGTAGGAACAACGTACCATATTTTATCAAAATAACTTGTTTGAAATGTAAAAAAAATTCCGAAAATAAACTTAAAACGTTTCCGAGAAAACTAGTTTCCTAGCTGACGAACCTTAGGTTAATAGCAAATTGCGTTATTGAATTTTTAAGCACTTAATAAAAATTCGCTACCAAAACGCACTCACTGCGTTTTTTTTTCAACATGCACCATATTTCGATGAAAAATGTAAAATTATATAATATATATATATATATATATATATATATATATATATATATATATATATATATATATATATATATATATATATATTTTAGGGTGGCGCATTGAAAACGAAACAGACCGATTTGCGTCCAGAGAATATTATTTTAAGAAACGCTGAAACACGTCAATTTTAATAATGAGGGGGACATGTTTTGACATAAAACTCAACTTTGTCACATCAACCCCTTAAGGGTGGTGATAACAACCTTTATATTTTAAATAGGAAACATGGGTCGAGTGTTACATCATTTGAAAGCTCTTCCTTTTCTGAATTCAGCACAATAATTTTTTTTGAAGTTTTATCAACTTGTTTAAAAATTATTCACACTTGAAGATGCAAAAACGCATTTCACTCATTTCGATAAGAAATGTGCTGATAGTGTTTGGTTGGTTTGTAAACAAAAAATTGACATAACATTTCTTATCGGAATGAGAAAAATGCGGTTTATTATTTCAGTTCATTTGTCGGTTTGATACTTGATGGTACTACCGAAAATTAATTTCACAATGGTGTATTCTGTAGAAGAAAGTGTTGAAATAATTACTCCTTTTTTCAAAAACGATGACTGTGCCATCCGTACCGCAAATTTGTTTAATGAACGACATTCGAACAGATATGTTAACAGAAAATACATTTTGGAGTTACTTGCAAAGTTTCGAAAAAGTGATTCAGTAACCAATAAAAAACGGGATCCTGAACGTGAATTTCCGGTTAGATATGAGACTACTAAGATTAAAGTTTTAGTATAAATTGCTGCAGACCCAACTCTGAGCACGAGAAAATTGGCCACTGTTTCAAACATCAAAAGAAGAACTATTCAGCGAATATTGAAGCATCATAAATTTCACCCGTATAAAATTCATCTTGTACAACAACTGAATGAAGATGATTTTGATCGGCGGCTGGAGTTTTGTGAAGTTATGACTGCACGAATAGCTGATAACGGGAACTTTCTGTTCAATATCTGTTTTTCAGACGAGTGTACATTTTTATTAAATCCTACAGTCAATCGTCATAATTGTCGTTATTGGGCAGATAATAAAAGAAAGTTTCACGAAGTCCACACTCAAACTCCACAGAAATTGAATGTCTGGATTGTCATTTTTGGAGACCGTTTAACCGGACCAATTTTTCTTGATGGCAATTTGAGTGGCGAAACCTATTTGGAGTTACTAGAAGATATCGTTTACCCTCTACTAATTGACAATGTTGAAAATGATGATCGTTATCAAGAAAATCAATTAGTGTTTCAACAAGATGGAGCTCCTCCGCATTTTTCACAACGTGTTAGAGAGTTTTTGAACAGAGAGTTTCCAGAGCAATGGATTGGGCGTAGAGGTGCTGTTGAGTTACCCCCTAGACCACCTGATTTAACTCCTTTAGACTTATTTCTATGGGGCCATTTAAAGAGTAGAATTTTCGCAACAGAACCGGAGTCTCTGGAAGAATTGCGACGACGCATTGTTGAAGAATGCCCTTTAATAACTCCACAAATGCACCAGAATGTCAGAGCTCGTTTTGAACAAAATTTGTACGCGTGTATGGAAGCTGGTGGTCAATAATTTGAACACTTACTTAACTGAATAAACGTTTTTGAACGTTTGGTTTTGTTTATTATTTTTTTAGCAAAAAATTGACTAATTAGTGCATTTATTATCACAATGAATGAAACACGTTATTGCAACTCCAACTGTGAATAATTTTTAAACGAGTTTATAAAAAAAATAATTATGTGCTGAATTCAGAAAAGAAAGAGCTTTCAAATGATGCAACAGTCGACCCATGTTTCCTATTTAAAATATAAGGGTTGTTATCACCACCCTTAAAGGGTTGATGTGACAAAGTTGAGTTTTATGTCAAAACATGTTCCCCTCAATATTAAAATGGACGTGTTCAGCGTTTCATAAAAAAAAATTCTCTGGACGCAAATCGGTCTGTTTCGTTTTCAATGCGCCAGCCTATATATATATATATATATATATATATATATATATATATATATATATATATATATATATATATATATATATATATATATATATATATATATATATCGCTATTTTCGTTGTATATAGTCTGATTTATTGCTGCTCTTGTTTAGTTATTTTATTGTTGTAACTCTTGTTATAGTTCTTATAGTTTGATCCTATTTTCATGTTAACTACTGATCCACACCACGTAGACATTTTGAAAACGTCATCGGTCATTTTTTATTCTCGTTTTATTTTTTAAAGAATGTTTTGATCAAAACATCATAACATAGCAACAAATCTTTATTTGTAGTTGTCATGAATACGCATAAATCCATTCCATTTTGTCCAGTCCAGTTTTAGAGGAAAAGATAAAATAAAAATAGTCTTTATGTTTATATTTAATATGGAACGGTTTGACCAAGTAAAGGAAATTAATAAATGATGAGTAAGGCTATCTAAGTTATTCTTTTAATTTATACAGCAATATTCTCGACATAACAATTGTTAAAATTTTTCTATCTGCCAGATTCGATTAAGTCTAACAAAAGACTTTCAATTAGAGAACCGCAGACCAGCCTTCGATCATCAACCATTTTCTATTGGATAGCTAATAAAAAACGGAATTGAAACGTTAGAGGTAACAGCAAGGAAAACAAACTAAAACATGTACCAGTTACTGAAATACAGAATGCAGAATGTGGAATGGCTTTCCAATAGAATTCCAGGATGCAGTTTTGTTGGAAAGAACACAATAGATTGCTGGCAACTGAGGGAAAGAGCATTTACAACTGGGATTGTATCTGTAGTCACAAAACGAGCTATCAATTCACAACAACTTCATATGGGAATCTAGCTACATTCCGACGATATTCCAGTGCAGGTATTTGAATTACAGAAATATGCACACGATGTTCCTTTCAGAATGGATATACGTGTTTTGAAATGTATAAAATATAAATTAGGATGTATTGTGCAAACTTCGTAGAGGTTTTATATTCGCATTGGATGCAGATGTCTTGTAAGATGGAAGTAGAATATGAATGAAGACAAAGCTACTATAATAATTCTTTTATTAAAGCTAATGTTGCATCAACCCAGGTGGTTGTTAGCAACAGTAAGTTATGATCGCCAAATTAAAAATAGAAGTTCATTTGTTTACGTAATGAAAAAAGATTTTTTTATGTAGGAGGGGGAAATGCTCATGCAGACCCCATTCACGGCCCCGTAGGTTCCGTGGGATACCGAGGTACTGTGAGACTGTACTCACTAAAACCCCCTCCCTGGGAGTACCGGACCTTAGTCCATACTGCCGTCGGAAAGATTACACACAATGACTTTTTGGGTATGAATGTTTCCATTCTGTTTTTGCCGCGGGGGCGTTAGCGGGTAAGTATAAGCTTTGGACGCTTATGCTTGTGTGGAAGTTGCTCGTCGTAGTCGGTGGCACTACGGAGAAGAGCATTTGGGTGAGAAGCGGCTTTTGCGAACTGGGTTGTTTATAGTTGAGTTATAAACTCAAGTATCGAAGGCATTTCCAGATCAGAGTGAATCTGACTGTTTCGAACAAACCATGGCGCTCCGGTAACCATTCTCAGAATTTTGTTCTGGATGATTTGAAGGGTCTTGTTGCGGCCGCGGTGGCCCATGCAGGTGATGCATAGGTCAAGGCTGGCCGGATAATGACTTTGTACATGATCAACTTATTGTTCATGGACAATTTGGAATTTCTATTTAGAAGTGGGAACAGCTTCGAGATGAACATCGAGGCTTTTTTTTTCTAGGAATGATCGACATGGGGGCGCCATGTTAGGTTTGTCGAGGAAAACCTCGATATATTTGGCGGAATCTTGCCAGGGGATTAGACGGTTGTCTAATGAAACGTTTTCGTGAGATGTGTATCTCCTCTTGGAAAATAGGACAGCTGAACATTTATCGGGGTTTATGGCTAGAAAGGATTTCCTAAACCATGATTGCAGCTCGATTACGGCGGTCTGAAGTCGTTCGGTTATTATCCTCGGCTGAGTGGAGCTGCTGAGGATGGTAGTGTCGTCTGCGTACAGTGCGTATGTCACGTTTAGGGGCGGTGTCGGAATGTCTGCGACAAATATATTGTACAGCAGAGGGGAGATAGCAGAACCCTGCGGGAGACCAGCCGTGGCTGACTACGTTCTAGATCTGGCTTCCAGATGTTTGACCTGGTACTTCCTCTGTTGCAGGTATGACCTGATTAGCAGAATCAGAGGGAGAGGATAATTAAATGATAGAAGTTTGTTTAGGAGGCCCGCATGCCAAACCCTATCGAAGGCTTGAACAATGTCAAGAAATATTGCACCAGTTGACTTGTTTATATTAAATCCTTCGGTGATGTTTTCTACCACACGATGGACTTGGTCAGTGGTGGAGTGCTGTTGTCTGAAGCCGAAATTGCTCATCCGGGAGGATACGATTTTCTGAGGTGAAAGAAGCTAGCCTTTTCTGAATCAGTTTTTCGGCGATTTTGCCGATGACTGGTAGCAGGCTAATGGGCCTGTAGTTCTGAGGGAACAGCGGATCTTTGCTGGGTTTTGGGATGTTGATAGTGTCGGCAAGTTTCCATATGGAAGGCAAATGTTGAAATCGCAGCATGGCATTCATAATCGTAACTAGGAATACCACGGCTTTGCAGGGGAGGTTTTTCAAGGCTACGTTGGAGATTCCATCGTATCCCGGAACTTTCCTATTTTTTAATGCTTTGATTATTTGGGAAACTTCTTCGAAAGTTGTGGGCTCGATAGTTGTGTCTGGGGTGGCACGAAACGCATTCCTGATGTAGCGGTGCGTTCTTACTACGTGCGACAGATCAACGTTGTTATAGTTCGGGCTGAATTTCAACTCCAGATGATCTGCGAATGCACTTGCTTTCTCCGCATCCGTGTATATGACACCGTTACGGCCGTGAAGCGGGGATATCGGAAGTTTTTGGGAGCGAAGGGCTTTTGCCATTTGCCAGATGGAATTGTCTTGGGTAGACAGGGTTTGCAGGCGCTCCTCCCAACGATTGTTGCGAAGTTCTTGTATGGCGGATCGTACTTGTTTGATGAGTCTGTTTGCGTCTCGTTTGTCGGTGAGGTTTCCGGTGCGTTGAGCTAGTCTACGCACGCGGTTCTTTTCGAGTATCATTTCCCTGATATTAAACGGAAAAGATGAAAATAGTAATGAGTCAACTAAATTACATGCTAATACTCATTCTCATTATATTACTTTTTCGAAAATCATCAACGAATCTAGCGGCTTGCGGTCACTGAAAGAATTGAAAGTACTACTTTCCCGAAATATGTCTAGTAAAATAGTATTAGTGAATTTTCTTTATAAAAAAATTCACTAATGAGGAGATTCCGACTTTTGAATGTTGAAAAAAATGTCTACAAATGCGCGCGCCACATACGCCACGGGCTCTCACGTCTATATTTTTCGTTATTTAGAATTTATCTCAAACGTAGATTGTGTTGGTTGAAAAGGACTAGAACCTAAAATAATTTTCAAAAATACAGGATGATAAAAAAAGGTGGCATCACAAAGTTATGTTTTTCTTATGGAACACCTGATATTTGACAACGTTTCTGAATTATAGGGGAAAAATAAGGTTCACTTACTCCAAGTATCCCTATACCTAGCTATTACGGTTTCACACTTTTTTGGATCATGCTGTATATTTGAAAATAGTTTTAGGTTGTAATCCTTTTCAACTTACATAGTCTTCGGTGGAAATAATTTCGAAATAACGAAAAATATAGACGTGAGAGCCCGTGGCGTGTGTTGTGGGTCACCCTATATATATATATATATATATATATATATATATATATATATATATATATATATATATATATATATATATATATATATATATATATACGCCAAGGGATCAAGCTTATTAGCAATCATCAATACGGTACAGCGAACCTTTTGTGACTTTTTCCCCTTCATCCAGCGTGTTCCTATCTTCACCTGCGTGTACCGTACTGATGATGGCTAATAAGCTTGAAACACGTGTATACAGTTGTCTCCTTGCGGCTTTGCTCTTAAACTGTCTCCTTGTATAGTATACAAATTGCCGTTTAAAAAAAAATTACTAAAAATGAAAATAAAATAAAAACATTTGTCAACATTTCTTAACACAACAATTGAACTGTTGGCAACTGTTTATGTTAAGGACTATTTGCTAGGAAACTAGTATGAATACACTTTTTTGTGGACCATAATTAATTGAAAATATTGACCTAAAGTTGCACACGAAGGATTCAGATTATTCACTTTAATTGATAAAGCGTCAATTAAACTAAATTTGGTTGACAATTTAATTGACGTCCCAAATTATTATATGCATTGAAAAATAAATTCTAAGTGACCCTGAAACTGTTATACAGCAATACAATCTTAGCGAGGTAAGGCGTGGGTGTAAAAATTCTTAAAAATCGCTGTTTTATTATCTGCTATCAATAAGTCAATCAGAGAGGTCAGGTCGGGTAATGTACCTCCTTATCCGCAACAATCTGAATATTTATTAATAACTAATATTTTAATAAATTATTAATTAAAAATTAATTTAAATTAATTAAACATAAACGGCATTTTATTTCTTATATTTTTTATTGATAGAAAGTTAATACAATAAGAAGGCTTTTCAAATTTTAGTCTCAAAGTTAACATGTTGAGATTTAGGAGTCGCGCTTCCACCATTTGTGATCAATTAAAAGTTAATGGTAGAAGCTTTCAACAAGATTTCTTTCTGCCTGTGTTTTAAATAATTTTTGATAAGTGTAAAGAGCACGGCCGTGAAGAGTGCGTTCTGGAAGCAAATTTTTACAAAAATGTTTTTCTTTTAAAAAATATTAGTTAATAAGGTTGAAAAAATTCTGGACGCAGCAAGTGCGTTATGGTAGTGAATTTTCATTAAAATGTTTTTAATATCAAATATGGGTTTTTTTTCAGAAAGCAGGCATCAAATTTGGTTACCAGTATAACCTATATAGTAAAAACAATGTGCCATGTTTCATCAAAATAACTTTATTGTTTGAAAACGTACAGAAATTTCCGAAAGTAAACTTAAAATGTAACCGAAAAAATCCGTTTCTTGGTCAACCTTATAGGTTAATATCAAATTGAGCTTTTCAAATATGAAGCATTTAATCAAAATTCGCTACCATAACGCACTTGCTGCGTCCAGAATTTCTTAACTTACAAACATGCATTATATTTCGATGGAAAATGCAAAAGCATAAGGCGTTTTCCACTAAAAAAAATATTTGTATCACCAACGACTTATGGGCCACCCTGTGATGGTAGAAATAATTTTTTAAGTTGTGGCTCAAGACACCGTATAATTAATGTATACAATATTTTTTCATATCTTGTATAATAACGGATATATTGAGCTTTATTGATTTTTTACGAAAATTCTACAAAAATTATATACCATTAAACGATAAATTCTATAGCTAAGGCTACTGCCAAGCATCAGAGAAAGGGTCTATTTGAAATGAATTTTCTGGAAATATTTTAGTAAAATGAAGGACGATGACGGTTGAAACTAAGACTTCAGGGTTTGTAAAACATTCTTCTTAAGATAATTTCTTTCCATAGCCCGTATTAGATTCAAGTTCTTTGCCTAAATGTTGCGAATTTTGATGTTTTAAATTGTCACTTTGACGTTTTGAGGAAAACCCCAATTTATTTTTCTTTAAATGCCCATAACTTTTTTGTCTTTTGACCTACAGAGCTAAATTAGGCACCTCACCTATAATGATATAAACCAGCGTACCAAATTTGGTTGCCCTTACTTTGTTAATTCCGGAGATATAATTTTTTTTTTAAGGAAAACCCTAAATTTTCCGGGAAAACCTGTGCCGATTTTCATGACTAACAAACTTATCCAAGCCATTTGCAAAAGGAAGGTATTCACCAAATTCAATCAATCGGCCCATAATTTTTTGAGTTATCGGTGTGATACATATATATATATATATATATATATATATATATATATATATATATATATATATATATATATATATATATATATATATATATATATATATATATATATATATATATATATAAACATATAAAAATTGAAACTGACCCCGGATATGTGTTCTGGGGGGCCTAATTAGCGTTCATTTGAAGAAATTTTTTCAAAATTCAAAAGTCGGGATCTCCTCATTAGTGAATTTTTTTTAAGAAAATTCCCTAAAAGGTAAAAAAGTATCCAGCCCAATAAGTAAAATTGCGATGGCAAAATGGTTAATATAAAAATTCGGACGCAGGAAATGCTTTATGCTAGCGATTTTCGATAAAAATGGGTTACTATAAAAAGTTGTTAGTTGACTATTTAATAAGACACATTTTTATTACACCTTAGCTGTCAGTATACAACAGATGTTTCGCAACAAATAACAAAAATATAGATTGTGGTGAAAAAATAAACATAAATATATGAAAAAATAGCGTGGATTTTACGATATGTTGGAAATTACTAGGTTACTCAATCTGTCAGTTTGAAGTTAGATTCGGTATGTGTCAATAAGACCCAAGCAATGTAACCGTGGATTGTTCAATACAGATATTACATCTTAGTTTCCCGTCTTAGCGTTTGTGTTACAAAAGCTTAATTAACTTTTTTTGGTATCTTTCAGAGTATTATTATTATTATTATTATTATTGTTATTATTATTATTTTAATTATTCTTATTATTATTATGATTATTATTCGTATTCCACACGTCCTTCAAAGAAGTTAGCATAAAGCAATAACACATCGGTCTAGGACAAGGCGGCCAGCTTGAATGTACGTCTTAAAAATACTGATGATTGTCGCACATTGGACTCCGGTAGAGAAAACAAGCAACCAGTACAACAGATTTCTGAATGGGCACGTATGAGTCGCATACAAAGCCCAGCTGTTCAAAACTCTTTTTCAGGCTCTTTGATATTTCATCTCTGGCGCCGAGAACAATGGGGACTACCATAATTGTATCGTTATGCCACATCTGGGGGATCTATTATTATTATTATTATTATTATTATTATTATTATTATTATTGTTATTATTATTATTTTAATTATTCTTATTATTATTATGATTATTATTCGTATTCCACACGTCCTTCAAAGAAGTTAGCATAAAGCAATAACACATCGGTCTAGGACAAGGCGGCCAGCTTGAATGTACGTCTTAAAAATACTGATGATTGTCGCACATTGGACTCCGGTAGAGAAAACAAGCAACCAGTACAACAGATTTCTGAATGGGCACGTATGAGTCGCATACAAAGCCCAGCTGTTCAAAACTCTTTTTCAGGCTCTTTGATATTTCATCTCTGGCGCCGAGAACAATGGGGACTACCATAATTGTATCGTTATGCCACATCTGGGGGATCTATTATTATTATTATTATTATTATTATTATTATTATTGTTATTATTATTATTTTAATTATTCTTATTATTATTATGATTATTATTCGTATTCCACACGTCCTTCAAAGAAGTTAGCATAAAGCAATAACACATCGGTCTAGGACAAGGCGGCCAGCTTGAATGTACGTCTTAAAAATACTGATGATTGTCGCACATTGGACTCCGGTAGAGAAAACAAGCAACCAGTACAACAGATTTCTGAATGGGCACGTATGAGTCGCATACAAAGCCCAGCTGTTCAAAACTCTTTTTCAGGCTCTTTGATATTTCATCTCTGGCGCCGAGAACAATGGGGACTACCATAATTGTATCGTTATGCCACATCTGGGGGATCTATTATTATTATTATTATTATTATTATTATTATTATTGTTATTATTATTATTTTAATTATTCTTATTATTATTATGATTATTATTCGTATTCCACACGTCCTTCAAAGAAGTTAGCATAAAGCAATAACACATCGGTCTAGGACAAGGCGGCCAGCTTGAATGTACGTCTTAAAAATACTGATGATTGTCGCACATTGGACTCCGGTAGAGAAAACAAGCAACCAGTACAACAGATTTCTGAATGGGCACGTATGAGTCGCATACAAAGCCCAGCTGTTCAAAACTCTTTTTCAGGCTCTTTGATATTTCATCTCTGGCGCCGAGAACAATGGGGACTACCATAATTGTATCGTTATGCCACATCTGGGGGATCTATTATTATTATTATTATTATTATTATTATTATTATTGTTATTATTATTATTTTAATTATTCTTATTATTATTATGATTATTATTCGTATTCCACACGTCCTTCAAAGAAGTTAGCATAAAGCAATAACACATCGGTCTAGGACAAGGCGGCCAGCTTGAATGTACGTCTTAAAAATACTGATGATTGTCGCACATTGGACTCCGGTAGAGAAAACAAGCAACCAGTACAACAGATTTCTGAATGGGCACGTATGAGTCGCATACAAAGCCCAGCTGTTCAAAACTCTTTTTCAGGCTCTTTGATATTTCATCTCTGGCGCCGAGAACAATGGGGACTACCATAATTGTATCGTTATGCCACATCTGGGGGATCTATTATTATTATTATTATTATTATTATTATTATTATTGTTATTATTATTATTTTAATTATTCTTATTATTATTATGATTATTATTCGTATTCCACACGTCCTTCAAAGAAGTTAGCATAAAGCAATAACACATCGGTCTAGGACAAGGCGGCCAGCTTGAATGTACGTCTTAAAAATACTGATGATTGTCGCACATTGGACTCCGGTAGAGAAAACAAGCAACCAGTACAACAGATTTCTGAATGGGCACGTATGAGTCGCATACAAAGCCCAGCTGTTCAAAACTCTTTTTCAGGCTCTTTGATATTTCATCTCTGGCGCCGAGAACAATGGGGACTACCATAATTGTATCGTTATGCCACATCTGGGGGATCTATTATTATTATTATTATTATTATTATTATTATTATTGTTATTATTATTATTTTAATTATTCTTATTATTATTATGATTATTATTCGTATTCCACACGTCCTTCAAAGAAGTTAGCATAAAGCAATAACACATCGGTCTAGGACAAGGCGGCCAGCTTGAATGTACGTCTTAAAAATACTGATGATTGTCGCACATTGGACTCCGGTAGAGAAAACAAGCAACCAGTACAACAGATTTCTGAATGGGCACGTATGAGTCGCATACAAAGCCCAGCTGTTCAAAACTCTTTTTCAGGCTCTTTGATATTTCATCTCTGGCGCCGAGAACAATGGGGACTACCATAATTGTATCGTTATGCCACATCTGGGGGATCTATTATTATTATTATTATTATTATTATTATTATTATTGTTATTATTATTATTTTAATTATTCTTATTATTATTATGATTATTATTCGTATTCCACACGTCCTTCAAAGAAGTTAGCATAAAGCAATAACACATCGGTCTAGGACAAGGCGGCCAGCTTGAATGTACGTCTTAAAAATACTGATGATTGTCGCACATTGGACTCCGGTAGAGAAAACAAGCAACCAGTACAACAGATTTCTGAATGGGCACGTATGAGTCGCATACAAAGCCCAGCTGTTCAAAACTCTTTTTCAGGCTCTTTGATATTTCATCTCTGGCGCCGAGAACAATGGGGACTACCATAATTGTATCGTTATGCCACATCTGGGGGATCTATTATTATTATTATTATTATTATTATTATTATTATTATTATTATTATTATTATTATTATTATTATTATTATTATTATTATTATTATTATTATTATTATTATTATTATTATTATTATTATTATTATTATTTGTTAAAATTGTACGGCATGCCTGTCATACAATAGATTTAGTATACTTGTGCCGTATTTTGCGATATAATTTAAATAAATTCATCCAAATATACTAGACGTCGACATTTGCAGATTCGATAAACTTCAAATTTCGATACACCAAACCAAATATGTCTTTTTAGTGAATTTTTATTTAAAAAAATTCACTAATAGAGAGGTATCGATGGTGAGACTTTGCAAAAATTCTTTCAAATGAGTGCGAACTAGGACCCCTAGAACCCATATCCGGGGTCAGTTTCAATTTTTATATGTTTATATATATATATATATATATATATATA
The DNA here is from genome assembly GCA_964006375.1 of Tillus elongatus. Taxonomy (NCBI): domain Eukaryota; kingdom Metazoa; phylum Arthropoda; class Insecta; order Coleoptera; family Cleridae; genus Tillus; species Tillus elongatus. The sequence continues at coordinate 19,786,889 of OZ023268.1, read as the reverse complement.
TATATATATATATATATATATATATATATATATATATATATATATATATATATGTATCCGTCTGATAACTCAAACAATAATCAACCGATTTCGATGAAACTTGGCAAGTGGTTTTCTTTTATTAATGGCTTGGATGAGTTCGTTGGCCAGAAAAATTGGACGGGGTTTTCCGAAAAAATTTTGAGTTTTCTTTCGAAAAAAATTTTTTTCTCCGAAAGTAACAAAGTTATTTTATTGAAATTTACTATATATGTTGCCTTGGGAGAGATCTTACCACGTACTGAAATTCAACTTTCTAAGTTTATAAAAAATTGAGTTATTCAAATTTTAAATTTTCTTTCGAAATTTTTTTTTTCTCCGAAAAGTACAAAGTTATTTTAATGAAATTTGGTAGATATCTTGTGTTAGGACAGACCTTACTACACACCACAATTAAACTCTCTAAGTTTATAGAAAATTGAGTTATTCAAATTTGAAGCATTTAATATTTAACATGAAGTTTTTACCACAGAAATCGTAGAAACGACGAAACGATTTTCACGTCTCTAGTATCAGGATCACATGAGAGGATAGGCAGTTTTTAGTATAGTGTATAATGCATGTGGCGTTTGGCGATCGCTTCAGGTCGGTATTGGTATTGTCACATGAATAAGATCTAATATCGCTTGCGTCCAAAAGAAAAATCATGGAAGTTATGCGATTACGTGCCTAATGGACAGTCAGATTTAATCAACAATACCCATCCCTTTCTTTTAAGTTAAAGGCAAGAATTTTAAGCTGTTATTGTATTCTAATTTTAAGAATTTAAATAATGAAGGGAAATATTTATATAATTATATAGTGATAAAACAAATTATTACGATATTCACTCTATATAATTATAATATGAACCGTTTCGTGGCTTCTTCAGAAACAAAAGCAAAATGCATGTAGTAATTAACTACAGATGCAAATATTCATTTGTTTTATTATTTAGGTTTGAATTGCATTTACATCAGAGATTATTAGTGAATTTTTATTTTAAAAAAATCACTATTAGAGAGGGATCGATGGTGAGACTTTGCAAAAAATTTTTCAAATGAGCGCGAACTAGGACCTCTAGAACCCATATCCGGGGTCAGTTTCAATTTGTATATTTCTTCAAAAATTACAAAGTTGTTTTAATGAAATTTGGTAAATATCTTGCCCTCTGAAAGACCTTACCACATACCAAAATTAAACTTTCTAAGTTTATAGAAAATTGAGTTATTCAAATTTGAAGCATTTAATAAAAATTCACTACCATAACGCACTTGCTGCGTCCAGAGTTTTTACATTTCTTTATCCATCTAATACTTCAAACACTTTCCATAAATCTAAGACCGTTCATAACTATATAGTAGTTACTTTTCACTCTCTGTAATCCATTTACCTCTCAAAATGATTAATTGTATACACATCCAGAATATTTACGACATTTAACCCACACTATCCTTACTTTTGTCAAAGAAATTAAATAAACTGTTCTTATTATATAGTATCTTATAATCTTGTTCTAAATGTAATTTTCTATAAGGCTAAAAATTTGAAATTTTTGTTATACGTGCCTACTGTAGTCCCTTTGGAAGACGACAAACGTTATCCAGAAGAAAATTAAACTTCTTCGCGCAATAACTTATCCAATATAATTATTGTTATTATTATTAACAAAAATAATGTACCTGTCAAATTATAAGCTTGCCAGATATTTTACTTTGTTAATGACTTCGGCGATTTCTTTGAAGCCAGCCCAATCAGCCAAGTTTAAAAAAGATTATCTTCAAAACAGATTTATCTCTGAAACTTATTCCGTCATTTAAATAAAATATAGTCCTCATGCTGCTTTCATCGAGGCTTTACTAGGTATCAAAATCGAAGCCTCTTGCTTAATTGAAAATTGAGTTATAATGTTTTAAAATATGTTTATGAAAACCACCGCCATGAAGCAGCGAACCAGGATTTTCAAATTATGTTTAAATTCTTGCCTCATTTCATTTGTTTAAAATATTTTTCCACAAATGATTTTGAGTGTGCCTTGTTTGTCAGTCTCACATACAGAGCTACAATATTTAAGCATTAAAAAAAGCATGGATACAGCAACAGTAAATAAGTGCTGTAATGCTTTAATAATGTTACTGATAGTGTACAATCCTTATGAAAATTCACTACCATAATGCACTTGCTGCGTCCCGAACTTTCTAAATCTAATCCAATTCTTTTTTTGTAGCAATAAAATGAAGTGAGTAATAACATTTTTATTATCAGTAACGCCTAAGACAAGTCAAGCCTGTAAAGCAGCTACATCCGGACAATATATATATATATATATATATATATATATATATATATATATATATATATATATATATATATATATATATATATATATATATATATATATATATATATATATATATGCCCATATCATTTTCTTTATGCTGGGCCTGTTTCATTCTTATTGTGATATCTTGTTATCACGTTTTATTTGCGCTTCAATTGATTCGCACGCAATAAAATAAAACAAAGAAATGAAACCATCAATTATTTTATTTGTATTTTGTAATAACAACATAGTTTTTCAGAAAATAAATGTCTACATCACATATCTCTATAAGAGCTTGCTGATCGTGTTTAAAAACAAACAAACAGATAAGATACAATTTCATCAATTCCAGTATTTTCAACATCTTATAAAGCAGTAAAAGGCAAACAAACTGAGAAAGCAGATAACAAGATTCCACATAGAAGTGCTGGCTAAGTTATAACAGTCCTTATCTAAACTAGTAAAACTTGAGGAGTAAAATAGAAAAGAAAAACACTGCCCTATCTCTAACAGCGTTCAGTAAAATCTGCATGTGAAATAAGCGATAACTGAATCTGTTGAGACTCGCGAGCTTATCTGTCTAAAAAACTTCCACATTTTATTTCACATGTGTGTTCTGGATGCACTAAATCAGATAAAACATTTGTGTATGAAATGAGATACTTCAGAGGCGTACACAAGTGTTTTCTAAAGATTGAGTGTGTAACTTTGGTGAAAATTGAACTAGGTTTATTCTTTTTGTCTTACACGGTATCCGTATTTACTTGGCATCATAACATAACATAACATGTATTTAACCATCAATGGTTCGTCGCACATAAAATAATAAAATAATTGTATAATGGACTTACGCATGACAAAGAGTGGGTGACAATATACATAAAATAAAACAAAATATAAAATGAGCTGTCAGAAACACACAATAGTTAATTAAAAATTAAATTCGTTAATTAAATATATAGGTCTTTCTATTAATTCTCTTTTTATCACAGATGCAAACTGTCTTCTAGGGAATTCCCGGACCACTGCTGGAAGTTAATTTAAACAACATAACTCCAGTATACCCATGGCTCCTCTGCGTGCGGCTTATCCTGTGATGAGGAATCACAAACTGACTTTTACCTCTAGTTTCGTAATTGTGAACCTGTTCGTGGGAGATAAAACTGGCCTGATGATCATAAATGTAAAGAAGGCAAGTAATAATATAACTTGCTCGTAGGGTAAGTATTTTATACCTCTGGAATAGTTCTCTACAACTGTGGTCCTGAGGAACCTAAGCAATCGCCCTGATTGCTCTTTTCTGTTGTAAAAAGACACGCTCTGCATGTGGCGAGGATCCCCACAGCAAAATCCCTTAGGTTGCAATGCTTTGAAAGTGGGTATAGTAAGTAACCCTTGCGGCTCTTTCATCTATGATATATATTATTCTACGGATTGAGTAGATGGCTGAAGATAATTTTTTACACATTTGGTCTATGTGGGGTTTCCAGCTTAAACAACCATCAATATGAAAGCCTAAAACTTTATTATTTTCGCCGGAGTTCTGCAGATAGTCCCTGGTAGTTATGAGAAGTCTTGATGTTTCTTCTGCATTAAGCAATAGCTTGTTTACCTTAACCCATGCTTCCACCTACTGGATAGATTGATCACCTTTGTGTTTTATAAGGTCTGGAACCGCTTTATTAATTAATGTCGTGTCATCTGCGAAGATGCAACTTCTGTCTGCCCTAATGTTTTCGGGCAAATAGTAAATATATAATAGAAAGAGCATTGGTCCCAGTATAGACCCCTGTGATACTCCCAAGTCTACCTGCTTAAAATTTGAAGTGGTAATTTGCCAGCTAACCAACTGCACTCTGTTCCTTAAATCTGATTGTAAAAGTGTTCCTATTCTGCCTCTCATTCGATAATATTCCTTTAATTAACTTAGAAATAAGGATCTGGTGGTTTACCATATTAAAGGCTTTGCTAAGGTCAAAGCACAATAGTTCGCCATTTTCTTTGTGATCAAGTGTTTCCAAGACAATATCAGCTATATCATATCTGATATCTGATATCATATATCAGCAAAAACGCATTTTACTCATTCCGATAAGAAATGTGCTGAGAGTCAATGTTTTTCTGGTTTGTAAACAAAAAATTGACTATCAGAAGATTTCTTATCGTAATGAGAGAAATGCGGTTTATTATTTCAGTTTATAGGTCGGTTTGATGCTTGGAGTTTTGTAAAGTTATGACTGCACGAATAGCTGATAACGGGAACTTTCTGTTCAATATCTGTTTTTCAGACGAGTGTACGTTTTTATTAAGCTCTACAGTCAATCGTCATAATTGTCGTTATTGGGCAGATAATAATCCAAAAGTCCACACTCAATCTCCACAGAAATTGGATGTTTGGACTGGCAGTTTTGGAGACCGTTTAATCGGACCAATTTTTCTTGATGGCAATTTGAGTGGCGAAACGTATTTGGACTTACTCGAAGATATCGTTTACCCTCTACTAATTGACATTGTTGAAAATGATGTTCGCTATCAAGAAAATCAATTAGTGTTTCAACAAGATAAAGCTCCTCCGCATTTTTCACAACGTGTTAGGGAGTTTTTGAACAGAGAGTTTCCAGGACAATTAATTGGGCGTAGAGGTGCTATTAAGTGCCCCCCTAGATCACCGGATTTAACTCCTTTAGACTTATTTCTATGGGGCTATTTAAAGAGTGGAATTTGCGCAACAGAACTGGAGTCTCTGGAAGAATTACGACGACGCATTGTTGAATAATTCCGTCTAATATCTCCACAAATGCTTCAGAATGTCAGAGCTCGTTTTGAACAAAATTTGTACTTTTGTATGGAAGCTGGTGGTCCACAATTTGAACACTTACTTAACGGAATAAACATTTTTAAACGTTTGGTTTTGTTTTTTAGTTTTTGTTAACGAAAAATTGACTAATTAGAGCATTTCTTATCACAATGAATGAAATAGGTCCTTGCAACTCCAACTGTGAATAATTTTTAAACGAGTTGATGAAACTTCAAAAAAACATTAGTGTGCTGAATTCAGAAAAGAAAGAGCTTTGAAATGACGTAAGACTCGACCCATGTTCCCTATTTAAAATATAAGGGTTGTTATCTCCACCCTTTAGGGGTTGATGTCACAAAATTCAGTTTTATGCCAAAACATGTCCCCCTTAGTATTAAAATTGACGTGTTTCAGCCTTTCTTTAAAAAAAAATTCTCTGGACGCCAATCGGTCTATTTCGTTTTCAATGCGCCACCCTGTATATATATATATATATATATATATATATATATATATATATATATATATATATATATATATATATATATATATTGTCCACTGTCCCAAAAACAATCTGAATCGTTCGTTTGTCGAGTGCTAACTGCATCCAAAATTTGAAGACGATATATCAATTCGTTCTAAAGTTATCGTGGCTAGAAACAGACAGACATACAGACCGACAGTTCGACAGTTCGACAGACCAACAGACCAACAGACCAACAGACCAACAGACCAACAGACACAAAAACTGTTCATTCCCAAATCATGTTTTCTAAATGGTTTTACACTTTTTAAGCCGTTTAATTTAAAAAAAAATTTGAAATTTTTGTCGCCGATGCCATACTTCCCCACGTATTGACGACGTGGAAGTAAAATAAGTTGATAATAGTTGCTAGGAAGGAAAACGTCGTATTTTAAATTTATAGTAGGGCTGATTGAAACCTAAACAGTTTAAATCAAAACCGGGTTACTATTCGCCTATTTTGAAATAACTCGAAAACGGAAGAACACAATCAAAATTCTTGCCCAGATATTTATTGACTCCTTATTTTCGCTACTGTCTTCCAATTTAGCCTGCCGTATCTTTTACCATAAGATCCCCGTGCTCTGATTTGTGTGCATCCTTGTTTTGAACACACTGTGTTTGGTTAAAAAGAAATGTTTTTAACAAGTTATAATGGAAATCACTTTTAGTTAGATGGGGATGAGCTTACTGCGTCAAAATAGAAGTAACCTTTTTTGGTAAAAATGTTTTGTAAATTCTATTTATTTTTACAGAATAGAACGGATATGTCTGCCCGTGAGAAAACGAGAACTTATCTAAGACGAGAAACTTCTCGTAATTTCAGCATGGAAGGGTTTAAGTTACATCAGGCAAGTTGAAAATAAATATCTGTAAGGTTGTAAATCTTTGCTGGTCCATTAGAAGGGTAGTGTTTACCAGTTTCCACCATAAATACCTTACAAGACATTCCCTCTTATATCTTCCTCTAAGAACTCCTTTGTTCAACATTCATTTCCGTCCCTATATTTTATATCGCCTAGCTTTTATGTTATATGTCCCTGTAATACGTTATATTGGAGGTAGTCTCCAAACAAATAAATAACTTATATGAAAAATTCACGGTGACATGAAGAAAATGGACCGAAAATCATGTCTCGTGACGGACAATACAATGTCAATAAATCCTGAAGAATATCTTTCCGAAGGAATATTGCTGAATTGTATTTTATCTGAGGACACGGGAAAGGAATGGACAAAGAGCTAAATTTATAGAGCTCGAGACTTTATTGTCGATATTAATTTTGCATGAAACGGTTTCGATTATTTGGTTTCTATAGCCAGGAGAATACAGCTTGCTGAACGGCTTTTTACATGATTTAACGAAAGTGTTTTCTTGAGAAACATTGAAAAGCTAATCTAAGCCTTAAAACATGTGTATATTTTAAATAATTATAAACAATATAGTCTTTGTATTTTTTTGGTTTTATTAATTTATCCCCCAAAAACAGACATTATTATTATTATTATTATTATTATAAACAGTCTTAGATTTCTCCTGATACGTACAATTAATAAGCAGATAGATACTCACATAAGCATAGCTCGTTTGTGAGAAACATTCTGACTCTGACACATCATGAGACACAATACGGTTGATTCGTGATATCCGTGTGTTTAAAAGGCTTGTCCGAAATATATATATATATATATATATATATATATATATATATATATATATATATATATATATATATATATATATAGGGAGAAGGGTTAAGGGCAAAGCCGCAAGGAGACAACCGCATACACGTGTTTCAAGCTTAGTAGCCATCATCAGTACGGTATAGCCAGGTGAAGATGGGAACACTCTGGATGAAGACGCAAAAATACACGGAGTCACAACAGGCAACCAGTGCACATTTGCAGCAACATTTGGAAGACCCTCAATCCGAGAGAAACAACCAAAATAGCCACAGAGGCAAATAAATCACCTGCGTGGGCATCCGGAGCACAGGAAGTTATACTCACGCAGGTGATTTCTTTGCCTCCGGGGCTATTTTGGTTGTTTCCCTCGGATTGAGGGTCTTCCAAATGTTGCTGTAAATGTGCATTGGTTGCCTGTTGTGACTTCGTGTATTTTTGCATCTTCATCCAGAGTGTTCCCATCTTCACCTCATCAATTTTGACGTTACAAATCGTCATTGACATGTTTGGAAAAACAATATATATATATATATATATATATATATATATATATATATATATATATATATATATATATATATATATATATATATATATATATATATATATATATATATATATATATATATATATATTATTTGTATATATATTTATTTGTATATATATATATATATATATATATATATATATATATATATATATATATAAATTTTTAAGTAATATCTCTCGCATTTTTTGACCTTTTCAACCAGTAAAAGTGAATGTTTGTCTGTAATGTTTAATATATTTTGATTAGCGCACAAAATATTTTGATCTTGTACCCTCCTCTGACGTCCAGTGGTATAGAATGTTTTTTAGTTACATTCCTGTAACCTTTTTCAACTAAGACATGTAAATTTTAGCATATGGTGTACACTGTATAACAGAAACCTGAATATTAAATTTGGCGGCCATAGTTTTGTTATTTTCCAAAATACAAACATTGGTCCAACTTTTTTTGGCTAACGAAACCATCTAAGCATTTTATCCACCCCTCTTCTTCTTTACTTATCCCATATTAACTTTCTGGGGAAACTATTAAATACCTTCTCTATATCTGTTAACCTGAAAATTTGGATACTGCCATAAATAGGCACGACCTGTCTTTCTAGAATATTTTTATTTTGGCGGTGTTGCCGTTTCTACTCAAAAGTAGTAACAACTTTCTTATTTTTAATGAGACACCCTATATATTATTTTGTTTTTAGAATTTTAATTTCTTTGTGATATTTTTTTCTTAATAGGTTCCTATACCTATTTAGATCGGTTTTCGAGATAATACTTATTTAATTATTTTTTTCCTCAGAAAAATGGTCCCACTGTAATTTTAATTTAGCTGCTATTTGAACCCATAAAAGGCTGAAATTTTGCCCACGGTTTGGAAAGCCTTGTATTTAATAACTACCTGAATAAATTCATTTTATGTTATACAGGACGTAAAATTGATGATTTTAACGTGAGACGTAAAAAAGGCCAAAACTTTATTTTTTAAAATTCTGAAAGTCAATTAAATTTTCTCCAAGTTGATGTACCATAGTGGTATACCTAGCTCGTCAAGTTTTCGAAATAATCGTAATAATTAATGAAAAACACATTATCTTTACATAATTTGTATTAGTTGGTCATGCAACGCCCTCTGATTTGACAATTGCCTAATTGTTTACTGTGTTTGACAGACGCCGAAGTTTTAAGATTCATTTGCGATTTTCCATTTAATATTTATTTGAAAACAAGTTAAGATGGAGCGAAATAATTACTCAAATGAAGCTTTGATGACACTATTCATTCTTCATGGACAATGTGACAAAATTCTAGCAAGAACATGAATAGATTCGATGAAATGTATCATGAACTGCAACCAATAAGCGAAAGAAAGTTTATGCGAATACAAGATAATTTTTTCCATTATTATTTATTATTAGATTCTAAACATTTTACAACAAATTCTCAAAATATCCCCGATTGCTTCTAAGCACTTCAAAATCCGGCGATGTACACCATCAGTTGTCGCTTTATATATTTCATTAGCATCTAGTTGGTCGATGCAATTGGTCACACGTTGACGTAGCTCTTCTCTAGTGTTCACCGGCGTCTAGTATACCTTTTGTTTTAAAGTACCCCAAAGGTAGGAATCGAGGGGTAAAAGGTCGGGGGACCTTGCAGGCCAATCCCATGGGCCCAAACGCCTAAACCAGTGGTCATCAAATATCTGAAACAGCTCACGTGTTACCTCTTGCGTGCAATGTGCGGCTGCTCCATCCAACTGAAACCAGGCAGTACGGAAATCTTCTAATATTAAATTTTCCAAAAAAATTGATACTACTGTCCTTAAAATGTTGAGGTATTGATTGTTGTTTAATGGCTCATTCTAAATGAAAAATCTTATTTGGTTGTCTTTTAAGAGGCTAAAAACATTAAAACTAAATTTTCCTTAAAAGTCCCTCTGCTTGACCATACGTGCATTTTGGTCGGCCCAAAAATGTAGATCCCTTCTATTGATAATGTCTTCTCTCGAAAACTTCGTCTGTCCATATTATTTTTCTCAAAAAGTAAGGATACTCTTCAATGCGTATTAGGAGTGTCTCACAATGTTGAATGCGACGTTGGTAATCATCTGGTTTCAGGTGTTGAAGTGTTATACATTTAAAAGTATGCATGTTGTGATTGGCCAGAATATTTTGCACCGCATAATAAGTTACGCCTAAATCATATGCTGCACTTTGGATGGAAGTTTGTGGATATGCGTGGAAATAGGCTAAAACGTTCACTATATTTTCTTCATTCGACGTTACAGGCCTTGGCAAACTTCGAGTTGTCCCAAGTTTTGAACCATAATTGATAAAATTATCTTGTATTCGCATAACCTTTCTTTCGTTCATTGGTTGCAATTCAGGATACATTTCATTGAATTTTCTACATGTTCTTGCTACAATTTTGTCACATTGTCCATGAATGAACTTCATTTGAGTAATTATTTCGCTCCATCTTAACTTGTTTTCCAATAAATATTAAGTGGAAAATAGCAAATGAATCTTAAAACTTCGGCGGCTGTTAAACACAGTAAAAAATTAAGCAATTATCAAATCACTTGGCGTTCCATGGCCAACTAATTCAAATTATGCGAAGATCATGTGTTTTTTAGTAATTATTGCGATTATTTTGAAAACTTGACGGGTTAGGTATACCACTATAGTACAACAACTTGGAGGAAATTTAATTGCCTTTCAGAATTCCAACTAATATACAGTGTGTCCTATTTGAAAAAAAATAGTTTTCGCTTTTTTGTTTGTCACGTTAAAATCATCCATTTTAAACCGCCTCTATAACATGAATTTATTTATGTAACTATCAAATACCAGTCGTTTGCAAACTGTGCCCAAATTTCAGCCTTCTATGAATTCAACTAGCAGCTAAATTAAAATTTTAGTGGTACCAGTTTTATGAGAAGAAAAAATTAAATAAGTATTATCTCGAAAACTGGTGTAGATAGGTATAGGAAGCTATTAAGAAAAAATGTTCATAAAAAAATTTCAATTCTAAAAACAACATAATATTTCCGCGTGTCCTATTAAAAATAAGAAAGTTGTTACTACTTTTGAGTAGAAGCGGCAAACCGCCAAAAAGAAGATATTTTAGAAAGACAGATTAATCCTATGTCCCGTTTTCCATAAACGTCTAACCTACCATCGACCATCAATGACCCTCTGTATATATATATATATATATATATATATATATATATATATATATATATATATATATATATATATATATATATATATATATATATATATATATATATTTGTGTGTGTATGCAAATACTTACAATAAATTCTAAAGTAAATAATATTATATAATATATAAATATAAAGGATTATAGGCTTTTCTACCAGACAATATTTTATTTTTAAAGAACCCTACGCGCCGAGGTTCATCTGGACCATCTGCGGGGCTTAAAGACCTAGAATATTAAAAGTTGGTTGTGAGAAACTATGTTTCTAGTCAGTCTTACATGCGAGCATTACAGAGGCTAGCATAATTTCTACTAGCTACAAAAAGCAGAAAAGTCCACACAAATTACCGTCATACAACAAAACTAAGCCCGAACGGCCATGTAAGTTGAGCTGACAGAGTGTCAGGAGTTAAAACAGCATTTTTTAGACATTAAAACAGGACTAACTCGCGCAATTATAACACTCTGAAGCAGTACCTACTTTGTTTCTTCTCCACATCAATGACCTCCTCTCTAGCACATCCAACCCAGTTCACAGTTACGCGGACGACAGCACCCTCTACTCAAATATACAATATTCTAAGCCTGTCTCTTTAGCCCAATTATATGAGGATCGCAGACTCATGGAGGGTTCTGTCTCCGTGGATCTTCAAAAAATATTAGACTGGGGAAGTAGAAATCTTGTACAACTCAACCCCACCAAATCTCAGTCTTGCTTTCTTTCTCATAAGAGATACACCAGCCCTAGACCCATCACAACGAACAACCAAGTTATTCAAAGTAATGAGTCCTTTTCACTTGTTGGCATTTCCCTGGATCGAAATCTCATTTGGCACCAACATGTCACATCAATTGCAGAAGCGGCTGCTAAGAAATTAGGTTTCCTTGCTGCCGATTCTACACTCGCTATCCTGGACTCTATTCAGAAGAGAGCTATACGTCTCACCGGTGACCCTACCCTCACCCAAAGGCTGCCATCCCTTGCCAACCGATGTGCCGTTGGTGATCTTTCTCTCTCTCTCTCTCTCTCTCTCTCTCTCTTTCTCTTTTATAGATATCTTCACGGGCACTGCTCAGAGGAGCTTTCTTCCATAGTTCCTCCACCTGCTGCCCCCAACAGATCTACCAGGGGGAACACAACGAATGCACCCTTTTACTGTCCAGGTCACCAGACATAGAACATCTTGTTATGCCCGCATTTTTGTCCCGAGGGCTTCCATGTTGTGGAATTCCTTGCCGGCACATTTTTTTTCCTTCTCCTCCGAACCTCAAAACCTTCAAATCCAGAATTAACAAGTTGCCTCTTTCCTTCTTGTCGACACCTACGGTACGATAGTATTTAGGCGGTAAGCCCTCGTGGTGTGTTGTTGAAATATAAAAAAAGTCAAGAAAACCTTCAATTCCTGTTCCTTTAAGAATGTCCAACCCAGACGTGTTGATGTTTAGAAATAATATTATAAATCCTTGACACCAGGAAGCAGTTTCAGCCCACTACTGGTAACACATTTTTCAATACTATAAAATATAAGCTATCCTAAAAACTTTTATTAATCAATAATGAATATCACCGCCAGCGTTATAGGAATATTAGAGAACTAAAATTCTCATTTTCGCGTCTCTGGAAGTAAAAACTCAACCGAGAGGAAAAGGAAGTCTTGAAAAGTTTGCCTAGTAAAAAAGTTAATAAAGTAGCATGTCAGAAGGACGAACAGAGAACTTTTTCCCCTTTTGAGAACTTTAAAACTTTTAAAGTATAATTAACATGCGGTAGAATTAGTTAACATCAGCTGAGAATAGCTCTGCATGATGATATATATCCAAGGAGTATATAAAATAGTGTAGTTTGGGAGGCCGTAAATTTAGGAAAAGTTATGGCTGCGATGTTAGATAATAATAAACAACTTTACAGTAGAAATGTTTTATTTAAATGTTTCTAGTCTATTTAAAATTGATATATAGGTCACGTTGTGTAAAGAGACGTTATACCAGGGTACATTGACATACAGGCTGATTCTTTACGAGTTCCTATTAGTCGTTTTGGAGAAACTAGACTGATTTGGATTCTGAACATTTGTAGTATGAGGTTTACCAATATGTCCAATCCATGTAAAATACTTAGAACATCGCGCGACTTCCGGTTATACCGGAAGTGGACACTAACTCGCTTATTTTAAATAGAACGCCCTGAATATTATTACAGATTCAGTTACAGCTGATCTTGACAATTCTCCCAACATACGGTTTTGCTACTTTATACTGAATGTTTCACGAGATATGGCCGTTTTTTTACAAAAATATGTCCCCTTCAACGCCCTGTATCTTATTAATGGATGCAAATTGGAAGTTCTTTGTTATGCTTATTTTATTTCATTATTGTATATTTTAACTTAGTACACACAATCTTCCGACAAATTGATTGTTGTCTACGGGGTGATTAAAAACGCTTATGCGCAGATATCTCATTTTTTTCAAATGGATCACCCTGTATATTATAATGCTATTGGCAAGATAATTTACTACTCTTCGAATTTTGTTAATCATTACCTATACTCAAACCGTACGGTTTTTGAGATATTCAGCTTCGAAATATGTAAGATGGGTATGTATTATGATTCCTGTAGAGTGTCATGGAAAATACCAAACAGTAACTAAATTTTCAGTTTGACAGTTATGTTTTGAGTTGAGTAATACAACTACGTTAACTTTACTTCTCTGCACAAAAATTCAGTTTGATCTCAAAAAAACACTATGATGTACTCAAATTGTGATTTTATTAATCTGCTACTAGTTCACGAAGAATTCTGACGAATGTCAGCAAGAACATGTGTATTTGCAGAACCATATGTAGACTTGCCTACACCTTCCCATGAAACTGTTGATGCCGTTATTAGAAACTTACCACACTGTGAACCAGTTACGTCAACAAACAAACTAACTGAACTAAACAACGAAACAAATTAAAAATAAAAATCAAACAAACACTGAAATATGAGAAAATTATATGTATACTTACTATAATAAATGCTCGAAGACATCGCCCTGCTGTTGCAAACATTTATTTGCTCGCTGAACTATTTCAGCGATGGCCTGCTCCATCTAGTTTGATGTCAGCAACGCAAAAGCATCTCGAACTCGTCTGATCATGTCGTCCTTAGTCGTAATCGGATGTCCATACACTAAATTCTTTATGAATCCCCAAATGAAGTAGTCTAGGGATAAAAAGTCCGAAGAACGTGAGGGCCAGACGTAAGGATCTCTATTTGCTATCTACCTGCCAGAAAACATTCGTTCCAGTGCATCACTAACAGCTCTGGTACTGTGCGGTGACGCGCCATCTTGCTGGTAGCATGTCTGATTCCTTTCCTCGTCTGACATTCCACCTAATTGTGGTTGAATGACGGTCCTCAATATTTCTAAATAACGTTCCCCAGTAAGATTCTCGTTATAGAAGTGGACACATAATATTCGATCACCTGGAAATAATAACAAATCATAATAATAATGAGTGGGTTGTGTTACCTTGAATTTCACAATATGGAATCAGAATTTAAGAAAATGAGTAAGCCGTACTTCTTACTGAGTCTTACTTAGTCTGTTGGAAAATAATTTGAAATAAAACTTTCATGTCTACGTACCTTTTATTGCACAGAATACATTAAAGGACCACCCATTTTGAAATCCTCTTCGCCAAGTTACATGAGGATTTTCGGAAGCCCAGTAGTGACAGTTGTGTCTATGGAACATTCCGTCATTCGTGAATTTCGCCTCATCAACCCAAATGACATTATTCAAAAGATTCTCATCCTCATCTTTCTGCATTATAAGCCATTCACAAAAGTTGACTCTTTTTTCCAAATCAGTGCTTACCAGGGCATGTACTGTGCTGTAGCAGTAAGGTATCCATTTATGTTTTTTCAAAATTCTTTGAATCGTTGAAAATGAGAGTCGCAAGTGACGCATTAATTCTCTTATAGAAGCATTAGGATATGCAGTCCGAAACGCTAAAACATTCACATCATTCTTTTCATTATCAACTTCACGTTTTGTACTGACATTTTTTGCTGTAAATTATACATGTTGTTGTAAGTTTCTAATAACGGCATCAATAGATTTATGGAAAGGTGGAGGTAAATCTGGATATCGTTCTGCAAATAAACGACATGTTCTTGCTGACATCCGGCGGCATTCTACGTGAATTAGTAGCAGATTGATAAAATCCTGATTTGAGTATCCAGATCTTGCCATTGCTTTTTTGCAATCAAACTGAATTTTTGTGCAGAGAAGTAAAGTTCACTTAGTTGTATTTTTTCCCTCAGAGGCTCGCCCGCGGCCTTGCCGCCCCGATAGCACTGTAACCTTTGGTTGATTGTGCATACCCTTAGTCTTACTTCACCCATTCCAGAATCACTCTGCCTTGAACTAGTCTGCACCGCGCTTGGTAGGGTGAAGTTTTATATTGCTCTATCTCCGGTCTAGACTGACCGTAGATCAATTGTCTTTTGTGGTCCAGCGCTTTACACTCGCACAAGATGTGCTGGGCTGATTCCTCCCCCTCGCCGCCGAGTCTGCATGCGAGGTCCCCTTCGAACCGCCCCATTTTATGCAGGTGTTTCTTGACGGCCATGTGTCCCGTCAAGAGACCTGTTGTGTTTCTGAGCTGTCCTCTGCTAAGCAGCTCCACAGCTCTTTTTGAACTGGGTCCGTCAATTATTGACTTCCCATGCCTGAGCCCTGGACAATCCGCCAAGTACACCTTGTGTTGGTTTCTGACCCAGGACTTAATGGCTCCCCTGGCAGTGCTCTTTGTCACGCCCAGAGCCGATTTTGGTCCCATAAATGGTTCTGATGACCCTCTCTTCGCGAGACTGTCAGCTTCTTTAACTAACTCAACTCAAAACATAACTGTCAAACTGAAAATTCAGTTACTGTTTGCTATTTTCCATGACACTCTACAGGAATCATAATACATACCCCTCTTGCATATTTCGAAGCTGAATATCTCAAAAACCCTACGGTTTGTGTGTAGGTAATGAATAACAAAATTCGAAGAGTAATAAATTATCTTGCCAATGGCATTATAATATACAGGGTGATCCATTTGAAAAAATGAGGTATCTGCCCATATGCGTTTTTAATCACAACGTAGACAACAATCAATTTATCGGAAAATTTTGTGTATTAAGTTAAAATATACAATACTGAAAAAAATTATGCATAACAAAAAACTTCCAAATTGCCACCATTAATAAGATACAGGACGTTGAAGGGGACATATTTTTGTAATAAAAATGGCCATATCTCGTAAAACACTTAGTATAAAGTAGCAAAACCGTATACTGGGAGACTCGTCAAGATCAGCTGTATCCAAATCTGTAATAATATACAGGGCGTTCTATTTAAAATAAGCGAGTTGGTGTCGACTTTCGATATAACCGGAAGTCACAGTATGTTCTAAATATTTTAGATGGATTGGACATATTAGTAAACCTCATACTACAAATTTTCAGAATCCAAATCAGTCCAGTTTCTCCAAAACGTCTAATAGGAACTCGTAAAGAATCACCCTGTCTCGCCACCCTGGAGACCTTCCAGTAAGGAAAATTGACTTTAGTTCCTAAACAACATAAACTTAGATCTGGCAATAAAGCAACCGAATGAACTTGATGAGACCGTAAACTATTTTACTGAGCTGACCCAAGAAGCAGCGTGGAAAAGCAGATACCGCTGCAAGTGCGACAACTGATAGAAAAACCTCAAGCTAGAAGAAACTTGAAAAAAATTTCATGAAAATTCGCAAACAATTTTTTCAAGAAAATCCGAAAACATTTTTTTATGTTAACTTATTAAATATTTATCATTAATTACCAAAATTTCACCAAAAAATATTACAACAAATGATTTCTACGGACGCACAAAAAAATTCTGCACAAACTGGCTAAGGAGTAGAAAAAACAATACATAAATATTAAATTATATATGTAATCTATAATTAAAATTGAAAATAAAATAATTTGTTTGCACGATAATCCATTAAAAATGCATTTTCGACGAATTCCGTTCAAAAAATGTTGCTTCAATTGAATAATTTTTGATACAAAAATTCCCAACAAATGTTTCTTCAAAGAAAATTCTTTAACCCCATTTCGACGGAAGTACAAAAAAATTTATGCAAAAACTGGCTAAGGAGTAGAAGAAGGAATACATAAAATTCAAATTATATACCTAATCTAAAATTGAAAATAAAATAATTTGTTTGCACGAAAATCCATTAAAACCTTGTTTTCGATTAATTTCGTTTAAAAAATGTTCCATCAATTTAATATTTCACACAAAAATTCGCAAAAATTTTTTCTTCAAAGAAAATTCATTAAATTCATTTATACGAAAATTCGTTATTAAAAGAACATTTTGTACAAGAAAATCAACTAATGAAGATAAGTTAAATAAAATAAAAAATATATAAAATATGATCTAAATACAGAATTAGATACTTATTCTGTAGCTTCACAGAGAAAAATATTTTTCCTGTAGATGCTGTAAAAATTTAATTCGGTTGTAGAGAAGAAAACAAACTATTTTGATGTTACAAATATCTACGTCTATGTTAACTGTGGAACGGTTTTACCAACTAAAGGCAACAACAGCTGCTATTAAACTTAAATTAAAAGTCTTATAAGTGCTTATCTTTCATTAGTCATTTTTTCAACAAAAAATCGCAAAAAATATTGTAATTACACATTCTGATCAGATAACGTTAATCAAATACAAAAAAGTGAAGAAAAAGAAATGGAAATTCAGTCAACAGTGAGATTTGAATCCGTGTCTCTTCGATCATGAGCCATCTAATCCTCCGATCACCGTAAGGGTTCGAAAACAATATGCAATAAAAGGTGTATATCCCGTAATGGTCTTCAGTTATTTATTTGTAATCTGTAAGGTCTTTAGAGGCATATTTTGCAACTATTTTAACAAATGAGAACAGTAGCATAAATCTAGAGCATTCTAATATAAATTTTATGCAATATGTACCATTCGTAAACCGCAATAATTATACTAATTTTGACGTTTCAAATCTCCAGTTTGACATTTACAGGAGAAAATTTATAAAATATTCAAAGTAATTTTTCTTGTACTTCTTGAACTTCTTTCGCCATGAAAAAATAAACGTTGTCTGCGATATTAAATAGATTTTGTTCAACACATCCAATATTTTGGTTTACGTCTTCTCTGACTTTTAGTGGCACTAAAATTTTACTTCATTAAGTGCCTATAACTTTTTTCCTTGCAACATACGGACCCTGATTTTGGTGCAGTTTGGTTTTTACAACATAAACCAGCTTGCCAAATATGGTTGCCATAGCCTTGTTATTTCCGGAGATATGATTTTTTTCCAGAAGAAAACCTAAAATTTTTCTGGAAAAACTGGTCAGATTTTCCTGGATAACGAACTTGTCTAAGCCACTTGCAAAATGAATTTATATATATATATATATATATATATATATATATATATATATATATATATATATATATATATATATATATATATATATAAATGAAAATTGAAACTGACCTTGGGTATGTGTTCTAGCGGTCCTAATTCGCGCTCATTTGAAGAAATTTTTTCAAAATTCAAAAGTGTAGATCTCCTCATTAGTGATTTTTTTAAAGAAAAAAGCAAACTACACATCAAAATTTAGATTTCTATGTTACAAGAAAGAAAAAGTAATAAAAAAATATTTGGTGCCAGATTATTTCTATGAAAATTCATTACCATAACGAACTAGCTGCGTCCAAACTTTTTAATAAATAAGTTAATACATTATACTTTAAGTAAAAATAAATATAGCAGACAATTAAGGTATAATAAGAACGAGGCTAAATAAAACGATTACGCTGCTTGCCTAGTACAGAAATTAATTAATAAACGGAAAATGTTAGCGGAGTCAAAGACCCTCAGAAAAGAGAAAGCGAAAACACCTTTGTTTGCTTACGATTTGAACCCAAACACGAGAGATCTAGATAGCTTTTGGGAACGCCAATGTGCAGCTAATATTTTCGACCAAAAATACTTTCAAAAATCTGTTGTGTAATGGAAAAGATAAGGATAGTGCCACTAAGATGTCGGGATCTATGAAATAAGTTTTAAAGGTTGTGATCTTTACGTCGTGCAAACTAAAAGATCTATTGAAATAAGATTTGAAGATCATTTAGCACAACGAAGATACGGCGCTATAGATAGATCATGCATGACTCGACGTATTTGGGATAATAATCATAACGTAGATAAGAAGAATCTAAAATTAATCAAAAATGTTAAGATATAGTAATAATAAAACTTGTGTGAATTTAACACCTTCGTCTATGTGCAGTTTATTGATAGCCCACTTTACAAAAGATCCTTACAAGGAACGTGGCAATAAAGATAACGGAATTCAGACAGAGGGAGTTTCCGGTCAACAGGCAGTGAAAGTTTGTTTGTTTGAATCACCCACAAGCGTCTAAGATCGAGTACCTGCACACAATATAAGCACAGTTGTAATCCTCGAACATTTAGAATTTTTTATTCTCTGATGACTCTAACTTGCTTGGTAAAACGATCGTCAGGTCTTTTTTTAAATGTGCTTTGGTGATTTGGGTTCTCCAAGTGTGCTTATCAGTGCTCATCACAGGTTCCAATAATCACTTGATAAACGTTGTTTTTAACGTCAATCTATTTCGGCGACTATTCTCCAATCACTGACACCAGAAAACAGTTTCACTTCTCCATCCTGGAAAATTTTCTGAACCCCTGCATTTCTGTAAAGAGAGTAGGGATCGTTAACGTGCCCAACATCGGATGGACACGGGACGGACGGCTCTACACGTCCTCCAAAGGGCGTAAGATGCAGACAATCAACTTGCTCAAAAACAATACCACAACCTCGGTTGATATTGGCGAATTTTTTTTATTCGCTAATGAGGAGATATATATATATATATATATATATATATATATATATATATATATATATATATATATATATATATATATATATATATATCCGACCGATAACTCAAAAAATATTGGACCAATCTTGATAAAATTTGGTAAGTACCTTTCCTTTGCAAGTGGCTTGGTTAAGTTCGTTAGCCAGGAAATCGGACCAGGTTTTCCCAGAAAATTTTGTGTTTTCTTTCTAAAAAAAAATCCTATCTCCGGAAATAACAAAGCAAGGGCAACCAAATTTGGTACGCTTGTTTATATTATAAATGGTGGACTTTGTACCACAACTCTCTCTCTAGCTCTCTCTAGCTTTAAAGACAAAGAAGTTATGAGGTGTTAAAGAAACAAATTTGGAATTTTCCTCAAAACGCCAAACTCGCAATTTTAAACGTCAAAATTGGCAATCTTTAGGCAAAGAACGTGAAACAAATACGGATTTTGAAAAGAAAATGTTGCAACAAGAGTGTTCTGCAAACCCTTAAGTTTCAGACTCAACGTCATTTCCCTTCATTTTGCTAAAATATTTAAAGAAAATTCATTTTGAATTGACCCTTTCTCTGATGCTTTGGCTGGCAGTTTAGTTAAGTTGATGCTTTCGCTGTAGGTTTAGTGAAGTTTATGGTTTAACGGTCTATAATTTTTAGCTGATTTTCGTAGAACAAATTCGTAAATGCATTTTTGCATTTTTCATTTAAATGTGATGCGTTTGTAAGGACAAAATCCGGACGCAGTAAGTGCGTTTTGGTAGCGAATTTTCGGTAAATTTACAGTTTAGCTCCCGAAAGCTTTTCAAAAAACTGTTTTCAGAAACCTGCCTAGGCCCCCCTGGATCCACAAACCCCAAGAAAAAATGCTTGTTCACACCCCCCAAGGAAGTTACGGGACCAGGAGTGAGTAGGGGTGCTGGGCGTGGTAAGTAGTAAAAAGGCAATATGAGCAGAAAATTCGAATAAAACAGGCTTCAAAGCTGTCTTTTTCAAATATTGAAGCCATATCCCCCTTAAACCCTGCCTACCCCGCACAGCACCCCTATCCCCCCGGGTGCCGTAACTTCCTTGGCGAGTAGGAACAAAACATTTTTCTTGTGGTTAATGCAGCGAGGGTGGTTGATGCACGCGAGGGGGAAGGAAAATCCCCACGACGAAGCAACAACCTCCCCAACCCCCACCCCTGTCACAAGTCGAGTCGGGGGGGGGGGTCTGCTCCGTCGTAGGCATCCCCCCCTAGTGTGCATACAACCACCCTCGTTGCATAAACCACAAGAAAAACTTCTTGTTTATACCTCCCAAAGAAGTTACGTGACCTGGGGCAAATAGGGGGTGCTGTGCGAGGTAGGCAGGGTTTAATGGGGATATGGCTTCAAATAGACAGCTTTCAAGCAGTTTTCTTGGCATTTTCTGCTCATATTTTCTTTTTACTACCTACCCCGCCCAGCACCCCTATTCACCCCTACTCCCGTAACTTCCTTGGGGGGTGTTAACAAGAAATGTTTCTTGTGGTTTGTGCATCCAGGTGGGATCCTAGTAATGTTTCTGAAAACAATTTTTTGAAAAGCGTTCAGGAGCTAATCTGCAAATTTACCGAATTTTCATTAAATCCTTCAAATTTCGATAACTCAATTTGCTATTAACTTAAGCTTTGTTGGTTAGGAAACCAACGTTTAAGTTTCTTTTCGGAAAATTTTTGTATATTTTCAAACAATAAGTAATTTTGATAAAATATAGTACATTGTTTCTACTACATAGGCTATACCGGTAATCAGATTGATGCTTGCTCGCATTTGCTATAAAAAACTTTTTTTATGGAAATTCATTTCCATAACACACTTGCTGCATCCAGACTTTTGAAGAATGTTTATATATTTTCAAACAATAAAGTTAATTCGATGAAATATGGCACATTGTTTCTACTATATAGGCAACCAAGTTTGATGCCTGCTTTCATCAAAGAAATACATTTGCTATTAAACTTTTTTTTTAATTCGCTATCATAACGCACTTGCTGCGTCCAGACTTTTTACTTGTACAGTATGTACCGAAAAAGTGAAAGGGAAACACTGGGAATCAAACCCGGTACCCTTCGACTCAGAAGTACACGCTTTTCAACTTCAATAAACTTTATTTATATCACTTATAATATTTACAATGTAATGTACAATAATTAGAGTGTGTTACAATGCAACAGCGAGTTATTAAATCGCTTTTACAAAGTATATTTAAAAATATAAGTACAAGGTCTTGTTTACATTTGTGTTTTTTGTTTGTTTGTTTGTTTATGTACAAACGTCTACAGATGAGATAAACTTATAGATAGGATTTAACAAAATGCCAGGAAAAATACGACTAACAAAAACCTGATTTATAAATCTAGTTTTAATATTATGACAATGTATTTAATTATATTGGTTTACTAAATAAATATTATACAGACACACGTATACATATATCTAAATTATACATATAGATTATTTACAATTGTTCTAAAATTACCGAAATCTTAACTACACTTAACATTATCAACGGGATGCTTATGCCTAATTTTTAACCAGTTCATTTCTGTAGTGTATTTAACATTATTATTTAACTTTGATATGTTTCTTGGTAGAATTTCATATTTTCATAAGGGAGCCTATGTTTCTTTATAAAAGGTAAGTTGTTTACCCTATGAGTAGATAGTGAGTAAAGAAATTCATTATGGGAGAGTTGTGTGCTATAAAATTTATTTGATGTAATTAATATTTGACAATTCATGCAGGTCTTTGATTTTTTCATATCTATTTTTGTTGAGGGCAAGTCGCAAACACTTATTTTGAAATCACTGTAACTTGAGTACGTGGGTTTTTGACGCACTGCACCAGACGGGTGCAACGTAAATCAATATGGGCATGATTATGGTTTTATACAATAATAATTTGTTTTCAGCCGTGACTCCGCTGTTTCTGTGCATAAGGGAATAAAGTAACCTAAGTGCTCCGTGAGCCTTGTGGAGTGCATTTTGAATATGAAATTTATAAGTCAATCCTCTGTCAAGTGTAACACCTAAGTATTTCACCATTTGATGCAATGTGATTATTTTCTGGGTAATTTTTAATTGCTGAAACATTTTTGTGTTTTTAATTTTTTTGGAAAAGACCATAGCTTCGCATTTAGAAGGATGTACATTAATTTTTCAAAGATTAAAATATTTTTCCAGGTGAAGATGAATCTGAACTTGTTTAACTGCAACTATTGCACTGAAGGAGTGTGCATAAATTGCAGTGTCATCTGCAAATCATGCGGTATTAGTATTCTGAAACTGTGGTATATCATTTATATAAATTATAAAAAGTTTTGGTCCGATAATTGATCCTTGAGGGACTCCTGCATGAATACTTTTGATTCCAGATGTAGCTTCATTTATAATTACAGAGAATTTTATGTTACTGAGATGGCTATGTAAGAGCTTAATGAGGTATTTCGGAAAGCCGCATTTCATTATCTTATATATTAGAACCACATGCCAGACTCTGTCGAAGGCTTTTTCGATGTCTAAGGTAGCCATCACAGTGGTTTTATCCAAATTAATTATAAATAAATTTATATAAAATATAAAAAGTTTTGGTCCGATAATTGATCCTTGAGGGACTCCTGAATTAATACTTTTGATTCCAGATGTAGCTTCATTTATAATTACAGAGAATTTTCTGTTACTGAGATGGCTATGTAAGAGCTTAATGAGGTATTTCGGAAAGCCGCATTTCATTATCTTATATATTAGGCCCACATGCCAGGCTCTGTCGAAGGCTTTTTCGATGTCTAAGGTAGCCATCACAGTGGTTTTATCCAAATTATAATTAAATGAGAAGTACACGCCCTTACCACTTAACCACCGAGGCTCAACTTAATAAACCAATATTATGAATACCTATTACGAAGTATGACTTGTTTAAAGGTTTGCGTTTAGAAATCGATTGATTATCCTGTGAATCGCCATTATACATTTATTCTATGACATCTAGAAAATACGGTAACACAAGAACTGCTACAGCAGACATAACTACTTGAAAATCCATTATTTATTCCCGATAGAGACGTCTCATTAGTCTCGTTATTTCTTATGTCGTAGACACAAATTGGATACAAAACACAAAGTGGAAACGACGTCTGTAAAGTTTAGGAAGCAAAAAGGTTAAAAGGTTTAATGCAAAACACACAGATTTTTTGCTCTTTCTACAACTTTCAAGTCGTAATTAACATTCTGTGAAGTTGGCTGGAATTAACTAATCCCAACGACGTCATATTGTCGAGTGATGTTATTTAGTTTACAATATGCTGCCGTTAGCTAAATAAGTTTATAACAAGCAACAGCATCAATATATCGGGGGATTTAGATGCCACTTTTGTTCAGTTCATATTTTTAAAATAATAATTTCATTTTTCTGTTAGTCACGAATCTTTCTGGCTAACAGATCTGAAGTATTGTCTCTCTTAACAATTTACATTTTTGGTGCTTTCCATCCTCTAATTTTTCCTCATATGACCCTTTTCGCATTTATACCAACCCTCACATCTCCCGAGATCTCTCCCTGTTCAGCACTCCCGCTTCTGTACGGTTTGTTTAGATCGCGACTCGTGTTTCCTCTTTCACCTTGACTTACGCAGCCCATGAGTTAAAGTTCTTGATCTTCCCGTTCATGGTAGATGTAGACAACTTAAAATGGTAGGAACCTGTGACCCTATTCTGCTTCATCGCAAAGTTTTCTCTTGCGATTTTTTTTGTCTTGCGATTTTCCAACGGGCCTTGCTGTATCCTGCTGTCCGTCTCCCCACGCACATTCTCCCGTATCGGGCTTCTGATTAAATCTATTAAGGTAGCCCTTTAAAGGGACCATGGCCAGTCAGCAGGCTCACCGCTCTATGGCATCAGGCCTTGAGGCTCGCAATATAGTAATTATGTACCGATGTCCCACCCTTAGTCTCCTCATCCCAGTGCCTGTGTCACTCAGCATGAGCGAACTTCGTTATATCATTCTGCCCGTAATCAGAGCATGTACCCTCTAGTGAAGTATAAAGGGTCCCTTTTGGCTGCTTTGGGTCTCATGTAGGTCTTTGGAATACCTTCACTACCCCACCACATGTTTATTTGCGTTCCCGCGAATTCTTTTGCTTTATTCTGTAGAAGCCGTCAGCAGTTCCTTCCGTTCTTCTTGTCAGCATATCTAGGGCGACACTGCTATGGGAGGCGATGTTTACAATTCCATCCTACGAGGTGGTAGGTTTTTCCCCTGTCGCAATGATAGGAAGAGCCGACATCGAAGAATCAAAAAGCGACATCGCTATGAACGCTTGGCCGCCACAAACCAGTTATCCCTGTGGTAACTTTTCTAACACCTCTTGCTGAATACTCTTCAAGCCAAAAGGATCGATAGGCCGTGCTTTCGCAGTCTCTATGCGTACTAAACATCGGGATCTAGCCAGCTTTTGCCCTTTTGCTCTACGCGAGGTCTCTGTCCTCGCTGAGCTGGCCTTAGGACACCTGCGTTATCTTTGACAGATGTACCGCCCCAGTCAAACTCCCCGCCTGGCGGTGTCCTCGAATCGGATAACGCAGGAGCTTAATACGGCGACCGTAACGATGACGCGAACGCCAACGGAAAGTAACCGCGCGAAACGGAACGCACCGAAAGACGCCGGTTACAAAGCACGGAACGCCACTCTGTGCGCTTGGCTCAAGAACACCGTGACAGCCACCGCTCGTGAGCGAAGGTGCCTCATGAGTAAGTAAAGAAACGATGAAAAATTGTGCCAAGTGCACCGGGTACCCGTCTTGAAGCTTCAACTTTTCGCTGCTGATTACTACTCCTGCTCTTATTAAACGATGGCGACAATCTTTAACGTGCCCGCATGGCATACGGCACCAACGGCTCGCGCCTTCTTAGACACTCTATCTAAAAAACCTATCAAAAATTTTAATCATAAATATGCAGTTTTCTTTTTGACAGCATATTAAAGACATTGAATATTTTACCCAGAGTAATCTATGAACATAGTGTAAACTACACTTATCGTAAGCTTCCATAAACGTCGCGAGTAGGTATCAAAATTCTCAAACTGAATTTAGAAAGTCTCGTCGCGCACTAGAAACCCTTACAGTTACCACTGTCCACTGTGATATACATCTCTGGGATTATAGATATTCTCACTTGACTAGCAGCACACAATACCATGGCTATTAAGTAGATGATGACATTCCGAGCACACTCTGATCAGAAATACATAAATAATATTCCTGATGTGTCAAGACAAAACACAAGATCTAACAAAGGCAACTCTGAGCTTCTAAAAGTAGCACCTTTCTGCATTCTGACAACTATTTCAATTCTAACACTCTTCTTACAATAATAACGGAAATGGCTATTGTAAACGATTCCCGTGACCAAGCATATCCAGATCTAGATATTTCTGGAGCTATGCAGAATCGACAAGAACGTGTCAGATTTGTAAGATGGACAATCGAATTTCAAGTTGAACTAGCTGGGCAAATATCAAGCGTTGTACTTAGAAAAATGAACTTGATATGTCAATCTCAGGAATCCGATGCGCAATTCTTTTTTGTCGTCAGAATCGAGATGAACTACATTGTAGCTCCAATAATAACGGATATGGCTATTGTAAACGATTCCCGTGAACATATCCAGATCTACATATCTCTGTAACTATGCCGAATCAACAAGAACGTGTTAGCTCCAAGAGATGGACAATTTGGTAGGCGGTAGTTAACTTTTCCTTTACGTGACAGTTAAGGATTTTTTTCACGCCCGAGGTGGTACCACCCCTTACATCAAGGGGCCGGTGAAGTCCTAACGGACGTTTCCGGTTCTGGTGTATGAGTCGATTTCCCTTATAAATGATGATGGCTCCTCCTTGTACAAAAGATTCCGGAGATAAATACCCCTCCATTCGGATATCCTGGAGAAATGTGTGCAGGGGGCGCCGGCATTAAGATTTAACATATCCTTTTCAAATATATTATGTGGCCAAAATTCTAACATGAACTACGTCCACCATTCCCTCCAGGCTGATAGTCAACTCCTCTTCCTCACCGAAATCCAAATCAGTGCCAAAATAGCCACTAATCACCTTAATTTCCCGGGGTATGAGCTCCTTACTTCCTTTAGATTGCATGGAGGTGTGTGCCTATACGTCCATAGCAATCTACCCTGCACCAGACTCCCCAATTTGGAAGCTCGAAGAAAAGACATACTTTGGATGAAACTCTCTCTCTCTCTCTCGGGGCTACAACTAACTTCACCTGTTGCATTTACCGGTCACCTTCTGACAACAATTTTGTCCAGCTCTTCGACTACCTTTCTGAAAAAACCGACCATCTCACTTCTGATTATCCTTCCTTCGAGGTCACTATTCTTGGTGGCTTCTATGTCCATGTATCGTTTGGCACTACAACTCTGCGAACTGGGACGAAATGCGGGATTACTTTTCCTGATCTCCATGGGCGTCTGTCCTCATCCTGACCCCTCTGATATCTTACAAAACGTCACCGACATCATCCAAGCTGGCATGGAATTATTTATTCCACGTACACAGAAAACCTCTTCAGCCACTCAAAATCCCTGGTTCTCTAAATCTTGTGACAAGGCCAGACTTGAGAAGGTGAAAGCTCACAAAACGGTTCTACACAATCACAGTCAAGAAAACCGTCAAGCACTTAACGACGCAAGAAACCGCTATGTCCGCATTCTTTCTGAGGCAAAAATTTCGTTTAATAACCACATCAAAACAAAGTCCTCTCAAGTTCCAACGGCAGCAAACCCTTTTAGACTCTTGCTAAATCTATTGGGAATAATTTCTGCAAGAGCACGTTCCCACCACTTGTTTCAGGGGATGAAATTGTTTCTGTCGCCCTAGGCAAGGCTGAACTTTTTGCCTCGTTGTTCGCCGGCAATTCTACTCTCAACCCACCTCCAAATGTTGTAACACCAACAGTCCCCAATGTCGCGCATAAAATGACAGATTTCATTTTCAAAACTAAAAAGGTACGAAAGATGCTCTCTTCTCTTAACACCAAAAAAGCCTCTAGCCTTGACGAGATTCCAGCAATTGTTCTCAAAAAATGCGCACCAGAACTTGCTCCTGTCCTGACTCGTCTGTTTCAGACATCTTACAATAGAGGCATATTCCCTAGTAACTGTAAAACTGCTCAAGTACAACCCGTATCCAAGAAAGGATCCAAACACTTCCTAGCACCTACAGGCCTATTTATTTCCTTTCAGTCGTCTCTAAAGTGATGGAGAAGTATATAAACACCGAATTACTAAAATTTCTTGAAAAACACAGTCTAATCCACGACAGACAGTATGGATTCCGTCAGCACAGATCAACTGCCGACCTCCTTTCCTTTGTCACCCATTCTTGGAACAAGTCCATGGACCTACACGGTGAATCATCGCTCTAGACATATCCAAAGCATTCGACCAGGTCTGGCACGCAGCGCTGCTTAATAAACTTCCGGCCTATGGCCTACCACCAAAACTCTGTACCTGGCGAGCAAATTTCCTCTCCAACCGGAGCAT
Organism: Tillus elongatus; assembly: GCA_964006375.1. NCBI lineage: Eukaryota > Metazoa > Arthropoda > Insecta > Coleoptera > Cleridae > Tillus > Tillus elongatus. Next base: position 19,758,215 of record OZ023268.1, on the reverse strand, counting down.
TTCTGTTATCGTGGATGGCCATTCCTCTAAGCTGTATCCAATTAATGCAGTAGTCCCTCAAGGTTTAGCTTTAGCCCCTACTTTGTTTCTTCTCCACATCAATGACCCTCTCTCTAGCTCACCCAGTTCACAGTTACGTGGATGATAGCACCCTCCACTCAAATATACAATATTTTAAGCCTGTCTCTTTAGCCCAATTATCTCTGTGAAACTTCAAAATATATTAGGCTGGGGAAGTAGAAATCTTGTACAATTCAACTCCACCAAATCTCACTCTTGCTTTCTATCTCATAAGAGATATACCAGCCCTATACCCATCACAATGAACAATCAAGTTATTCAAAGTAATGAGTCCTTTTTACTTGTTGGCATTTTTGTGGATCGAAACCTCAATTGGCACCAACATGTCACATCAATTGCAGAAGCAGCTGCTAAGAAATTAGGTTTCCTCTTCCGGGGTCGCAGATACCTTTAACCAGCTAATCTCTATACCTTATATACCTCACAAATAAAGCCAAACCCCGAATACTGCTCCCACATCTGGGGTGCCGCTGCCACGTCTACACTCGTTATCCTGGACTCCATTCAGAAGAGAGCTATACGTCTTATTGGCGACCCTACCTTCACCTAAAGGCTGCCATCCCTTGCCCACCGACGTGCCGTTAGTGACCTCTCTCTATTTTATAGATATCTGCGCGGGCACTGCTCAGATGAGCTTACTTCCATAGTTCCTCCACCGCTGTCCCCAATAGATCTACCAGGGGAACAAAGCGAATGCACCCTTTTACTGTCCAGGTCACCAGATATAGAACATCTTGTTATGCCCGCTCTTTTGTCCCGAGGGCTTTCAAGTTGTGGAATTCCTTCCCGGCACATGTTTTTCCTTGTCCTCCGAACCTCCAAACCTTCAAGTCCAGAATTAACAAGTTGCCGCTTTCCTCCTTGTCGACACCCACCATACGATAGTATTTAGCCAGTGAGCCATCGTGGTGTGTTGTTGAAATAATTTTAAAAAATCCAATTTTCGGTTGAACTAGTCGGGAAAATACTATTCGTTCCTATTTAGAAAACTGATCTTGATATGTCAGTCTCAGAAATTCGATGTCTAATTGTGTCTAAAGTCAAAGTCGACATACAAGTTAAACAACTTTCTGTATTTGAACCACATTGTAGCTCCAATAATAAGATAGCTACGGTAAACGATTACCGTGAACACCGTGTATAAAAAAGTTGTATGGAACAAGATTAGGAGTTTCTAGAAAAGTAAAAAAAGATAACATTGTAATATTTTGAGATAACAGCCTTCAAAAGGTTTCATCCAAAAATGCGTCATCAAGGATAAGAAATTAAAGAAATTTTTCCTAAATAATACTTGAAATAATCTTTCGAATTTTTTTTTCGAAGCTTTAGTTGCCATAGCTACCGAGATATGAATGTCGCTCACCTACTGAATCACCCGGGCTATCTACGATACACTTTTGAAATAGTTTTACCACTATTACATATGTTGTATGAGGTACTATCAAAGCATGTTAGTTTTATTCGTGACCGCTAAAAAAAGCCCAAAACTCAATGTAAATGACCATACCCCTTTGTTTGCACAATTTTTTTTAAACCGATATAATTGGGCTAGCTAACATGAAATTACACAAGCGATTAGCAAGTGTCACAGCGCTACCAAACGGCAAAATAAAGTTTTGTGAAGCCAGAGAAATAATCCCTACGTTCTTTATTTATTTGCAAACCTGAAAAAAATATTTAAAGATCAAACATTTTTGACCAACAACAAAATTATATGTGAGGTAGAGGTGTGCTTTGAAAACCAAGGCAATGTTTTTAAGAAGTTTGGAATTGCCTTATGAGTGTTCTGCTACATATGTAAGTCTCCAACGAGATTATTTCGTTAAAACAATTAAATCTTGTTGTTACAAACTACTGCGTTTTCTATTGTAGGCTTTTGATACCTTTGATTGCCATAATATCAAAAAGGAAAAACTAAAAATTATCTAGACTGTGTAAATTATAGTAAGTTAAAGGTGGGATAACATTTATTTTAGCATCGTTGTGAACTTAAGTCGGGATCATTTGTTGCCAGAAACACCTGCAGTTTTTTTTCCAAGGGACAGCCTGCTTTTCCCAACAAATTACACAATATATCCGCCTGCAGTTGCTTCATAGCTTTGCCTAAAACAATTTTAATTGGCACTTCGAATAGCACTTAAAAAGTGTTTATACTCTTTTGCATGAAAGTTTTACTCCCTTAACATAATCTATTCAGAACATTACAAAACCCACAAAGAATACTGATAGTTAATTTGAGCCAATAAGGCAAATTTGGATACATCATTTGATGAATTTTATTTTAAAATAACGAATTTCTACATATACTAAATACAGACCCTATTTACCGCTCTTATACCTGCACGCATCCAAAAACACACACATACAAATAGATTTAAATTTCAAACGCACTAATTAATTGAAGCCCGTAAATAAACAGTTGATGCTTAGCAATTCTAATTAATGAAAATATGAATAATGTATATGCAGGATAACATGCTCCTGTGCAAAACTAAATAACAGGCATAACAGAGCAAATCGGCAATTATAATATGAAACTTGCTGTGCATATTCAGCATTCTGTTGTTAAATACTTTCCTGGTAGACTATTAAATAATATTATAACTACATGACATTCCATTAATAATAATAATACTACTAAGGTTTATTTCAGTTCGTTTCAAATTCTACAGCCCTACAATGTGTTTTTCAGTATTTGTGTCAAATGGTTTACATAAATGCACTTGACATGTGAACATAACATAAACTAATAGATATACATAGCATGTAGTCGATAAAACGTTTGGAAAATAATTTTTATACAATAATATACTACAGATGGATAGATATATTTATTTGTCATAAGCTGATACAATGTTTCAGGTAGACACGTCCATAGAATACAAAAACATAAGAATCAATAAGTAAAATAATATACAAAATATTCACATAAATACAAACAGTCACACATTATATCACTATGAAATCACAAAAATGATTAGAAGTAAGAGACATCACAACAAATATGATGACCTTAAGTGCTTTTCGAACTCATCGACAGAATAAAAACAATGTGAATATAGATACTGTTTAAGCTCTCTCTCTCTCTCAAATTGCGCCACAACACGGCAATCCCCAATATGCTTAGGCAGCAGATTAAAATAATTAGAACCCGCATACAACGGCGACCTTTTACAAAACGAATCACTGTGTTTATTCAGATATGTATATATATATATATATATATATATATATATATATATATATATATATATATATATATATATATATATATATATATATATATATATATATTATATATATATATATATATATATATATATATATATATATATATATATATATATATATATATATATATATATATATATATATATATATATATATATATATATATATAATATATATATATATATATATATATATATATATATATATTATATATATATATATATATATATATATATATATATATATATATATATATATATATATATATATATATATATATATATATATATATATATATATATATATATATATATATATATATATATATATATATATATATATATATATATATAATATATATATATATATATAATATTTATATATATATATATATATATATATATATATATATAATATATATATATATATATATATATATATATATATATATATATATATATATATATATATATATATATATATATATATATATATATATATATATATATATATATATATATATATATATATATATATATATATAATATATATATATATATATATATATATAATATATATATATATATATAATTATATATATATATAATATATAGACTACCTTTCTGAAAAAACCGACCATCTGATTTCTGAATATCCTTCCTCCGAGGTCACTATTCTTGGTGACTTAAATGTCCATAATAAGGAATGGCTAGGATCTTCAAAAGCCGATCCACAAGGGAGAGCAGAGGAGGCCATCGTAGTCACCAATTCTTTAGCCAATATGATTCAGCAACCTATTTACTTTCCTCGCATCCCAACACACAGCTAAAATCCCTTGGATATCCTTCTTACTACAAAACCTGAATGCTATAAGACATCAGTCACCGCCCCCTTGCTCGCTCAGACCACTGCATGGTCACTGATTCCTGCGCAATGCAACCCGAGGTCACACCGTGATTACACCAATGTATCGTTTGGCACTACAACTCCGCGAACTGGGACAAAATGCGGGATTACTTTTCCTGATTTCCATGGGCGTCTGTCTGCTTCGCTCATCCTGACCTCTTTGATATCTAACAAAACATTACCGAAATCATCCAAGCTGGCATGGAATTATTTATTCCACGTACACAGAAAACCTCTTCAGCCACTAAAAAGCGCTGGTTCTCTAAATCCTGTGACAAGGCCATACTTGAAAAGGTCAAAGCTCACAAATCACAGTCAAGGAAACCGTCAAGCATTTAAAGACGCACGAAACCGCTATGTCCGCGTTATTTCTGAGGCAAAAAACTCGTTTAATAACCACATCAAAAACAAATTCCTCTTAAGCTCCAAGGGCAGCAAACCCTTTTGGACTCTTGCTAAATCTATTGGGGATAATTTCTGCAAGAGCACGTTCCCACCTCTTGTTTCAGGGGATGAAATTGTTTCTACCGCCCTGGGCAAGGCTGAACTTTTTGCCTCGTTGTTCGCCGGCAATTATACTCTCAACCCACCTCCAAATGTTTAACCACCAATAGTCCCCAGTGTCGCGCATTAAATAACGGATATCATTTTCAAAACTAAAAAGGTGCGAAAGATGCTCTTTTCTCTTAATACCAGGAAAGCCTCTAGCCTTGACGAGATCCCAGCAATTGTTCTCACAAAATGCGCACCAGAACTTGCTTCTGTCCTGACTCGTCTGTTTCAGATATCTTACAATAGAAGCATATTCCCAAGTAACTGAAAAACTGCTCGAGTACAACCCGTCCCAAAGAAAGGATCCAAAGCACTTCCTAGCAACTACAGGCCTATTTCTCTCCTTTCAGTTTTCTCTCAAGTGATGGAAAAGTATACAAACACCGAATTACTACAATTTCTTGAAAAACATAGTCTAATCCATGACAGGCAGTATAGGTTCCGTCAGCGCAGATCAACTACCGACATCCTTTCCTTTGTCACCCATTATTG
>OZ023268.1:19049959-19152753 GCA_964006375.1 Tillus elongatus | reverse complement strand
TGCAAAATATTTAAAATTACTTTTCCAGATCAATTGAACGTTGGCAGGAACATCAGACCGATAACTCAAGAAATAAAGGGCCGATTTTGATCAAATTTGGTGGGTACCATCCCTGTGCAGGTGGCTTGAATACGTTCATTGGGCAGGAAAATTGACCCAGGTTTTCCCGAGAAATGTTGTGTTCTCTTTCGGAAAATTTTTTATCTCCGGAAATAACAAAGTCAGGGCAACCAAATTTGGTACGCGGGTTTGCATTATAAAGAGTGAGCCATGTACCAAAAGCTTCAAAATAAAAAGTCTGGACGCAGCAAGTGCGTTATGGAAGTGAATTTTCATAAAAATGTTTTTAATAACAAATGCGAGCATGCATCAATCTGATTACCGGTGTAGCCATGTAGTAGAAAGAATGTACTATATTTTATCAAAATTACTTATTGTTTGAGAATTTACAAAAATTTTCCGAAAATAAACTTAAATGTTGGTTGCCTAACCAACAAAACTTACGTTAATAGCAAATTGAGTTTTTGAAATTTGATGGATTTAATAAAAACTCGCTACCAAAACGCACTTACTGCGTCCAGATTTTTTTCTTACAAACTTGCATCATATTTCGATAAAAAAAATGCAAAAATGCATTAACGAATTTTATTTATTAATTATAGACCGTTCAACCATAAACTCACTAAACCTACAGCGAAAGCATCAACTTAACTAAAAAAAAAGGTAAAGGTAAGATGCTTACTGGCAATTAGGCCATTGCTGACCCTTTTTGCTCATCTAAACTAACCTACCCTCCACCTTGAGCTCGATATCAACGACGACAGTGATTTGAAAAATCATCTGCCGCCGGTGAGTCTCGAACCGTCGACCCCCGAGTCCATATTCGAAAGTCATCGACTTTCCCGCACGGCCACGGAGACGCTATCAACTTAACTAAACCGACAGCCAAAGCCTCAGAGAAAGGGTCTATTTGAAATGAATTTTCTGTAAATATTTTAGTAAAATGAAGGGCAATGACGGTTGAATCTGAAACTTAAGGGTTCGCAGAACACTCTTCTTGCAACATTTTCTTTTCACAATCCGTATTTGTTTCACGTTCTTTGTCTAAACATTGCGAATTTTGACGTTTCAAATTGCGAGTTTGACGTTTTGAGGAAAACTCCAAAATTTGTTTTTTTGGTTGCCCGTAACTTTTTTGTCTTTAAACTTAGAGACCTAAATTTTGTTACATGGTTCACTCTTTATAATGCAAACACGCGTACCAAATTTGGTTGCCCTTACTTTGTTACTTCCGAAGATATATATATATATATATATATATATATATATATATATATATATATATATATATATATATATATATATATATATATATATTATATATATAGAAAGAAAACAAAACAAAAAAATCCAGGAAAACCCGGGCCGATATTCCTGGCTAACGAACTTAACCAAGTCACTTGCAAAAGGAAGGTACTCACCAAATTTGATCAATGTCGGCCCATTATTTTTTGAGTTATCGGTGTGATACATATACACACACACACACACACGTATATATATATATATATATATATATATATATATATATAATTGTAACTTTTTAAAATTTAAAAGTCAGGATCTCCTCATTAGTGATAAGAAAATTCACTAAAAGGGCATTTAAGGAAAAATAATGGGGTTTTCCTCAAAATGTCGCGATTTGATACGTCAGAAGTGGGAACATTTAGGCATAGAACCTGCAACAAATAAGGATTATGTAAAGAAAATGTCGCAAGAAAAGTGCGCTGCAAACCCTTAAGTTTCAGCTTCAACCGTCATTTCCTTGATTTTACTAAAATATTTACAAAAAATTTATTTCAAATAGACCCTTTTTCGGATGCTTTGGCGGTTGTTTTAGTTAAGTTTATGGTTTAACGGTCTATAATTTTTAGCCAATTTTCGTAGAAAACATTCGTTATTGAGGAGACCGCGACTTTTGAATTTTAAAAAGATTTCTTTAAATGAGCGCAAACTAAGCCCTCTAGAATCCATATATGGGTTTACATTCAGTTTTTATCTGTATCCATATATACAGGGTGACGCATTTCTACGGTAAAGCTGAATATAATTATTATTATACAAGATACGAGAAAAAATTTTACCTATAGGGTGTCTTGAGCTGCATCTTATAAAATTATTTTGACAATCACAGGATGGCCCGTAAGTCCTTGGTGATCCCCCCCTTTTTTTTCGAACACCATATAATGATTGCATATTTGCATTTTTTATCGAAATATGATGCATGTTTGTAAGAAAAAATCGAGATGCAGGAAGTGCGTTTTGGTAGCGAATTTTCATTAAATGCTTCGAATTTCAATAACTCAACTTGCTATTAACCTAAGGTTTGTTGCTAGGAAACCAGTTTTCTCAGAAACATTTTGAGTTTATTTTCGGAAAATGTTTGTACATTTGCAATAAAATATGGTACATTGTTTTACTATATGTTATACCGGTAACCGGATTGATGCCGGCTTGCCTTAAAGGGACATATTTGCTATTAAAAATATTTTAATGAAAAGTCACTTCCATAAATCACTTGCTGCGTCCAGACTTTTTATTAACCAAGTGATTTGTATTTTGGGACATAATGTTGTCTTTACAAGGGTACTTTATGTACAATATTTTATTTAACTGGCTTAAGTATTTTCAAAGAGATACAATTTTTCAGAATAATGCTTGATTTTTCTGTAAAAAAAAAACTGAAATTGACAGTGAAACACAAATTAATTCATTTTCTGAAAGTCTTCTTATTGCGACCTCGTTATAAGAAATCCTTTCTTCATGGAAAGTCGCTAAAATAGAGGTGACTGATAAAATCAGCATGGACTTGTTTGTATACTTTTCAAAGTAGCAGTAGAGGTGCAAATGACAACTTTGCCTTGTGCAAAACGAAAACCTGATTACCGCCTGCGCCAGATAAATTTGAGCGCAAAGTTAAACTGAACCATTACAACTCCAAATCTTTACAGTCCTTAGATTTCTCAAAGTGGATTTAATCCCATGTTATTTATGTATGAAAGCCGAACTGATTTGAAAGGGTGGCTGTCTTTCCAACTTCCTCGACATAAACAAAAGTAAACGGAAAGAAAATGCTACTTTATGCAAAGGCAGCCATGAAAGAAACAGATTCTGTTTGATCTTGAAGGTCTAATGAAAACTGAAAAGTATTGAAATTAGAAACAGATTCGAGAGAATCTGAAAGAATTTTCGTAGACGTCTACATATAAATGGGGTTAATTCGCAAATCAGTTTAACCAGAGTAGATACCAGTTCTTTCAGAATGCAGTCGGTGCGTTACGATGGCGTATTTTCATAAATGTAGAAATATGGCATTCATTTACGAGAAAGGATATTGTGTTTGTGAACAAAGCTGCGCAATAAATAGAAGTTTGGACGTAGCAAGTAAGATATGGTAGCAAGTTTTGCTAAAAGTATTCCAAATCAGGAAAGATAGCAAAATAATTAGTATTAGAAATACAAATTTATTCAGAAAAAACTTTCTTCGGAAAAAAACATTTTAATTGCGGTCGCTGATGGCAGTTAGATTCTTGGTTTGTTCAAATTAGATCCAGCATGAAAGGATTCAGTGGTTTGTTCCAAATTAGATCAGGCTCGCAAGATCAAATGGTTTCTTAAGATTGGTTTGACAGGACCAAAATTATTGAAGTTAATTACATCGAGTGGATTAGATTCGTTAGTTTTAAAAGACTACAATGGTGGTCCAAAGTTGTCTAGGTGACAAACGTGGGTTTAGATATCTTGATGCCGCTTACACGCTTCGAAGCAATTGGTATAGGCAATAACAAACACGTGGTGGACTACTTATCACAGGCAGTCGATCTTGTTACGATGTTTACTGGCCGCTTGATGATAAATAAGTCTTAACTACGGGTCGCGGGTCAGGCGACCTTTCTACGATGCTTCCTGACCGCTGCTGGACAACGTTAAGTTTCGTATGAGCACAGCATAATAAAGTTTTCCTCTTCCGGGCTCGCAAATACTTTTCACCAGCTAATCTCTATACCTTATATACTTCACAAATAAGGCCAAACCTCGAATACTGCTCCCACATCTGGGGTGCCGCTGCCGCTTCTACTCTTGCTATCCTGGACTCCATCCATACGTCTCATCGGTGGCCCTACCCTCACCCAAAGACTGCCATCCCTTGCCCACCGACGTGCTGTTGGTGACCTCTCTCTCTCTCTCTCTCTCTCTCTCTCTCTCTCTCTCTCTCTCTCTCTCTCTCTCTCATAGATATCTGCACGGGCACTGCTCAGAGGAGCTTTCTTCCATAGTTCCTCCACCTGCTGTCCCCAACAGATCTACCAGGGGAACATAGCGAATGCACCCCTTTACTGTCCAAGTCACCAGACATAGAACATCTTGTTATGCCCGCTCTTTTGTCCCGAGGACTTTTAAGTTGTGGAATTCCTTGCCGGCACATGTTTTTCCTTCTCCTCCGAACCTCCAAACTGTCGACACCCACGGTACGATAGTATTTAGCCTCTGAGCCCTCGTGGTATGTTGTTGAAAAAAATAACTATTTTGCTGTAGTATGACTACCGCTTACGGTGCAGTCGATCTTGCTACGACACTTACTGGCTGCTGGATGAAGAGAAAATGAAAAGAGTTTGGATTTGATGTAGTTGTTTCTCTGTGTTATTGTGGGTTGAAGACACTTGTCCCACGGCGCCACTGTCGGTTACCTGGGCCTCCTGGCGGCTGATGTAGGCGTTAAGGGAGGTTGCAGGGTGGTATGAACAGCGTTGAACTCAGGGATGTTAGGCGACACAACACCTTCTATTTTCTAAACCGCTTAAACCAATTCGCTAGCCAACCCGATTAAACCAATTATTTGAGTAAAATAAAGAACACCAGTTGCATTTATAGAGGCTAATACATACCAAATTTCGAGTTTATAGCTTTACAGAATTTTTTTTCTCTTCAGGCGAAAAGGACCAAAAAAAAACTTCAAATGCAAGTTTTTAGAAAAAAGTTTTTTTTTCTATAAAATTCGCAAAAGCGTTTTTTTTTTAAATAAAACACCGCAAAATAAAATTTTACAAAATTATCCTAAAACAGTTTTTACTATTAGAGTTAATTGAGATTTGCTAGAAAACATTGTTGCCTCGAACATTTGACGACAAATGCTTTATTTCCTCTACTTAGCTCCCCTGTTTGTTAAAAATTGTCTTATACTTAATTGCTTGTTTTTGTTTCAGGTAAGGAGGTCCTGCTCTAATAAAAGTAGCAAGAGTAACAATTTGTGAGTATATCAGTAGATATAGATTTTTTTCATCCTTTGACGAAGCTACCTTTGTTATTGAAACTACAGGTGTCCTTACACGATTATAGTGAATGCGTTGTACCAAGATTAAGATGAAAGTGTGTAACCCGGCCATTCAGCCTTAGTAATTTTTTATGGTGGGGGGTGAGGGTTCACCCTGAATGTACTTTTTTGAGCTTCTTACCACGAATTCTAAATTTACATTGTCTGTGTTACTGTAGCTTAGAAGGTGGTGTTAAGTTATTTTACACAAAAGCAACTATTGCTATTGGCGACATACAATTTTAGTGGCATTGAATTAGAAAGTATTGAAAAGTACTTTTCAAACGTTTTATAATGGCTGCCGCATCTTAGGTCACTAGGACATTTATTCCCAGTTATTTATTATTTTTACCAATTTTCCAGACAAGGTAAACTTATGGTTGTCCCGCCCGGGAATCAAACCCGGTAATATAAGTAAGGATTTAAAATTTATTTGAAAAATAAGCTTTTAATATTTAGGTGAACGAAAAAAATGTCCATATTGAATTTATGAAAACGCCACTGTATTTCATTCGCGCAGACCTTTAATTTGATATCCATATCAAGAGGGTTATTGATATAGAAATGTTTTCCATCTTCCGTCGGCGGCCATTTTGAATTTTATGAAAGCGTTCCATAGCCTACGGCATTTTACTCGTGAATCCCTTCAATTTTATACCCATCTCAGGAAGATTGTCAGTGAAGCAAAAATTCGCCATCTTGATGCGCCCGCCATATTTAATTTATGGTAGTAACAGATAGGCTATGTTACATTGTCACATGACTTGTTTACGTGCATAAAATTTCGGCCCAATTCGATAAGACGAGTTCAGAAGTGACTTGCAAGATTTGACCTAAACATACTAACGGGTGGAGTTAAATAAAAGCCTGTAAAAAGAAAATTGTTTATTCAAGATAACTTCCTCTAAGACTTACACATTTAGCTGAAAGTTCATAAACCAATTATAGTCCCTTCGCCTTTCGTTGTCCTTCCTAAATCTGTGTGCCGTTTGTTACTCAATTCCATATTGTCGTCCCAATATGTTTGCCTACTCAGGCCTAATATTCCCAAATCCTGTTTGCTATTACTCTGAAACCCCACCTTAACGCCTACAACAGTCACCAAGAGGCCCAGGTAACCGACAGTGGCGCCCTGGGACAAGTGTCTTTAACCCGCAACAACACAGAGAAGCGGCTAGATCGAATCCTAAACTTTTTAACTTCCTCATCATCCAGCAGACAGTAAGCGTCGTAGCAAGACCGACCCGTGACAGGGAGTCATGCCACAGCATGCGGTGGTCACTTGTCACTTGTCATGATTTGATGATGGACCAGGAGAGCTCTCCTTTTATCCCGTAATCCTGAGCCGATGGAATAGGCTCCAGTTGTTAGGTAGTTTTTAGTTGGTCAAGTTGTCTTTGTTAGGGTTTGAGGATTTGATTGGATCTCTTTATTTTGGAGGGGTAGTCGAAGTCATAGTTGAGGGCCTCGGTAATGGTTGGTCATACAACACTTAACTTCGTCGTCGTCTAGCGGTCAGGAAGCATCGTAGGGAAGATCGCCTGGCACGCGACCGATAGTCAACTCTCAAACTAATGGCATTGACTACTTTACCACAATAAATTAATACTTTTCAATACCGGGACACCTCTTCTTGCCGTGTGGTCGCGAGTTCGCTGGTGTGAAGAAATACTTGAAAAAACTTGGTCATGCTTATATACTTCAATAATATACGGAACGTGTAGTTTCTGCCAGAAAGCAAAACTGTGTAGTAACGGTTCCGAAAAAAGAAGATATACACTTCAAACACTGGTGGCCTCACTACTATAAAAAGAACTGCGTTTCAGGGGAAACTCAGGGAAGAGGTATACATAAAGATAATAAGGTGAATTTTAAAATAAGTCAATTTATGCACTTTATCTATTCATCTCATACCCCTAGAAAGGTAAAAACCAGAGACTTCATAGATGGGATGTCATCACATACATTCCTTCTTCAAACATATACGGAACGTGTAGTCAAGTCTGCCAGAAAGCAAAACTGTGTAGTAACGGTTCCGAAAAAAGAAGATAGTATACACTTCAAACAGTGGTGGCCTCACTACTATAAAAAGAACTGCGTTTCAGGGGAAACTCAGGGAAGAGGTATACATAAAGATAATAAGGTGAATTTTAAAATAAGTCAATTTATGCACTTTATCTATTCATCTCATACCCCTAGAAAGGTAAAAACCAGAGACTTCATAGATGGGATGTCATCACATACATTGCTTCTTCAAACATCGAAGAAAAACGTATATATTTACCAGAAGAAAAAGCCTATATAAATCATTTACCAATAAATAACAGAAAAATTGATAATCTCAAGACATTTTAACAATACTTGCCAGATGACGGATGCGTTCAAATTTTTTGGGACGAAATTTACGCATTACCCACGAAGGAACATGATGATTAGAATTGTTTTTATTTATATTAATTATCTTACTATTATTATAATAAAAGTAATTGCCTCGCAGAATTTTGAAATAAATGTATTTTTGCATCGTTCTTAGCCTTTTTTTAAATAATTGCCTGTTTATTTGAGAAACCCTATTAGTCGATATATTTCAAACTAATTTTGTTCCCATTTTGTTATGATGATTTTAATAAATATTGCATAAATCTATACATTTGGACCACCTTATCACTATAAAAAAACAATAGAAAGGCTGACAAAATTCCAAAACAAATAAGACAGTATTTCTTAGTTTTCTCAGAACTTGATCTTTATGACTTACGGGGGTTTCTCAAATAAGTGATTCAATTTTATATTATATCTGTGATATTTATATAAATTACATAGTTCCTTTTACAATGTAGATATTGACACACAAACACACACCCACACACAATCGTTATTGCTGCATTACTTGTTAAACAACTTATTAATACCTATTATCTTCTTGGAATAACTGTCTCTGACGCTTCGTTAATGTTGTTTATAAATTTGCGATAAGCAACGTAATAATTTTCCCTGGTTTTTCATTGTAAATTAAAATAAATAAATTGAAAACAATGTATCACCAAATTTTTATTCTATTACATCTATAAACATAATATGTATTATTTGTTATTCCAGTGCTCCAATGCTGGTATATTTTCGACATTAAAATATCAAAATATTATTCATTTTCCTCTAAGGATTTGAGTCTCGTTATTTCCATCAAAATTTCTGTATAACCTGATTATCCCACTTCCAGCTTGCTGCTCTCGTACTTCTCTGTTTGAGTTGACACATCCTCTGCTCCCCGTCTCTTTTTTTAGTATATCTGTCTTTCTTATCGTCCTCTATTGAATTAAGTGACTCTCGAACCTAAATTTTGACGCATTCCTATTCGCGAAAATACACTTGGAAAGTAAAATAAACAAGCCAACCACAACCTAGTTATATCTGATATTTGTTTATTTAATTTTCCCCAAACCCTAATCCAAGGTACTGTCCTCCATTAAATAAAATAAGGTGAGTTTATAACTGTGGATGGGTGAAACTGTATTTTTTCCTTTGTTTAATGTCCATCTATTTCCGGCAACTATGGCCAATCACCGACGCCAGGAAGCAATTTCACCTCAGTATCCTGGAAAATTTGCCGAACCCCTGCCTTTCTGCAGTAACTTATTAAACATTAATTATAATTTACTAACATTACACAAAAAAGAGATCTCGGACAGCCAAACAGTACTAAAATACGACTATACGACTTATTAAACAATCTACAATCCACAAAATTTGTTGTTGTGAAATGTTCAAACTGCAACAACATTGCAAGTATGGCATAATTTCATTAGCCTATTTGATTTTTTTGGAAAAACTGGAAGTAGAAACATTTTTTAACAGAAAAAACACTTAAGCAAATGTGTATTACACCTTAACTGGTCTTTTTGGATTCTCATAAATTCGAACGAGCCAATTAATTGTTGGGTTAAGAAAAGATGAAAAACTCCAAGGTTTTTTTATTTTTTTTATTTCAACAACACACAACGAGGGCTTACAGCCTAAATACTATCGTACCGTGGGTGTCGACAAGGAGGAAAGAGGCAACTTATTAATTCTGGACTGGAAGGTTTGGAGGTTCGGGGGAATTCCACAACTTGGAAGTCCTCGGGACAAAAGAACAAGATGTTCTATGTCTGGTGACCTGGACAGTAAAAGGGTGCATTCGCTCTGTTCCCCTGGTAGATCTGTTGGGGGCAGCAGGTGGAGGAACTATGGAAGAAAGCTCCTCTGAGCAGTACCCGTGCAGATATCTATAAAAGAGAGGGAGGTCACTAACGGCACGTCGGTGGGCAAGAGATGGCAGCCTTTGGGTGAGGGTAGGGTCACCAATGAGACGTATAGCTTTCTTCTGAACGGAGTCCAGGATAGCGAGTGTAGAAGCGGCAGCAGCACCCATGATGTGGGAGCAGTATTCGAGGTTTGGTCTTATTTGTGAAGTATATAAGGTATAGAGATTAGCTGGTGAAAACTATTTGCGATCCCGGAAGAGGAAACCTAATTTCTTAGCAGCCGCTTCTGCAATTGATGTGACATGTTGGTGTCAATTGAGATTTCGATCCACAGAAATGCCAACAAGTGAAAAGGACTCATTACTTTGAATAACTTCCTTGTTTATTGTAAAGGGTCTAGGGCTGGTGTATCTCTTATGAGAAAGAAGCAAGACTGTGATTTGGTGGGGTTGAATTGTACAAGATTTCTACTTCCCCAGTCTAATATTTTTTTGAGATCCACGGAGATAGAACCCTCCATGAGCCTGCGATCCTCATCTTATTGGGCTAAAGAGACAGGCTTAGAATAATGTATATTTGCGTGGAGGGTGCTGTCGTCCGCGTAACTGTGAACTGGGTTGGATGTACTAGAGACGATGTCATTAATGTAGAGAAAAAACAAAGTAGGGGCTAAAGTTGAACCTTGAGGAACTCCTGCATTAATTAGATACAGTTTAGAGGAATGGCCATCCACGGCAACAGAAATGCTCCGGTAGGAGAGGAAATTTGCTGTCCACGTACAGATTTTTGGTGGTAGGCCATAGGCCGTAGTTTATTAAGCAGCGCTGCGTGCCAAACCTGGTCGAATGCTTTGGATATGTCTAGAGCGACAATGTGGGATTCACTGTGTAATTCCATAGACTTGTTCCAAGAATGGGTGACAAAGGAAAGGAGGTCGGCAGTTGATCTGCGCTGACGGAATCCATACTGCCTGTCGTGGATTAGACTGTGTTTTTCAAGAAATTTTAGTAATTCGGTGTTTATATTTATATTTTCCATCACTTAGAGGCGACTGAAAGGAGAGAAATAGGCCTGTAGTTGCTAGTAAGCGCTTTGGATCCTTTCTTGGGGACGGGTTGTACTCGAGCAGTTTTACAGTTACTAGGGAATATGCCTCTATTGTAAGATGTTTGAAAGACACAAGTCAAGATAGGAGCAAGTTCTGCTGCGAATTTTTTGAGAACAATTTCTGGGATCTCGTCAAGACCAGAGGCTGTCCTGGTATTAAGAGAAGGGAGCATCTTTCGTACCTTTTTAGTTTTGAAAATGATATCCGTCATTTTATGCGCGACATTGGGGACTCTTAGTGGTTGAACATTTGGAGGTGGGTTGAGAGTAGAATTGCCGGCGAACAACGAGGCAAAAAGTTCAGCCTTGTCCAGGACGGTAGAAACAATTTCATCCCCTGAGACAAAAGGTGGGAACGTGCTCTTGCAGAAATTATTCCCAATAGATTTAGCAATAGTCCAGAAGGGTTTGCTGCCGCTGGAGCTTAAGAGGACTTTGTTTTTGATGCGGCTATTAAACGAGTTTTTGCCTCAGAAAGAATGCCGACATAGCGGTTTCTTGCGCCGTTAAACGCTTGACGGTTTTTTTGACTGGGATTGTGTAGAAGTTTTGTGAGATTTGACCTTTTCCAGTTTGGCCTTGTCACAGGATTTTGAGAACCAGGGCTTTTGAGTGGCTGCAGAGGTTTTCTGTGTACCTGGAATAAATAATTCCATGCCATCTTGGATAATTTCGGTGACGTTTTGTGAAATATCAGAGGGGTCAGGATCAGAGAAGCAGACAGACGCCCATGGAAATGAGGAAAAGTAATCTCGCATTTCGTCCCAGTTCGCGGAGTTGTAGTGCCAAACGATACGTGAGTGAGATGACTGTGTGACCTCGGGTTGCGCAGGAAGCAGTGACCTTGTCGTCGTCGGAGCGACCCAGGGGGGCGGTGACTGATATCTTATAGCAGTCAGGATTTGTAGTAAGCAGGAGATTCAAGGGATTTAAGCTGTGTGTTGGGATGCGAGGAAAGTAAGTAGGTTGCTGAACCATATTGGCTAAAGAATTGCTGACTGGAAAGGCCTCCGCTGCTCTTCTTTGTGGATCGGTTTTTGAAGATCCTAGCCATTCCTTATTATGGACATTGAAGTCACCAAGAATAGTCACCTCGGAGGAAAGATATTTAGAAATCAGATGGTCGGTTTTTTCAGAAAGGTAGTCGAAGAGCTGGACAAAGTTGTCAGAAGGTGACCGGTAAATGCAACAGATGAATTTAGTTGCAGCCCTGAGAGAGAGAGAGAGAGAGAGAGAGAGAGAGAGAGAGAGAAATTGTTTCATCCAAAGTATGTATTTTCTTCCAGCTTCTAAATTGGGTGTATGGTGCAGGGTAGATTGCTGCGGACGTACGCGCACACGCCCCCATGTAATCTAAATGAAGTAAGGAGCTCATACCCCGGGAAATTAAGGTGATTAGTGGCTGTTTTGGCACTGATTTGGGTTTCCGTGAGGAAGATGAGTTGGGGCCTATTAGCCTGGAGGAAATAAATGGTGGACGGAGTTCAGGTTAGAATTTAGGCCACATATATTTGAGAAGGATATGTTAAATCTTGATGCTGGCGCCCCCTGTACACCCCACTCCCGGAGATCCGAATGGTGGTGGTCCAAATTTGTTTAAATTTGGTAATAAACTAAAAAAGTTTGGACGCAGCAAGTGCGTTATGGTAGTGAATTTTCATAGAAATCATCTGGCACCAAATATTGTCTTAAAACTTTTTGTTCCTGTAACATCGAAATCTAAATTTTAGCATATAGTTTTCCTTTCATGTCATAAACTTGTGTACCAAATTTGATTACCATAGCTTTTTCTTGTTTTCGGAGTTACAACTTTTTCGGAAAGACAACCCAAAATTTTCCCGGAAAACCTGGTTGGATTCTCCTAGGTAACGAACTTATCGAAGCCACTTACAAAAGAAACGTACGTGCCAAATTTTATAAAAATCGGCCGATTATTTTTTGAGGTATCGGTGTGATACATATATATATATATATATATATATATATATATATATATATATATATATATATATATATATATATATATATATATATATATAAAATTGACTAATGGGGAGATCCCAACATTTGAATTTTGAAAAATTTTTGTGAACATAAACATAGATAAATTTAAACTGACTCGGATATGGGTTTTAGGGGTCTTAGTTCATTTCACAAAAATTTTTCAAAATTCAAATGTCGGGATCTCCCCATTACTCAATTTTTTCTAAGAAAATACACTAAAAGAAATAACTTGAATATTTGACATTTTTCGAAATTTTGAAAAACAACCCAAAACTTTGTGTATTTTTTTTACATCAAATATGGCAGGTGCAGCTGATCGATAAAAGGAAAACCGCGACGTCATTTTGCATCATTTGCAAAGCACAAACTGTTCGTGAACTCTAATTTGCGTATATTAAGCAATAAAAAAAAATCCCTTATGGTGAGGACTTTGATGGTGACACTATCAATCTTATGATGCGGTTTTCGTAAATGAAGAAGTTAAACTGATCACATATAGCAGTCAATACAAACAACTACAGTAACCGAAAATACATACATGCATGCAAAAAAGATAGGTTATTTACAAAGAAGGTGCGACACTGCTTTCCAAATTTTTGAGTAATAGATTTGTGGCATTTTTTGTATGCTAAATTATTTTTGTATTAATAGTTCATTAACATATTTTTCTGAAAAAAATATCGTCAGTGCCTATTCGTCTAGTATTTAATATAATTGATTAACTAGTATTTCAGTTATTCTATCCACTAACTTTCATCGTCAGTGTAGGCTTCTAAATTAATTATAATACTGGCCAAACAGATAAAGTTTGTAAAGCGAGAACTTAATTAAGGATGATGCATTATCATCAATCACCAACACATTGTGGCCGCCATATTGTGCTGCTATTAAACATTTTTATATACTGCATTATTCCACAGTAGTGTGCCTTTGTTTGGAAAACAACAGTTTCCCAGATCCAAAATAGCGTGAGTTAGATAGCCTGCGTTATTTCTAGTGTTATAATTTTTGTTTCAAATTTGAGAAACCTAATTTTGTATAACCTATAACTTTCTATTTTGGTAATGACCGAATTAGTTCACCTTGAGCCCAGAACACAAAATCTCTGGACGCAGCAAGTGCGTTATGGTAGCGAATTTTCTTTAAAATATTTTTAATAGCAAATGTCTTTCTTTGATGAAAGTAGGCATCAAACTTGGTTGCCTATATAGTAGAAACAATGTACCATATTTCATCGAAATAAATTTATTGTTTGAAAATATATAAACATTTTTCAAAAGCCTAGATGCAGCAATTGTGTTATGGAAGTGAATTTCCATAAAAATGTTTTTAATAGCAAATGCGAGCAGGCATCAATCTGATTACCGGTATAGCCTATGTAGTAGAAACAATGTACTATATTTTATCAAATTACTTATGGTTTGAAAATATACAAAATTTTCCGAAAATAAACTTAAATGTTGGTTTTCTAACCAACAAAGCTTACGTTAATAGCAAATTGAGTTATTGAAATTTGAAGGATTTAATGAAAATTCGGTAATTTTGCAGATTAGCTCCCGAACGCTTTTCAACAAATTGTTTTCAGAAACATTACTATGACTCCACCTGGATGCACAAACCACAAGAAACATTTCTTGTTCACACCCCCCAAGGAAGTTATGGGACTGGGAATGAATAGGGGTACTGTGCGGGGTAGGCAGGGTTTAAGGGGGATATGGCTTCAAGATGTGAAAAAGACAACTTTCAAGCCCGCTTTATTCAAATTTTATGCTCATATTTCCTTTTTACTACCTACCCCGCCCAGCACCCCTACTCACTCCTGGTCCCGTATTTTTCTTAAGGGGTGTGAACAAGAAAATTTTCTTGAGGTTTGTGGATCTAGGCAGGTTTCTGAAAACAGTTTTTTGAAAAACGTTCGGGAGTTAAACTGCAAATTTACCGGAAATTCGCTACCAAAACGCACTTACTGCGTCCACATTTTTTTCTTACAAACGCATCATATTTCGATAAAAAATGCAAAAATGCATTAACGAATTTGTTCTACAAAATTTAGCTAAAAAAATAATTATGCACCCCTACTCACTCCTGGTCCCGTAACTTCCTTGGGGGGTATGAACAAGAATTTTTTAGGGTTTGTGGATTCGGGGGGGGGGTCTAGGCAGGTTTCTGAAAAGAGTTATTTGAAAAGCGTTCGGGAGCTAAACTGCAAATTTACCGAAAATTCGCTACCAAAACGCACTTACTGGGTCCAGTTTTTTTTCTTACAAACGCATCATATTTCGATAAAAATTCAAAAATGCATTAACGAATTTGTTTTACGAAAATAAGCTAAAAAAATTATACACCCCTACGCACTCCTGGTCCCGTAACTTCCTTGGGGAGTGTAAACAAGAAATTGTTTGGGGGAATAGGGGTGCTGTGCGGAGCAGGCAGGGTGTAAGGGGGATATGGCTTCAAGATGTGAAAAAGACAACTTTCAAGTCTGTTTTATTCGCATTTTCTGCTCATATTTTCTTTTTACTACCTACCCCGCCCAGCACCCCTATTCACTCCTGGTCCCGTAACTTGCTTTGGGGGTGGGAACAAGAAACGTTTCTTGGGTTATGTGGATCCAGGGGGGGGGGTGTCTAGGCAGGTTTATGAAAACAGTTTTTTGAAAAGCGTTCGGGAGCTAATCTGCAAATTTACCGAAAATTTGCTACCAAAACGCACTTACTGCGTCCAGATTTTTTGCTTATAAACGCATCATATTTCGATAAAAAATGCAAAAATGCATTAACAAATTTGTTCTACGAAGATTAGCTAAAAAAATTATAGACCGTTAAACCATATACTTCACTAAACCTACAAATAAATATCCAAAAAAGCATCAACTTAACTGACAGCCAAAGCATCGGAGAAAGGTTCTATTTGAAATGAATATTCTGTAAATATTTTAGTAAAATGAAGGGCAATGACGGTTGAATCTGAAACTTAAGGGTTTGCAGAACACTCTTTTTGCAACATTTTCTTTGCACAATCGGTATTTGTTTCACATTCTTTGACTAAACATTGCCAATTTTGACGTTAAAAATTGCGAGTTTGACGTTTTGAGGAAAACTTAAAAATTTGTTTCTTTAACTGCCCATAACTTCTTTGTCTTTAAAGCTAGGGACCCAAATTTTGGTACAGAGTTCACTCTTTATAATACAAACACGCCCTTACTTTGTTATTTACGGAGATATGCAGTTTTTTAGAAAGAAAACACAAAATTTTTCAGGAAAACCTGATCCGATTTTCCTGGCTAACGAACTTATACAAGCCACGGTACTCACCAAATTTGATCAAGATCGGTCCATTATTTTTTGATTTAGGATATATATATATATATATATATATATATATATATATATATATATATATATATATATATATATATATATATATATATATATATATATATATATATATATATATATATATATATATATATATATATATATAAACACAGATCTCCTCATTAGCGAATAAAAAAAAATTCGCTAAAAATGACCAATTTTGGTATGTAACAAAGTCTTTGTATAGGTAGCATATGTACCTGATTTCATCAAACCAACTTCATTAGCATTTCAAAGATAAAAATTTTTAAAATTTAATTTGCTTTCGAGATTTTTTTTTCTTAGAAATGATTTTTATAAGGATTTTCTACCAAAACACACTTGCTGCTTCTAGATTTTTAAATGCGTGCCACCCGATTTTTTTTACTTGAAAAGCCTGAAATTTAGCACAAATTATAGTCTGCATCAATTTACCTTTCGACCCCAATTTTGTCTAAATTACTGTTATTTTCAATGATACAAAAATGTTCATACACAAATGAAAACTGGCTGTTTAAAGAAATATTTTTGGATTCTTAAAGTCGAGATCTCTTTATAAGGCGATGCTTCTATAAAAATTTGCTGAAAGATGTCAAACGAGTTTTCGTTTGTAGGCAACAGTTGGATCTAACTCACAATTTAGGCATCCTAGTCAGCAGCAGTATCCAAGGATTGGCTGGGTTGTTTATTCAGTATTTAAAATAGATGGTAATTCCTATACTGGAATGAATACTGTACCAATATTTACACGAACATTGTATAAGGGGGTTACTTGAACGAGTTGAATTGATAACAGACATCTGTTTACATACAGTTACGGACTCGATAATTAGAACAATTACTCTTTATTAGAACAACGTATGTTAAGAGATAATAAACAACATTAATGGAATATAAAGTAGGTAGGCTATGTTTTTGTATTGTGGTATTGTATTTCTATAATGGTCAATCACCGAGACCATGGAACAGTTTCACCTTAGCCATCCTTGACATGGTAAAATGCTTGACAGCAAAGCAGCGAAACTAGTCACAGGAAGGTTGAAGAACATCCGAGAACATCTAGAATTCATAAGGGCCTCTTGCTCCAGTTAGCTTACGCGCTGGCTACGCCCTGCACCTACAGAAACGAAACCCAATAGTGAAGCCAGAGAAGTGGTCTCCAAGTCTGTATGTAGTACTTCTCTGGCTTCACTGTTGGGTGTCGTTTCTGTATGTGAAGGATGTAGCCAGCGCATAAGCTAACTGGAGCAAGTGGCCCTTCTGAATTCTAGATGTTCTTCAACGTTTCTGTAAGTAGTTGCGCTGTTTGACTGCATCCTCAGACAGATGTCAAGCAGCGAAACTACTTACAGAAACGTTGAAAAACATCCTAGAACATCTAAAATTCAGAAGGGCTACTTGATCCAGTTATCTTACGCGCTGGCTACGTCCTTAGCCTACAGAAACGAAACCCAAGAGTGAAGCCAGAGAAGTAGTCTCCAAGTCTGTATGTAATATGGCCTAGTTTCACAAAGTAAGGGCAACAATAATCAATGAATTATATTGTTTTGTTGGTACATTGATGTTTTAGTTAATTATATCCTAGATTTTAACGTTTTTGATGTGAACTGCTTGTAAACTGTTTGCACTTGTATTACTGGGCAACTAAATAAACTAAACTAAAAAAAAACTAAACTGTTCTCCAGTGTAAGGCTAGATGCATTCTTGCAACAATTAGAACCGCACACCGGTTTCGCTCTCATTAGAGCTCTTCGGTACGGCATACTAGTTGCAGCGAAAATACACCTATAAAGTAATACGGCTATGGTAGCCAGCCTTTCAACACTTAAGTGAGTGGTGGACGTGCCGCCACCTAGTTGCGGAACCAAGTAGTATGTTGTCACGCCAGCTACAAATAACACGGAGTGTTAAAAAATAGAGAATGTATACAACCAACTAACAATTTAGTAAAAGTAGTCAGCCCTGGCCCATTTCTACCCTAATAGAGGGACAAAGTATGTAAGGCTAGATGTATTCTCGCAACTATTAAAACTGTAGACCTGCATTAGTATGCCGTACTGAAAAGCTCTAATGAGAGCGATATTTAACGTACCCAACATCGTATGGACACGGGACCGACATCTTTACACCCCCTCCGAAGGACGGAAGGTGCAGACATTCAACTTGCTCAAATACAATGCCACCACCTAAATTGATGTTAATTGTACAGTATACTGAAAAAGTGGAAGGAGAACCCCTTGGTTCAGATGCACACGTTCTTACCACTGAACCACCGAGGCTCAGACTTTACGATAAATGTTGGTATATAAGTAGAGTCTAAACGTATACTGCATTCGTGAACATTGCGTAGTTAGTTTTAGATGTGTTTTGATTTTGTTTTTTGTTTTATGCAAGTTATGTTAATAAATAATGAGTGATGCATTATATTTTATTTATCTATTGATCAGTAAACATGTTTCTATTTAATAAATTATCAAAAATTGATGTAATTTTTTGAATGAAGATGAAATAATATCTAAATATTTCAAGTGTGTGTTACAATACTGTGAATATATCTCTTTACAATCAGTAAATAGATGTTTATTAGCATAAAAGTGTTTTATATTATACTGGAATATTAGAATTTGCAATTATATATTTTCAGTCAGAATGTTGGTAAGACTTATAATGTAAGTATTGTTTATATATATATATATATATATATATATATATATATATATATATATATATATATATATATATATATATATATATATATATATACGTATATGTATGTATCGCACCAATATAAAAAATAGCAGGCTAATTTTAATCAAATTTGGTTGAGGACGTTCCTTTTCTAAGTGGCTTGAATAAGGTCGTTAGTCAGGAAAATCGGATGCCTATAAAGAAATATGGCAATGGTAGCCAGCCTCCTAGAACATAGTGAGCTGTACGACAGGGTCGCCATCTCGGTGCGGAACCACGTAGTATGCTGTCACGACAGCTCAAATTAACACAAAACGTTATAAAATAGTTGGTTGTACACAGTCTCTATTTCATAACATTTTGTGTTAACTGGAGCTGTCGTCACAACATACTACCTGGTTCCGCACTGAGATGGCGACCCTGTCGTACATCTCACAATGTTATAGGAGGCTGGCTACCTTAAGTCGTATTACTTTATTGGTGCGTTAGTGTGTGATTAGTATAGCGCACTGACGAGTTCTAATTAGAGCGAAACCGGTTTGTGTTTCTAATCACGGTAAGAACACATCTAGCCTTCCATACATTGTCTCTGTATTAGGGAAGAAATGGGCCAGGGCTGACAATTTACAAAATTGTTAGTTGGTACACAGTCTCTATCTATAACATTTTGTGTTAACTATACCTGACGTGACAACATACTACCTGGTTCTGCAGCGAGATGGCGACCCTCTCGTACATCTCGCAAGTTTCTATTTTATTACATCACTAGGATTTTTGCCAGCTACATATATTAGTGTATCATCCGAAAATACATGATACCTAGAATGTGTGATATTCAACCCTATCTTGTTGATATACATTGTTAACAGGACAGGGCCAAGAATACTTCCCTGAGGGAGTCCTACATTCAATGCTAGTTTCAGTTGACATTAAGTCATCTATTTTCACCCTCTGAGGCCTTCCTGTAAGGTAATTTCCAAACCATTCCAATCCACCCTCTCAGTAATAAGGGCCGTCAGAAACCAAATGTATGGTCTTTGTAATCACCTATGTGTACTGCATATATGAATACACTATGCAGCTTTCGCTCAGAATCACCCTGTCTGTTTTCCAATGATAACTTAAAAAATAGTTACATAATTTTGATCAAACTCAGCACACCTTTCTTTTCTTTCTCTTGGACGAGCGTTAGCGTTAAGCTACCATAACCCACTTCCTGCGTCTGAGCCTTTAGTGAATTTTCTTTAAAAAAATCACTAATGAGGAGATCTCGACTTTTGAATTTTGAAAAAAATTCTTCAAATGAGCGCGATTTAGGACCCCTGGAACCCAAATCCGAGGTCGGTTCCAGACGTTATATGTTTATATATATATATATATATATATATATATATATATATATATATATATATATATATATATATATATGTTTATATGTTTATATGTTTATATATTTGTCACACCTATAACTAAAAAAATATTGGATCGATTTTGATAAAATTAGGTGAGTACCTTCCTTTCGCGAGTGGCTTGGATAAGTTCGTTAGTCAGGAAAATCCGCCGGAAAATTTTGTGTTTTCTTTCGAAAAAAATCGAAAAAAAATTATATCTCTGGAATTAACAAAGTAAGGACAACCAAATTTCACACGCGCGTTTATATTATTATAGGTAAGTTACCTATAAATATAGCTCTTTAGATTAAAAGACAAAAAAGTTACAGGTATTTAAAGAAAAATAAATTTGGATTTTCTTCAAAACGTCAAAGTCCCGATTTTAAACGTCAAAATTGGTAATATTTAGGCAATGAACCTGAAAATAATATGAGCTATAGAAAGAAAATGTCTCAAGAAGAATGTTTTACAAAGCCTGAAGTCTTAGTTTCAATCGTCATTGTCCTTCATGTTACTAAAATATTCCCAGAAAATTCATTTCAAATAGACCCTTTCTCTGATACTTTGGCAGTAGTGTTGGCTCTAGTTTATTGGTTAATGGTATATCATTTTTGTTGAATTTTCGTAAAAAATCTTTAAAGCCCAATATATCTGTTATTATGCAAGATACGGAAAAAAATGTATACATTAATTGTAGGGTGTCTTCAGCTACATCTTAAAAAAATATTTCTACAATTACAGGCTGGCCCATAAGTCGTTGGTGATTCAAATTTTCTTTTTTAAGGAATTTTCTTTAAAAAATTCACTAATGGGGAGATCCGGGTTTATATATACATACATTTATATATATATATATATATATATATATATATATATATATATATATATATATATATATATATATATATATATATATATATATATCGTACCGATAACTCAAAAAATAATAGACCGATTTTGTTCAAATTTGGTGAGTATCTTCATTTTGCAAGTGGCTTGGACGTGTTCGTTAGCCAGGAAAATCGGACAAAGTTTTCCCAGAAAATTTTGTGTTTTCTGTCTGAAAAAATTCATATTTCCGGAAATAACTAAGTGAGGGCAACCAAATTTGGTATGCGTATTTGTATTATAAAGAGTGTACCACCATATCGAAATATGATGCATGTTTGTAAGAAAAAAATCTGGACGCAGTATGTGCGTTTTGGTAGCAAATTTTCATTAAATCCTTCAAATTTCAATAACTCAATTTGCTATTAACGTAAGTTTTGTTGGTTAGGAAACCAACATTTAACTTTATTTTCGGAAAACTTTGTATGAACGCAGCGAGGGCGTTTTGTTTGCGAATTTTCATTAAATATTTCAAATTTCAATAACTCAATTTGCTATTAGACCAAAGGTTCATTGGCTAGGAGACCAGTTTTCTCAAAAACATTTAAAGTTTATTTTCGGAAAATGTTTGTACATTTTCAAATAATTATTTTGATAAAATATGGTACATTGTTCCTACTATATAGGCTATACCGGTAACCAAATTCATGCCTACTCGCATTAGAGCATTAAATTTGTAATTAAACACATTTTTATGAAAATTCACTTCCATAACGCACTTGCTGCGTCCAGAGTTTTTTTATCTTTAGATATTGTTTTTTGCTTGTTTTGTTCCTTTAACGTCGGCCTATTTCCGCGACTATGGTGAATCACCGACGCCAGGGAGCAGTTTCACCTCAGTATCTTAGAAAATTTGCCGAACCCCTGCCTTTCTATAAGGAGGGTAGGGATCTTTAACGTGCTCAACGTCGCATGGACACGGGACCGACGACATTACGCCTCCTCCGAAGGGCGGAACGTGCAGACATTCAACTTGCTCAAATACAATAACATAATCTCGGTTGGTGTTAATGTTACAGTTTGTACTGAAAAAGTGAAAGGAGAACCCTGGGATTGAACCCAGTACCCTTCGGTTCAGAGGCACACGTTCTTGCCCCTGAACCACCGAGGCTCTATCTTTAAATATCGCCTTTTAATTGTAGAGTCTTTTACTCTAGGTCTCTTCTTTATTTATAAAGAATTTAATGGTGCTTGAAGCCAAGTGAAACTCTGCAAGAAATTAAAAACGCTCTCACTGAAAAAAAGTGTTCCTAAATAATAATTGCGTTTCCACAAGGCTGACTTAACAAGAAGCACAACATTAATAACTTTACAAATGAGTCGAAAGAAGATACAGATTCCTATAATAACAAATGAATATCTATTCCACGCCGGCCATCAAGGACGCAACTGGACCGTAAACTATTGAAGAAAAAGTTTATGAAGAACATTTCTTGCCATCTCAATGATTATAATTTGGTAATAAAATTCCTATTGTACAATATTATCGACCTTTCAGGATAATTTTTTTTATAGAGATGTATTAATGCCAGGTTTTGTTTAACCACTCAGGTAAAAAAGAATTAAGCTGCGTATAGATTATGAAAAACAACAGAACTTAAAACTAAGTCAGTAAAAAAAGTGAGTGAAGGGTGCTGTCCGCGTAACTGTGAACTGGGTTGGATGTGCTAGAGAGGAGGTCATTATGAATAAGAAACAAAGTAGGGGCTAAAGCTGAACCTTGAGGGACTCCTGCATTAATTGGATACAGTTTAGAGGAATGGCCATCCACAACAGAAATGCTCCGGTTGGAGAGGACATTTGCTGTCCAAGTACAGAATTTTGGTGGTAGGCTATAAGCCGGAAGTTTAGTAAGCAGCGCTGCGTGCCAGACCTGGTCGAATGCTTTGGATATGTCTAGAGCGACAATCTGGGATTCACCGTGTAGTTCCATAGACTTGTTCCAAGAATGGGTGACAAAGGAGGTCGGCAGTTGATCTGCGCTGACGGACTCCATACTGCCTGTCGTGGATTAGACTGTGTTTTTCAAGAAATTTTAGTAATTCGGTGTTTATATACTTTTCCATCACTTTAGAGGCGACCGAAAGGAGAGAAATAGGAAGCACTTTGGATCCTTTCTTGGGGACGGGTTGTACTCGAGCAGTTTTTCAGTTTCTAGGAAATATGCCTATTGTAAGATGTCTGAAACAAAAGAGTCAGAACAGGAGCAAGTTTTGGTACGCATTTTTTGAGAACAATTGCTGGGATCTCGTCAAGGCCAGAGGCTTTCCTGGTATTAAGAGAAGAGTTCGTGCCTTTTTAGTTTTGAAAATGATATCAGTCATTTTATGTGCGACATTGGGGACTGTTGATGGTTGAACATTTGGAGGTGAGTTGGGAGTAGAATTGCCGACGAATAACGAGGCAAAAAGTTCAGCCCTGCCCAGGTCGGTAGAAACAATTTCATCCCCTGAAACAAGAGGTGGGAACGTGCTCTTGCAGAAATTATTCCCAATAGATTTAGCAAGAGTCCAGAAGGGTGTGCTGCCGTTGGACCTTGAGAGGAGTTTGTTTTTGATGTGGTTACTAAACGAGTTTTTGGCCTCAGAAAGAACGCGGACATAGCGGTTTCTTGCGTCGTTAAATGCTTTACGGTTTTCTTGACTGAGATTGTGTAGAAGCGTTTTGTGAGCTTTGACCTTTTCAAGTCTGGCCTTGTCACAGGATTTAGACAACTAGGGCTTTTGAGTGACTGAAGAGGTTTTCTGTGTACGTGGAATAAATAATTCCATGCCAGCTTGGAAAATTTCGGGGGCGTTTTGTGAGATATCAGAGGGGTCAGGATGAGAGAAGCAGACAGACGCCCATGAAAATGAGGAAAAGTTATCCCGAATTTCGTCCCAGTTCGCAGAGTTGTAGTTCCAAACGATACGTGGGTGTGATGACTGTGTGACCTCGGGTTGCATTGCGCAGGAAGCAATGACTATGCCGTGGTCTGAGAGACCAGGGGGGGGGCGGTGACTGATGTCTTATAGCAGTCAGATTTTGTAGTAAGAAGGAGATCCAAGGGATTTAAGCTGTGTGTTGGGATGCGAGGAAAGTAAGTAGGTTGTTGAACCATATTGGCTAAAGAATTGCTGACTGCAAAGGCTTCCGCTGTCTCCCTTATGGATCGGTTTTTGAAGATCCTAGCCATTCCTTGTTATGAACATTGAAGTCACCAAGAATCGTGGCCTCGGAGGAAGGATATTCAGAAATCAGATGGTTGGTTTTTTCAGAAAGATAGTCGAAGAGCTGGACAAAGGTATCGTCAGAATGTGACCGGTAAATTCAACAGATGAATTTAGTTGCAGCCCTGAGAGAGAGAGAGAGTTTCATCCAAGGTATGTCTTTTCTTCCAGCTTTCAAATTGGGGTGTCTGGTGCAGGGTAGATTGCTACGGACGTATGCGCACACACCTCCATGGAATCTAAAGGAAGTAAGGAGCTCATACCCCGGGAAATTAAGGTGATTAGTGGCTGTTTTGGCACTGATTTGAGTTTCGGTGAGGAAGAGGAGTTGGGGCCTATTAGCCTGGAGGAAATAGTGAATGGAGTTCAGGTTAGAATTTAGGCCACATATATTCAAAAAGGATAGGTTAAATCTTGATGCCGGCGCCCCCTGCACACCCCTCTCCCAGAGATCCGAATGGAGGCATATTTTATCTCCGGAATCTTTTGTGCAAGGAGGAGCCATCATGATTTTTGTTTATAAAGAAAACCACTTATACACTAGAACCGGAAACGTCCGTTGGGACTTCACCGGCCCCTTGATGGGGGTGGTACCTCCTCGGGCGTGAAAAAAATCCTTTACTATCAACTAAAGGTAAAGTCCACTACCACGTTGTTGAGGCCCCTTGTGCAAGGTTATCTGCTTCCTCACTGCCTTGATACCCTGGTATCCAGATCAAAGCTACTTTGTTGTTTGTAACCTGTTGCTTGAAGAATTTTTTGCAAGTCAGTTTAGCCTCGGTTTTATATGACTTCAGAGTCTTTCTGGGCTGTTTGTATATTCACCGTCTGGTTTTTTAAGTAGACCAATACCGTTTGAGTGAGCGTTTGATGTGGTGTTCGGGCTTGTCGGTAGCCAGCCCAGTTTTCTGGTAAACGGCATTCTGACCTCCGTTCTAAGTCTGTTCAGTAGTCTGTTACACCAAGTCACACCTCTTTGGGTTGCTTTTCGCTTAACAGGACAGCTGCTCTCGCAGGCAAACTATAAGTTGGTTTTGGTGACATGGCTTCTTTATGCTGTTGTGCAGTGTCCAGATCAAAGTCCCGCTCTTGTACCCCCAATTAAAGATGCATCATATAAGCATCTCAGTGGGTGAGCCTGGACACCCTGCGCTGCCTCACAAACCTAATTTCTGCCTCTATGTCGAACCTGATGGTTTGATGGTCGGACATAGAAGGCTCATCTGATATAATCCATTTTATTATTGTATGTGTTATTAATATTAATATATAATACATCTATTCTGATCGCGTCGTGTGTTACGTAAGTGTAAGAAGATATTGTTTTAAAATTGATCGTTGTAGGGTAGGTACATTTTAATATCTCCTCGTATATAATATATTACTTACATTTTTGTTTTGGTAACAAATAACGGCTCGTTAAAAATATTTTCAAAAACCATTGATTTTACTTTTGCTCTTAAATTTTTGTATTCTAAATTTATCGTTGAGCTATATTTCTACGGCAACAAGAGACGTTTTCTGTTTAGACGCGCCCTTATATTATCAAGATTTTTTTAATAGGTGATGAAATATGATATAGCAATAAAAGTACGTTGGGAATGCTGCAATTTTTTTGTGCTTGAAATCAGTAATTGATTTAACCAATGTATTATTTAAATCAGTCATGTGAAAATTATTGCAGCCATTGTCTGAGAAGGTTGTAATAAGTGTAATTGGTTAACAAAAAATTGAAGCAACCACAACAGCAATGTATTATAAAATGAAAATCTAATAATTTCGTTATTGATTTTTTATTTTGAGAAACCGTGAATTTAACACCGCAAGGTTGTAAGTAATCATAGATTACAGTAGGTTCGCATTTATCTACGTAAAGAAAATTGTGTTAAAAGTGAACTTGGTGTCTAATGAACCATATTATCAGCATTGTAAGAAATACCAAAGGAAACCGCAAAAAATATATAACACGACATTAGTTAACGAGCGTCATCATCATATAATCGCGATGTCGCAACCATGATTTTGTCTTCGGCAGCTCTCTTCATTTTATGATAGCTTCCATACTTCTGCAGTTCTGTCAGGTTTCCTATAAGTTTTCCCTTTTTTTTTTCAACAACACACCACGAGGGCTCACAGCCTAAATACTATCGTACCGTGGGTGTAGACAAGGAGGAAAGAGGCAACTTGTTAATTCTGGACTTGTAGGTTTGGAGGTTCGGGGGAGAAGGAATAGCATGTGCCGGCAAGGAGTTCCACAAATTGGAAGTCCTCGGTACAAAAGAGCGGGCATAACAGGATGTTCTATGTCTGGTGACCTGGACAGTAAAAGCGTGCATTCGCTCTGTTCCCCTGGTAGATCTGTTGGGGGCAGCAGGTGGAGGAACTATGGAAGAAAGCTCCTCTGAGCAGTGCCCGTGCAGATATCTATATCCTATACCCTCTTCTAAGTTTACCTCTTCCCTTTTTTCAAGGTATGTCCTGTAAATTATGTTCATTCTCTTCGTGTCCTGCTTAGTCGTGATGCAACTTTCCGCCCGATACACTACCATACTCTACATATACGACTTAATTACTTTTTTCCTCGCATTCACATTAAAATGTTTATTGACGATAAGAGTACTTTGTCTATTGAGTGCTTGCTTTACCATCCTCCTCAGATTTTTGATACATTTACCATCAATATCCGTAGTGCTTCTTAGGTACTTCTTCAAGTTGTTGAATGTTTAGCTTTACATTCATTATCGCGGTCCTAATAACATTAATGAATGCTATTTTACATAAAATTTAATAACAAAATATTTTATTAAAATTTAAAAGAAAATTATATGGCTGATCAGGGCAGAACATGATATCTAATGCAATTCTGAAGGATATGTGGGTTCGTAGCGTATAATTTGGGTGGTGTTAGACACAGAAATAAAAATCGACACTCGGTTAACTTCATTTATTAAGAAAATAATGAATTTATGTAAGACAAAATGAAGTTATTGTGATAGATTGAAGCAGTTTTGAATGGAATTTTTGAATTTAAATAAAGATTACAGATGGACAATGTACTTAACTATGGTGTCTTCTGTGGTGTTCCTTGGATCAACTGAATATGAGAGGGCCTGAGGCTACTCAGGGCTAGCGAAACCTGTGGATATATTGTGGGGACCACTCAGGGTTGTCCGAACCACCGGAATCACTTCCGCAGGTGCTCTACATGACATGGCATCAAAGGGGCTGCCATAAAGATGCTATTACGTTCAATGTGGTTGCCCAAACCATGGTTTTAAATGGGGTTTTTCAAACGGTGTTGTTAAATAGTGCTCCAAACAAAACGGGTGTTTCAAAAAACGGGATAGCTAAAAATAGTTGACTTCGTACATTGTTAAATTTGAAGTTATTCATGTGCAATATGCTTGTAAGGTATTCACGTTAAGAACAAAGTTAATCTGCATGATAATTATAAAAATATAATTCGTTAATAATGGGACTGTACGAGAATACCGCCACAAGCTATCACAAAACAAGAAAAAAAGCATTAAACAGAGCAATCACATAAGCAGTATTGTTACAAAGCAAGCGAGAGTTTAAAATACCCAAGTATTTCATCTAACTCACCTCATATGAGCGTGCTGCTTTTTCTCTTAGCTAGTTGCTCTTAACATTTTTAACGTTATTAAAGTTTTGCTGAAAAAGAGATCAGGCGAATCATTGCAGCGCTTTATAAAGACTTCTCTTATCTATCTTGGCAACGCAAACGAAAATGAAATTTAAACCGCTACCAACTGTCGAGATTCAGTCGATACCGGAGAATATGTGTGTTTCTATGTGCATGAATTTAAGAGGTATATTATAAATTTAATTGAGTAGGAAAGTCGAAAATTTCATTGACTAAGAAAATAGTAACTTTTATTGGCTAAGAAAATAATATATTTCGGTGACTAAGAAAATAATGTAATTATGGACTGAGAAAATAATGTAATCATATACCAATTAACGTTATAATGGGAGTATATAAGTTGTAAAACGTGTAACAGGTGACACTTTACTTATCTTCATTACTTTCGTTTTTGGCACATTGATCTTTGGTTTGATTTATTTTAATACCCTATCCAGCACAATCAGCACCCTTTGTAGTTCTTTTTTTCTTTCACCTATACATGTAATATTTATAATCTGGGGTGATTTGGTGGCATTCGTTTACGATACGCTGGCGTAAATCTTCGGACTAAGTAGAACACATTTTACTATTTATGTGATCTCCATAAAAAGAAATCTAGCGGTGATAAATCTGGCGATCCTGCGGGCCATTCTATTGGAGCCTCTCCTTCCTATCCACCGATTTGGAAACTTGTGGTCGAGATATTGTCGAACAGGCAAAGCGTAGTGTGGATGAGCTCCATTTTGCTGAAATGCCGAGATAATGCTCATCATTCTCGATAATATCATTCAATATTGGATCAATGGTGTTTTCCAACACCTCCAAGTACATATCTCCAGTCAGATTGCCAGGTAATAAAAAAGGACCAACAATATCTCCACCAAAAATCTCAGCCCAAACATTGAGCTTTTCCGGGTATTGTGTATGAATGCCGTCAAATAACCTAGGATTAGAATCGACCCAATAGCGGCAATTAAGATGATTCACGGTACCATTTAGGAAAAAAACGAACACTCATCGGAAAAGAAAAATTCTGATGTTTCACCAGTCGTTCACTGAGTACTTTACAAAAGTCCAGACGGCGGTCCAAGCCGTCTTCATTTAATTCGTGTGCAAGATGAATTTTGTATGGTGCGGCAGACCACATTTTTTCCACAATTTTTCTATTACTAGAAAGTTGTAAAAGTAACCCTCTTGTACTCTGCGTACGGCAGCTTTTCGTTTGATGAGCACTCTGGCTTCGGAGGGTATTGAGATAACATTTCTGTTATAGTGGGAGTGTGTATCTACATTTAATAAAGCAGTGCCCTTAAGAAGTGTTAGTTGAGGCGCCACATAATTTTTATAAGGGAACTATTAAATATTTATATTATGATTAGAAGGTTTTTTAACAACCACAAAAATACTACAATGACTTACCAAGAAACTACCAATATCTACCGTAATTCCAGTTGGATTGATTCGATTTATTATAACAATAAATATTGGAAATAAATTTTAATTGGCAATTGAAAGGTGTTGAAATTTGTAGTAGTGAAGCTCCTTAAGATAGTTGAAATTGAGAGAAAATAATAAATTGAAATGCAATATTTAATACTGAGAAACAATGTTACGTAAATTTCTAAGTTTGTACAAAAACAAATTAGGTCAAATCAAATTAAAACAAATCAAGACAAATCCCCATAGGCGACTAGATTCACATAAATATATAATGACATTAAAGTTGAAAGTATTCGAAATCAATTTCCTTGTAAGTTGGGTAATAAATTATGGGAATATATGTTAATAATTCAATGAAAATTCGCTAATAAATTGATGATTAGTTTAAAATTTAAATTATTGTTTTAAAAATTTGAAATATTAAGTTAAGAAAAGAAAATAAAGTCTGGCCTGCGATATCCTTGTGACGAGGGTAGCAGCAGGCGGAGTAGGCACCCACGTATGCCCAATACTTGACCTCCCTCAGGCCTTTCCTCGATCAGCTCGGATTTGGAGGCGTCCTCGGGCTTGGGACCTGGTGCGGGCTACTTCAGAGAAGGTGGACAGCCTCGCCGTCGGCAGCAGGTGACTTGATTTTTGACGGTTATGGACTTTAGGGATTCATAATTGAAACTTCAGGAA
This sequence comes from Tillus elongatus, assembly GCA_964006375.1. Classification (NCBI taxonomy): domain Eukaryota; kingdom Metazoa; phylum Arthropoda; class Insecta; order Coleoptera; family Cleridae; genus Tillus; species Tillus elongatus. The sequence goes on along the minus strand of OZ023268.1, from coordinate 19,122,725 downwards.
CCAGGATTCAGAATTAAAACTTCAGTATACTGTACATATACATTGTACGCTCTTCACATGTGCGTAAATTTGTTAAAAAGTCGCCGCGTAAGCTGAACGACTGAGTTATCAAAAATTATGATGGACGTATACAGTTTTTAAATTCTAAAAAATGATGGGTTCACCAACAACTACATATGTTAACACTAAAAAGAATCTATGTTTAAAAGCCGAACACAAGTTGACTCCAGAAAATTCTCTTCCTCTCAAAATTTGACTCAGAAAGCCATTGTTGCCCTATGAACAGCCACAAGCGCCGCCGTGGCCGTGTTTAAAAGTCGAGTAAACTTCCCAATTCGGACTCGGGGGACGACGGTTCGAGACTCACCGGCAGCGGATGATTTTTCAAAATCACGTCTGTCGTTGAGATCGAGCTTAAGGTGGAGGGTAATGCACAATAGGCCAAAGGCTGGAGTGCTATCGGGGCGGAAAAGCCGCGGACGAGCCCTGAGGGAGAAAAAAAAGAACAGCCACTCCGGAATGACAAGCCATTGACACGCAGGTCCGAGCGCTCACTTCATTCTCTATGGATCCGTGCTATCAATATAGATACAGAGAAGGCTGTTATTCTTAGGTTCGTACCAACTCCCTTTTGCTGTTCAAATTGCAGTGCGCTCCCGCCATAAAATTCGCGCCCCCAAATATGACGTCCGCATGACGAAATGTTTTTTTACAAACAATTGTTGTAAAATAAATATTAATATTAAATTAACAGAAAAATATCATGTAGAGTTCCATTATCAAAAATGAGAATGCTACAAGGGTGAAATCTATGACGTTTCAGAATGGTAGTTTGATCAAAACCAGATTCATCACAGAACACCCGCTGCTTTTCATTTTTTGTTTTTAGACTCTCGATTGCTATTTTAACCTCATGCACTTCGGCAGTGCCACATTTTGCCTGACTCTTGCTTGTATATAATTTTTATAAATATTCTTTCCAGCATTATCTGATATTTTCCTCGTATCATACCATGTCCCCATACTGTGTTTTTACCCCAATCATATTTTTTTTCAGTTTGTCTTGACCTTTTTATCCACTTCCAAAATAATTTTTTGTTCCCTTTAAAGTCGATCTGTATTTTTTCAGTCTTTTTTATTTCCAGTTGTCGCTTTTTTTTTCTCCCTTGGGGCTCGTCCGCGGCTTTGCCGCCCCGATAGCACTGCAGCCCTTGGCAGATTGTGCATTACCCTCCACATTAAGCTCTATCTCAACGGCAGAAGTGAAATGAAAAATCATCCGCTGCCGGTGAGTCTCGAACCGTTGTCCCCCGAGTCCGAATTGGGAAGTTTTACTCAATTCAATTCAATTCTAAAGGTCTATATTACATTATAACAAATTTACAAAAATTTACAATTTTTATATATACTACGACTTAAATATAAAGCTCCTGTTAAAATATAATAACTTATCTCTAATTTGTTATTTACAAAGGAAAAAAAAAAGGGAAGTTTTACTCGACTTTCCAACACGGCCACGGCGGCGCCTCAGTTGTCGCTTACTCTCACCAACGATATTCGTTTGCACTCACTTCCCAATTTTCTGTAATCAACCAGGCGCTTCCTTTTTTCTCGCACATCTTTGACATTTACCATTTATTGTATTTTACGATTAATTTTCGTAGAAAAAATTCGTTAATGAGGAGACCGCGACTTTTGAATTTTAAAAAGATTTCTTCAAATGAGCGCAAACTAGGCCCCCTAGAATGCATATCCGGGTTTACTTTCAGTTTTTATCTAAGTAAGATTGGAACCTGTGATGAGCACTGATAAGCACACACACATTTTTAAAAAACTTGACAGGTGGTCCATAACTCGTTGGTGATACCTACAATTTTTTCGAACACCCTTATATTATTGCATTTTTGCATTTTTTAACGAAATATGATGCCTGGTTGTAAAAAAAAAATCTAGACGCAGTAAGTGCGATTTGGTAACGAATGCTTCAATTTTCAATAAGTCAATTTGTTATTAACCTAAGGTTTCTTGGTTAGGAAACCAGTTTTCTCGGAAACATTTTAAGTTTATTCTCGAAAAATTTTTGTACATTTTCAAACAATCAGTTATTTTGATAAAATATGGTGCATTGTTTCTACTATATAGGTTATACCGGTAACCAGATTGATGCCCGCTTGCATTAGACATGTGCTGCTAAAAACATTTTAATGAAAATTCACTTCCATAGCTCACTTGCTGCGTCCAGACATTTTAAAATTGTGTTGGACTTCAATTTTGAAGGGATATCAAAATATGGGCGATTCATTTTGTTGTGCTTTTGCCTACCACTGCATTTTGTTACAGTAGAATTATCTGACAAACTAGAGAGTATACAAGTTTCCATAAATGAGTTCAACCCTTTTCTCGCTTATGAATTATGTTTGATTCGCTTACTGAGTTTTACTGTTTCAGCCAGAACACAATACCAACATTGCAGCAATAGAAATCCCGATATAAATTTTTACAACGCATTCATAAAACTGGACAATGTAAAGTCAGCAACATTGTAGTTATTTACAAATATTGATTGTTTAGTTGCCCAGCTTCATTTTCTATTTTTTTTTTTTGGTTGTAAGTGTACATGCAAATATTTAAAATTTGCACATATTTTGCACGTGCTTCGTTATTCTTTTCTAAATATAAACAGGTTGCTTGTTGTTAAAATAAATATGATTTTTTCTGTTGCAACTTTGTTGGTTAAAAAACACAATTTAATTTGTCAAGCTTAATTAGTTCTGACATTTGTCAACAAAATATAATTCTAAATAGGTTATAATTTCATTTCCTTTTCTCATTTTTCTGCTGCAAAAACAATGACGTTGGCTACAAGCTCTATAAACTGGAATTATATTATATTTTATTATTTATTATTAATTCAAATAAGTTACGCTTGTGCTTGCACTGGGACACGATTTTGAACAGCCTCTTCTGAAACGTCTAAATGTCAAATTATCTAAAGATTTTTATAATATGACATAGTTTTGTAGGTATTTAAAATGATTTACCAATAGCTGCAAATTTTTTAATTAGTTTTTTATTTCTAATAAAAATTGCGGGACGTAGCAAGTGCGTTATAGTAGCGAATTTTAATAACAATTGTACACTATTATTATACGGCATATTAGTAAAATTAATACTTTAAACTTAAGACAGATCTTGAAGATCGATTTTAGAGGTCCTAGTACGCGCACATTTGAAGAATTCTTTCTAAATTGTTACCAGCGATATCTCTATTATCGAATAAATCTTGCGTTCTAAGTCCTTTAAAAAAATGCCCAATTTTCTATGAAGCTAAAGAACTAAATTTTGCTATATCTGTAGTCTCTTTAAAAGAAACTTGTATTACAAATTTCATTAAAGTTATACATAAGATTTCCAGCAAGAAACTTAATTCATATTTAGAACAGTAAAGTATCTGCCAAATTATAAACGTAGCAGTTATTTTTCCTTTTTCCTAAAATAAGGTGGATTGGAAAATATTATATACAATGTAAGGAACTAAATTAGATTACAGCGATAGGCGCCTTAGCATCAAATTATACAATAAAAGTCTGGAGGCTGGTTACCTACCCAACAAACCTTACTTTAATAACATATTATGTTATTGAAATTTGAGGCATTTAATGAAAATTCGCCCCAAAAACGCACTTACTGCGTGTCGATTTTTTTCTTAAAAACATGCTTCATATTTTGACCAAAAAAAAAATGCAACAATATAAGGCGGTTTGGAAAAAAAATTGTAGGTCTCACCAACGACTTATGGGTCACCTGTGATTGTCAAAATAATTTTATAAGATGGAGCTCAAGACATCCTATAATTAAGGTATACAATTTTTCTCGTATCTTGTATAATAACAATTATTTGGATTTTCAACAGATAAAAACTGAAGATATAGGTTCTACGGGGGGCTAGTTTGCACTAATTAAAAGAAATCTTTTTAAAATTCAAAAGTCGCGGTCTCCTCCTTAACGAATTTTTTCTAGCGCTAAAACGATTAACCGTCAAACCATTAACTAAAATAAAACTGATGCCAAAGCATCAGAGAACGGGTCTATTTGGAATTACTTTTTTGGAAATGTTTTAGTAAAATGAATGGCAATGATGGTGGAAGCTGAAACTGAAGGGTTGGCAGAACACTCTTCTTGCAACATTTTCTTTATATAATTCGTATTTTTTTCAGGTTTTTTGCCTAAATGCTGCCAATTTTAAAGTTTCAAATCGCGGCTTTGACATTTTAAGGAAAACCCTTTTTTTCTTTAAATGCCTGTAACTTTTTTGCCTTTAAACTTACAGACTTAAATTTTGGTACATGGTTCAATAAAAACAGGCGTATACAATTTGATTGCCCTTACTTTGTTATTTTCGGACATGTAATATTTTTCGAAAGAAAACACAAAATTTTTCGGAAAAACCTGGGCTAAATTTCCTGGCTAACCAATTACAAAGGGAAGGTACTTAGCGAATTTGATCAAAATCGGCCCATGATTTTTTGAGTTATCGGTGAGATACACACACACACGCACACACATATATATAGATATATATATATATATATATATATATATATATATATATATATATATATATATATATATATATATATATATATATATATATATATATATATATATATATATATATATATATATATAATTGAAATTGACCCTGGATATGGGTTCTAGCGGGTTTAGTTCGCGTTCAATCGAAATTTTTTCAAAATCCAAAGTCGGGATCTCCTCATTAGTGAACTTGTTTTAAGAAAATTCGCTCAAAACAAGCACTTGTAAAGCAACGGGAAAAGTCTACGACTGTAGTAAGTATGGAACGGTTTCACTAAGTTAGGGCAAGAACAAACAACCAGATATGCTATTCAAATTGAATTAAGTCTTAAAAGTTTTTATCTCCTCTCTATTAAATAATTTTTTATAGAGAAACTCGCTAAAAAATGCATCGGAATAACAACAGTCTGATCAGATAACGGTAAAATGAAATGAAACTAGGATTATAACTCGTCTTATTATAGGACTCGATTATCTTATGCTACCGCTTAGGCCACTGGAGTACCGTTGACATGACAGATGTAAGTACTAGCAAGTATATACGCTAGTATGTTATTTTTCTAACGTCTTTATTATTTATACCAAACAATTTTCATTTACAATGGATTTTTTTGTTCATATTTTAACGAAATGGAGGAAAATAACGACTTAGACACAGATCTAGGAGCTTGTTGTCGTATTGCTCACTCGCATTAATACGACAACCATAATTATCAGTTTTGACGTTTTAACTTTTTTTAATCAGAGGCTTACCTATGACTTTTTTGTCTTTTAACTTAGAGATCTGAATTTTGGTACATAGGTTACCGTTTATGACAGAAACCAGCGTACAGAATTTAGTTCCCCTTACTTTGTTATTTCCGGATGTATAATTTTTTCTGAAAGAAGACACAAAATTGTCCGGAAAAACCTGAGTCGATTTTCTTGGCTAACGAGCTTATCCAAGTCACTTGCAAAAGGAAGGTACGTACCAGATTGGATCAAAATTGGCCCATTATTTTTCGACTTTGGTGTGATACATGTATGTATGTATATTAAAGACTATTGCAGAATCAGAAAAGTTGTACAGTTTGATAACAAGAAGTACGCAAGTATGTTTGTGTCAACATTAATATATATATATATATATATATATATATATATATATATATATATATATATATATATATATATATATATATATATATATAAACATATAACAATTGAAACTGACTCTGTATATGGGTTCTAGTGGGCCTAGTTCGCGGTCATTTGAAGACATTTTTTCAAAATTCAAAAGTCGGGATCTCCTTATTAGCGATTTTGTAAAAGAAAATTCACTACAAATGTTGACACAAACATACTTACGTACTTCTTGTTATCAAACTGTACAATTTTTCTGATTCTGCAATAGTCTTTTAATTTTGATGTCATTGTTGCCCATCAATGTACAATACTTTTAAAACAGTCGTTAGTAGAAATGAAAAAAAATATATTCTGACTACAGAATATTTTTCTCTCGTGCAGTAGATATTTCATCCATGAATGAACCTTCTTTGTCCAGAGCACAGTTAATAATTCAGAGCTTCTATAGAAGCTCACTGACCAATCGTGTGTAGTCGTGTGTACTCAGGGATAAATTACAGTCTCATTTTGAAGTCAGTGACCATGGCAAAAGATATTCTCACTTTATCCTAAGAGATGTTTGGTCAAATTAACTGTTGTTGTTGCTATTATTGTACTTTCTCCTAAAACAAGACATGCTCACTGAATATGTTAAGTGAATTTGGAAGATATTGTGTTTCTAATGAGGCTAAATTAAGACGGAGTCTTTTGACTAGTTCTTGTTCTCTTTTGTTTATCACTAGATTACGAAAATAGACGTTGTGTGTGAAGTGACGTCTCTTAAATAACCGAATAATATAATTATGTGACTACATCAACAGTGTAAATAAGAATAATATACTGACTTTCCAAAAAATCCGAACACCCAGTAAGCGTCGACCAATAGACATTTTGCATGTTTATTATCTGACAGACATTTGAAATTGTGAATTTCATAATTGATTTCAAACGCCATCATTTTTCCGCCATGATCTGTCACGTCACGAGACAGAACAATAGTCAACAATAAACTTTCGTTGAGCCAATAGACAGGATGTGAGGAGGACCCCCGAGGAATATGTATACATATGCTCGGATAGCCAGGCGGTCCTCCGAGCAGTCTGCGCGGCCAGAATCACGTCAACACTGGTTTAGAAGTGCGCTGACGCCCTCAAAGGACTATCCAGGACAAAAGAGGTGCAACTGGTGTGGATTCTGGGAAACTGTGGCGTAGCGGGGAATGAGGTAGCGAATAATCTAGCAAGGCTTAGTTCACCAAGGGTTGCGGTGCTATCGGGGCGGCAAGGCCGCGGACGAGCCCTGAGGCAACAAAAAAAAAGGCTTAGTTCTCGGCGGCCGTTCTGTGGCCCGGAGCCTGCGATAGGCTTCGTGAAGGGGACGGGCAGTCTGCTTACTCGGAGGAGTCTACCTACGCTTCGCCGCATCCTTGGGGTGCTGACAGGCCACTGCGCCCTTAGAAGACACCTCACATTGATAGGCGTAGAGAGGGATCCCATTTGCCAGGAATGCGGCGAGGATGAAGAAACGTCTTACCACTACCTGTGTGAATGCGAGGCTTTTGGGAATCTTCGAGCAGAAATGTTCGGTTCGAGGACTCTGCAGAGGAATCAGGTAAGTACCGTCCAATTGAAGACCGTCACGGCCTTCATTTCGAGGTCGAGGCGGTTTGGCGACGGAACCGAGGAGGAGTAGAGCATGATTTCTGGGTTGCTGGGGTTGGCAAAAAGGGCCCATTGTGGCCTACTTGCTTGGCGTTAGCCTCCCCACCATTGCTGATACTACAACTGTTTTGAGTTTACATCATGTTGCGAGTACAGTACCTGCATAGCTCCTCTCCCGAAAGCTGGGTGTTCCCCGCGTGACGACCAGTATATCTGTATGCGGCGAAGGACAAATAGTAGAGTGGGAGTAGCGGTGCATCTGGAAAATGGGAGACAGTCTCAAGAGTTCAAAGAGAGAGGAGGTAACTAATTGAGTTCTTATAAGTTGTTATAAGAAGTTATCTTTAAGTGTGTTGTCAAAATAAGTGAATAACTATAATTTGTTGGAATACCGTGTGGTGATTCCACAAAAGGTATTAAAATTCTTATCATACGTTATTAAGTTAGGTTGTAATTTTCGTGTGGTTAAGGTATGTTTATCTGTACATATTAACCCTTAACTACTAACAATACGTCTCAGAGACGGGCCGTATCAGCACTAAGCGAGAAAATCCCCGCCCTGGAAATATTGCGTCATGTGTTTTTCGGTAATTTATCTCTGTTAAGTATTGAATCAGTATACAAAGAACGGTGACCGTGTAGTTTTTGGTTTGTGAAATAAACAAATGCGAGTAGCCGTCTCCCATACGTAGAGTTAGTGTTAACACACCTAATAAAATCCAAGCACATCATTTAGACGTAGGGTTAGTTTTAACGAATATTCAATAATTGACTATTAATCCCCAAGCTAGTGTGTGTCAATCAGTAAAGTTTTCGGATCCTAATTATGAAGAACAATTGCTGAAGTGGTTTAACGAAAACCTAAGTGATATAGGTGATGTTGAAGATGAATGCGATGAGGAATTTCATATAGACAGTGATCACAATACGAAGCCGATGAAGAAGGTAAATGATTTATAGTAATATTTTATTATTCTTATTATCACTGTTTACAGCCGAGGATGAAGTCTGTGGCGGTAGAGAGGGCCTTCAGATGAAGTTGAAGAAGACCCAAAGTATTATTATGCGAAAACAGGTTCAAACAATCAAGTAAACCTGCTGTTTTCAACATAGGACGTCGCCTACAAGAAAATATTGTTGTTCCCTTTTCGGGTCTACGCCCTTCGGCAGAAGCATTAGGAAGAAAGGCAAGTCCTCTTCAAATTCGAGAACTGCTTTTTACGGAAGTAATTTGCAGCATAATACTCCAATTGACCAATAATAAAATTGAAGAGCAACGAGCTCGTTATAAAACTCAGCATTCTGCAACGCAGAAAGACTCGGATAAAATAGAATTGTATGCCTTTTTTGGACTTCTTGGATAAACGGCAGTGTTCAAGTCAAATAATGAGTGGATTAATACATTGTTTGCCACCGAAGGAACTGGTAGAGAAATAATTAGATGCATTATAAATAAAGAAAGATTTGCTTTCTTAAACTTAATCGGTTCAGTAAATTCTGAGTTATAACCCAATAAAAAATAAATATTTTACGATATAACCTGAAATTACTCCTGAATGGGTGCGTATAATGTTAGACAAGGTCAGACAGATATATTAGGGTTACGCTGCTATTGCAAACAAATGCTACAAGTTAAACTTCAAACGAACAGGTTAGAAAAATATGTCACCATAAACAAGCAGCTGGGTTGCCATTTGCCAAAACTGTCATCTGAATTTGACTATATCAGGAAAATATATAGTAATAAATAAAATTTTTAATGAAAGTTATTCAATTTAGGCAATTTAGAACAACGTTTTATTATGTATAAATATTAATCTCCCCATTTTTCAAGGTATTTAAAACCCATTGCCGTCTCCTAGTTAAACAACGCCAGTTATCTATTTATCATTTGTTATTTTGCAAACTGACAGTAAGGGTGTGAGTCGAATTCGAGGTTATCTTTTTCTTCTTATATGTTTACAGACGTCATAAACAAATAACAAGACTCAGCTAATACCTTAGAATCGTGGAATAAGGTACTTATTGTTTATTTTTTGTTTTTAGTGAATTTTCATTATAACTTACTCTTCATGTCCTATATGGAAAATTTGAGGTAAATGAAAGTACATAATATCATGCAGTAGTTTAAATTATACGAATAAACATATGTTGTGTAAATTATTAAAATTTTGATCTTAAAATTTTGTGTTGTTTATATTTATTTATTTCATTTTCAAAAAGCATCGATACAGCAATAGTAAATAAATTTTGAAAAGGGTTTAGGTGCAGCAAGTGCGTTATGGTAGCGAATTTTCGTAAAAATATTCCAATTCAATTTGCTATTAAACTAGACTCTTCAGTTGTGATACATACTAAAACCTATATAAAAGCAGCGTAGGTACTAAATTTAAAAAATAACACAATGAGCTCTACAAGCAACGATAAATTTGTTTTAGAAAACTGTTTTTGTTATTTTGTTTGCAGAAACTGTTTCGATTGAGTAGACTAAAACGGATCATCCTAGCGACTAATAAGGAAAAATACTTGCCACGTTTATAATTTGGCAGGTACATTCGTTTTGTAAATAAAAATTAAATTTTCAGTAAATTTGCAGATTAGCACATGGGGGCTTTTTAGAAAGAACATTGAGAAACATGCTTAAATCTTATTCTTGATGCACAAACCACAACAAATATTTCTTGCCCCCAAGAAAGTTACGGGACCAGTGTTGGGCGGGGAAGAAGATAAAAAGTAAATGTGAGCAAAAAGTGCGAAAATACCAGCTTAGTTTGACATCTATAAGATGCCTTTATCCCATTTTGCAGCTATACCTCCTTAAAATTCTGTTTATTCCGCCCAGAACCCCTATATTTACCGCAGGTCCCGTAACTTTCTTGCGGGTTGTTCCCAAAAAACTGTTCTTGTTTACACTGTGCTTGTTTATGCATTGAGGGTGGTTGTATGCATGCAGAAGGGAAGGGGAACGTCTGCGAAAAAGCAGAGAACCAAGATTTTCAATTTATTTATAAATTGTTACCCCATTTCATTTGTTTCAAATATTTTTCCAAAAATGAAATCTAGGTTGCCTTGTTTGTCAGTCTTACACATCTACTCTCAACCCACCTCCAAATGTTCAACCACCAACAGTCCCCAATGTCACGCATAAAATGACGGATATCATTTTCAAAACTAAAAAGGTACGAAAGATGCTCTCTTATCTTAATACCAGGAAAGCCTCTGGCCTTGACGAGATCCCAGCAATTGTTCTCAAAAAATGCGCACCAGAACTTGCTCCTGTCCTGACTCGTCTGTTTCAGATATCTTATAATAAAGGCATATTCCCTAGTAACTGGAAAACTGCTCGAGTACAACCCGTCCCCAAGAAAGGATCGAAAGCGCTTCCTAGCAACTACAGACCTATTTCTCTCCTTTCAGTCATCTCTAAAGTGATGGAAAAGTATATAAACACCGAATTACTAAAATTTCTTGAAAAACACAGTCTAATCCACGACAGGCAGTATGGATTCCGTCAGCGCAGATCAACTGCCGACCTCCTTTCCTTTGTCACCCATTCTTGGAACAGGTCTATGGAACAACACGGTGAATCCCAGATTGTTGCTCTACACATCCAAAGCATTCGACCGGGTCTGGCACGCAGCGCTGCTTAATAAACTTCCGACCTATGGCCTACCACCAAAACTATGTATGTGGACAGCAAATTTTTTCTCAAACAGGAGCATATCTGTTGTTGTGGATGGCCATTCCTCTAAACTGTATCCAATTAATGCAGGAGTTCCTCAAGGTTCAGCTTTAGCCCCTACTTTGTTTCTTCTCCACATCAATAACCTCCTCTCGAGCACATCCAACCCAGTTCACAGCTCCGCAGACGACAGCACCCTCCATTCAAATATACAATATTCTAAGCCTGTCTCTTTAGCCCAATTAGATGAGGATCGCAGACTCATGGAGAGTTCTGTCTCCGTGGATCTCCAAAAAATATTAGACTGGGGAAGTAGAAATCTTGTACAATTCAACCCCACCAAAACTAAGTCTTGCTTTCTTTCTCACAAGAGATACACCAGCCCTAGACCCATCACAATGAACAACCAACCAAGTTATTCAAAGTAATGAGTCCTTTTCTCTTGTTGGCATTTCTGTGGATCGAAATCTTAATTGGCACCAACATGTCACATCAATTGCAGAAGCGGCTGCTAAGAAATTAGGTTTCCTCTTCCGGGCTCGCAAATACTTTTCACCAGCTAATCTCTATACCTTATATATTTCACAAATAAGGCCAAACCTCGAATACTGCTCCCACATCTGGGGTGCCGCTGCCGCTTCTACACTCGCTATCCTGGACCCCATTCAAAAGAGAGCTATACGTCTCATCGGTGATTCTACCCTCACCCAAAAGCTGCCATCCCTTGCCCACCGACGTGCCGTTGGTGACCTCTCTCTCTTTTATAGATATCTGCACGGGCACTGCTCAGAGGAGCTTTCCTCCATAGTTCCCCCACTTGCTGCCCCCAACAGATCTACCAGGGGAACAGAGCGAATGCACCATTTTACTGTCCAGGTCACCAGACATAGAACATCTTGTTATGCCCGGTCTTTTGTCCCGAGGACTTCAAAGTTGTGGAATTCCTTGCCGGCACATGTTTTTCCTTCTCCTCCGAACCTCCAAACCTTCAAGCCCAGAATTAACAAGCTGCCTCTTTCCTCCTTGTCAACACCCACGGTGCGATAGTATTTAGGATGTAAGCCCTTGTGGTGTGTTGTTGAAATTTAAAAAAAAGCTACAATATTTCATCATTTTCAAAAAGTGTGGATACAGCAACAGTAAATAAGTGTCGAAAAGGTCTGGTTGCAGCAAAGACATTTTGGTAGAGAGTTTTTGTAAAAATATTTTAAACCCGATAACTCAATTTCCTATTAAGCTAGAATCTTCAATCTTGAACTATAGTAACACCTATGTAAACGCAGCCTGGGTACTGAATTAAAGAAAAATAACATAATGAGCTTCGCGGATGACTACAAGGTGGTTTTTAAAAAAACATTCTTGGTTGTTTTGTTTGCAAAAACCATCTAAGCAATTAAAATGAAAAATACCTGCCATATTTACGATTTAGCAGGTACATTCACTTTGTAAATAATTATTTTTTTCTAGAAAACTTTTGTAACTAATGAAATATAGAGTATTAGGCGTGAGCCACAATAGACCTTATGGTCGCAGTGGAGGGACCAGTATGGTCCCAATTAAACCTAGCCTAACCTAACCTTAATGAAATTTGTAACACAATTTTTTTAAAGAGACTTGCAGTACTTACATATATCTCTACCAAACTATAATTTTCCAGCTCCATAGAAGATAGAAACTTATTTAAATAATCGCTAACTGGGTCTCCCAGGTCCATTTAAATTTAAAGAATTAGTTTTAATAATATACCTTACTATTAGTGTACAATTCTTACGTAAATTCACTACTATAATGCACTTGCTGCGTCCCGGACATTTTTCTGAAATAGAGTTGTTAGCTTTAAATAAAAAAAGGCTTGGTTGGACTTTGTCAACTCTATGCTATTTTTGGAACTAATCTTTGTAATTAATAATATATAAATTTCTGGACGCAGCAAGTGCGTTATGGTAGTGAACTTTCATAAAAATGTTTTTAATAGCAAATATGTGTGTTTTTTTTTCAGAAAGCAGGCATCAAATTTGATTACCAGTATAACTTATATAATAAAAACAATGTACCATGTTTCATCAAAATAACTTTATTGTTTGAGAACGTACAAAAATATCCGAAAGTAAACTTAAAGTGTAACCGAAAAAATCCGTTTCTTGGTCAACCTTATAGGTTAATAGCAAATTGAGCTTTTCAAATATGAAGCCTTTAATCAAAATTCGCTACCATAACGCACCTGCTGCATCCAGAATTTCTTTACTTACAAACATGCATTATATTTCGATGGAAAATGCAAAAACATAAGGCGTTTTCGACTAAAAGCAAATTATTTGTATCACCAACAACTTATGGGCCACCTGTGATTGTAGAAATATTTTTTTAGATGTAGGTCAAGACACCCTATAATTAATGTATACAATTTTTTTCATATCTTGTATAATAACGGATATATTGAGCTTTATTGATTTTTTACGAAAATTCGACAAAACTTATATACCATTAAACGATAAACTCTTTAGATAAGACTACTGCCAAGCATCAGAGAAGGGTCTATTTGAAATGAATTTTCTGGAAACATTTTAGTAAAATGAAGGACAATGACGGGTGAAACTAAGACTTCGGGGTTTGTAAAATATTCTTCTTGACACATTTTCTTTCCATAGTCCGTATTAGATTCAAGTTCTTTGCCTAAATGTTGCGAATGTTGACGTTTTAAATTGTCACTTTGACGTTTTGTGGAAAACCCGACTTTATTTTTCTTTAAATGCCCATAACTTTTTTGCCTTTTGACCTACAGCGCTAGGTAATTGGTAGGTAATTTACATATAGCGATATAAAACGATGTCCTAAATTTGGTTTCCCTTGCTTTGTTATTTCCGGAGATATGGATTTTTTTCTAGAGAAAAGACAAAATTTTCCAGGAGAACCTCGGCCGATTTTCCTGGATAACGAACTTATCCAAATCACTTACAAAAGGAAGGTATTTCCCAAATTTTGTCAAAATCGGCCCATTATTTTTTGAGTTATCGGTGTAATACATAGTGTTACAAAGCATCTCAATAGATGTAGGTGCGGTGTTGCCACATCTCCAAAATTTCCCCAATGTCTGGGAATTCTTGCACAATCTGGCAACACCGCCTCCCCACCCCCCTGGGGGTGCCTGGGGTGACCCCCCTCAGGCGAAGTCTCAACCCTCTAGGACCAAAAATAACGAAGTTACCAACTTGTACCCCGTGGGAACGGATAACTGAGGTCTGCACATTCCGAACACCCTGTATGCGCAGAGAACCCTTACACCCTGTATATGCAGAGATCTTATATTACGAGAAACACCTCTTGTGTAATTGTGTAATATAGGAGTGATGACCACATTTGGATCACCTGTATATACATCCCCCTGTATACACACGGGACCGATCTCTATTCACAGAACCTTCTAGTAAGAGAAGGTCCTGGAACCTTCTGGAATGGAACGCTCCAGAAACGAGGTACGGCGAGTATATAAACGCGAAAGCAGGCCAGCCAGACACACAGTTCAGTTAGAGAATGTTGAAGTGACTTGAAGGAGCAGTAACCAGTGTGAAATATTAAAGAGTAACTACTGTAGTACCAGTATAATAACTTGTGTGCAGATTAGTGATTGTAAGGCCAGATAAACTAAGTGTTTTGTGAGAGAGACATTCTAGAACTTTTATTGTATCCATATTTAGAGAGTAAATAAAGTTGTTTTGTTAAAATTAAAAGTCTCACTTATCCAGAACCCGGAGAAAATGCAACAATATATATATATATATATATATATATATATATATATATATATATATATATATATATATATATATATATATATATATAAATACATATATATATATATATATATATAAATATATATATATATATATATATATATATATATATATATATACATATATATATATATATATATATATATATATATATATATATATATATATATATATATATATATATATATAAACATATAAAAATCGAAACTGACCCCGGATATGTGTTCTAGGTGGCCTAATTAGCGCTCATTTGAAGATATTTTTTCAAAATTCAAAAGTCGGGATCTCCTCATTAGTGATTTTTTTAAAGAAAATTCACTAAAAACATGTCATTTTAATTAATAACTGAATAAGTACGTATTCTTACGAGGTCAAAACACTTCTTGCTATAATTTACTAAATTTACAATTCTAAAGAAATGGAATAATAATTGATATTGGTAGGAAACTTAAATCTCTTAGGGATATTGGTACAAAATCAATTAATTTCGAATCGGTAAAGCTCTTAAGCCACTTAGAACATTATCTCTTCAATTACCTCTATTAACTACTCCCTTAATTTCACTTTAATCGACCTTTAGATCTTGGATGAAACTTCTTAAGCCGCATATGCTGTAATAGATTTGAACTAGGATTACAGCATATAACCTAGTGCCTAAGAAGTCTGCAATTAGTGAAAAGAGGTACACTTTAAGAACTTGATACAGCAGTAAAAGTGACGCGTTAATTCCTGCAGAATTAAATGGTATTAGATATAGCAGTATTTTTTAACACTTGGGCAGCAGTATTACGAACGTAATATGTAACTTTTGGTTTCATTTTAGTACAAAAGGTTAAAGCGTTTGGCTCTTTTACTGATCCGGTTAAACTGATATATCAAACGTGGTTATGATATTAAAACAACTGTCTGAACATTTACATGAATCATTTTTACCTTCACATCGTCAATACGTGTGGAAATATGGCATCTGCGATAGAAATTTTAAACCTTTTTTTTTCGCTTAAACGTCGTAAAGACTGTCAAAAGATAGAAAGCATGATTTTGGAAGGAATTTTTTTCCCTTTCGGTCTGTATGCCTGTCTGTAACCACGATAACTTTAGAACGAACTGAGATATCGTCTTCAAATTTGGTATAGGTACAGTTAGCACTCGACAAACAAACGGTTCAGATTAGTTTTGGGTACAATCGCTGCGAGGGGTAGGGGATGAATGGGGGGTGATTTCATGAAAATTGACATTTTTTTCGTTAAAACTAGAGTAATAAAACGTTTAGAAGTTTATGGGTACAGAAATGCAAACATTTTCTTTGTGTTCAAGTCATGGACCTTAAGCTCATTTCTTCTTTCTGAGGACAGTATATTCAGAATTCTTTATAAGCTCGTGTAGCCTTCAGCTTACTCTCTTTTCAACAAAATTTTAGGAACACTAAAAATGTTAACAACAACTATAACGACCTACAAGAAAAAGGCAGCTCGCTCATATGAGGTGAGTTAGATAGAACACTTTTCGATCTTTGATGCTGTTTTTGCTTTGTAACAATCCATGATAACTGCTTATTTCAAATCTGATTACTCTATTTAATGCTTCCTTTCTTGTTTTGTGGTAGGTTGTGGAGGTATTTTCGTACGTCATAACTAATAATTAAAAGAACGAATGCAGATTAACTTTGTTTCTTTACGAAATACCCCTGCAAGCTGATCGCGAACGGATAACCTCAAATACGACAGTTTAGAAGTTTATGGGTACAGAAATACAAACATTTTCTTTGTGGTCAAGTCACGGAGCCTGAGCTCATTTTATGAGAATGTCTTTCTGAGGACAGTAGATTATCACAGTTATGTGGAAGTTATGATTCAATTTGCAGCACTATTTTTTATTGTCCAAGTTTCAATAGCACTTCGGATGTTTATTTGCTTTTGTCATCTAAAGCAGTTTATTGATTAAAGTATTTACCACAGAGTAAGAGCCTCGGTGGTTCAGTGGTAAGAACGTGTACCTCTGAATCGAGGGGTACCGACTTCGATTCCCAGGGTTTCCCTTTCATTTTTTCAGTACATACAGTCCATACCTATCGAATAATATTGTTGCCCGTCGGATAGTGTAATTGACTAACAATGGGCCAAACCCATATATTCGGATAGAGCATCAAAAATTAAATAGACTTTCATCAATACGTTTTGTCCGATTGTTGCTTGTTTTCGATATACAGTGTGTTATATTTGACCTTGAAAAAAATTAAATCGCTCGTTTTTCTGCTAATTACTGGAATATTGATTTGGAACTTTGTAATAGGGGGTTGTCGAGGATGCCGCTTCCAACCGTGATACCTATTTTGAGCTACATCATAGTTGGCGCCACCTACACTAAACCCGAATGTTTTACAGGGGCATAACTTTTTCGATGATCAACTTTCTGCAAATCTGTTCAGAAAAACTGAAAACTACTAATTTTTTGTACGAAAAAGGTATACTTAGTTGAAACTCATAAAGTGAGTGGTTACCGAGATATTGCGGTTTTAATAATGGTGTGCATTGAAAATCTCCCAAATCTGAAATTTTATTCTGGCCCAAAGTTCATCTCTGGAGTGACAAACATTATTGTATATGTACCAGTTGTTTCAAGTAACCCCAATGGAAAATTCTAAAGGATTGAGGTCGGTGTATTTTAATCATAATTTTCTAATTCTAAATGAATTCCTAAAAATTGGGAAGTTTCTCTGGATTTAATTCGATTTCATAGAATAAGTATGTTTTTGGCAAATAAAAGATGTATTCCTGTGGACATATCAAGGCGCTAATAACTATAGCAGTTGATTGGCCAGGTCAACAACTGTCAATGAAGTAGATGAAATATCTTTTGTTTTTCGTTTTCATAGGGATGTCATTTGCGTAACACAATAAACATAATCTGTCAATTTTGACAAGCACATGGTTTTTCAATTAAGAGCAGTAGGTAGTTATTATTTCTGAAATGCCTCGCCATAATGAGTTTAGCAATATTGAGAAGAGAGATATGATCTGCGTTTATGCGCAATCAAACTTCCGTAGCCACCAAGCCGCCGCCAGATACTTGGAATTATATCCTAGTCGTAGACAACCAGATCACAAGACCTTTAGAAGATTATACGATAAATTAGATATGTAAATGAGTAATATGCACTCATTGCCATTGATTATTTCTGAAACGAAAGTTTTGACAAAATTCACACCTGAGGGCTGGAAAAATCGTGAAATACACATTTTGTTACACGGATGCGTATCATCTCGTCCTTATGTATTCGTAGGTGAAACTGGTTCTTTCAATTCGAAGTCGGAAGTTGGTGGACCAAGACGTCCTGTACATCAAGAGGAAGAGATATTAGCACGCCTTGCAGAAGATCCGGAAACAAGCGTAAGACGCGTCTCTGCAGCAACTGGAATAAATAAATCAAGTATTGGTAGACTTCTCAGAAAAGAAAAGTTACATCCTTACCACTTCACACCAGTGCAGAATCTTTTACCTCTAGATTTTCTATCTAGATTGGATTTTTGTGAACGCATTCGTCGGTATCAGAATGACGATCCGTTTTTCTTCAACAACATTCTATTCACTGACGAAGCGACATTCACAAGAAGAGGAGTTTTCAATTTCAAAAATGCTCACACATATGACAGCAGCAATCCTCATTTGACGCGAGAACACCATTTTCAACATGAGTTCTCCATTAATGTCTGGTGTGGCATACTAGGCGACGTGTTGTTGGGACCAATAGAACTTCCTGCAAGGCTCAATGTGGAGAATTATTCAATTTTCTTGAGAGATCAACTTCCTATTCTCTTGGAAGATGTCCCTCTAGACGTACGCAGGAGATTATGGTTCATTCACGACGGGGCACCTGCCCATTATGGACTTCCTGTCAGAGAATTTCTGAACCAAAATTATCCGCGCCGATGGATAGGTCGAGGTGGAGATTTTCCTTGGCCTGCACGTAGCCCCGACCTCAATCCTCTAGATTTCTTCCTCTGGGGCACTTGAAAGAATTAGTATACAAGAATATTTGTAACTCCAGAGATGAACTTTGGGCTAGAATAATCGAATCCAGTGATATAATGAAAAACGATTATCAAACTTTTTTTAAGGTGAGGCAAAATTTTGGGTTGAGACTAGAAAAATGTATTGAAGTAGGCGGAGGCCATTTTGAGAATCTTATTAAGTGAATTGTTCGATAATTGTCAATTTTTTCTTATAATTTAGTGATAATAATAATGTTAATAAAATTTCAGATTTGAGAGATTTTCAATGCACACCATTATTTAAACCGCAATATCTCGGTAACCACTCACTTTATGAGTTTCAACTAAGTACACCTTTTTCGTACAAAAAATTAGTAGTTTTCAGTTTTTCTGAACAGATGTGCAGAAAGTTGATCATCGAAAAAGTTATGCCCCAGTAAAACATTCGGGTTTAGTGTAGGTGGCGCCAACTATGATGTAGCTCAAAATAGGTATCACGGTTGGAAGCGGCATCCTCGATAACCCCCTATTACAAAGTTCCAAATCAATATTCCAGTAATTAGCAGAAAAACGAGCGATTTAATTTTTTTCAAGGTCAAATTTAACACACGTATATCGAAAACTAGCAACAATCGGACAAAACGTATTGATGAAAGTCTATTTAATTTTTGATGCTCTATCCGAATATATGGGTTTGGCCCATTGTTAGAGGGACACCCTATATATATATATATATATATATATATATATATATATATATATATGTATGTATGTATGTATGTATCCGAGCGGCAACTTAAAAAATACTGATTTCAATCAAACTTGACAACAATCTTGTTTGGGCGAAAACCGTGGTCGAGTTCGTTAATCAGCCTTTATGCTCATGTTTTTCGGTGGAAAATCGAAGAAACCTGTTTGAAAACGCTATATTTTTGTAAGTATTAGAGTAGCTGAAATGAGACTTTATATGTGGCTAGAAATAGTGCAAATAATCCTATATTGTTAATTTTAAGTAATTTGGTACACAATATTTAGAGTTTTTTCCAAATTAAAAATAAAATCCCAAAGACATGCGTTGAAACGACTTAGTGGGTAAAGCTCAATGCCTGACAGACAGAGTAGATAACTGCCACGCGTAGATTGATTCATACAACAGGTATAAACTATACATCAACGGTAACCAAACTAAATTGCTACCAAGCATAAAACACACTACCCGAACCAACAATCGTGAAATTTCGGTCGCAATTATGGAAAATACAGACGACATGAAATTGAAAATTTGCCAAGACAAAATCAAGCCAAGTCTCTAAAAAAATGATTCTAAGATAGTTTCTTTTATCTTTAAACTTCAACATAAGACGTCATATAAGACCGAAACAGTCGTGGGATGTGTTTTAATGGTAATTTTACTAATTATGTAATTAATTGTTACGTATACTTTGAATATAATAACTCGGGCATGAAGCCGATCTAATGTATCATGTAAACAAAACGATGGGTGACGTATGCCTAGATGGCCGAGAGGCGTCGCGTTTGCCTCATAAGCAGAAGGTTACGCGATCGAATCCAACTCGACGAATGTATGTTTTTTATGTTTTATTTTGATATTTGGAGAAACAATACTGCACAGATTTCATACGTTTTGAACAAGATCTCATTTTTGTGTAAAACGTCTAAACAAGTTTGTCGCCTTTGAGTCTGAAATTATAATTTTGTTATTGTTAATATTGAAAAAACCGGTTTGAGTCGTTTGACTGAAATGAAATAATACTGACGATTAGTAAGGAAAAGTAACTGCTACGGTTATAATTTGACAGGTACGTTACTTTTTTAAATATGAATTAAGTTTCCTTCTGGAAATCTTCTGTATAACTTTAATGAAAGAAACTTACACTATCTACAGATATAGCAAAATTTAATTCTTTAGCTTCATAGAAAGAGTTTTGGGCATTTTTCGCAAAAGGAGTTAGAACGCAAGATTTTTTTGATAATAGATAGATATCGATAGTAACACTTTCGAAAGAGTTCTTCATATGTGCGCGTACTAGGACCTCTAAAATCGATCTTCAAGGTCTGTGTAAGTTTAAAGTATTAACTTCACTAATATGCCGTATAATAATAGTGTACAATTCTTATGAAAATTCGCTACTGTAACGCACTTGCTGTGTCCCGATTTTTTTTTTCAATTCAGTTTGCTGATGCAACAAATAGCAATAAAGATGCTCGTTTAATTGTCTACGTTCGAATTTGCGACGGTATGTCAGCAGTAGAAGAACTACTATTCTCCAGACCAATAGAATTCAAAGTAACATCACTTGCATTATTTGCTATCTTAAATGATCTTCTAAACGAGGCAAAGATAGAGTGAAAAATTGGATCGTAATATGCGCTTATGGTGCTCGTACAATGACTGGAAGATTCCAAAGTATACAAGCACTTATTGAAGCATGTTCACGATTGAGACCTGTGGTTTTTGCTTAAATTTGATATCTCAAACAGTTTAGTAACTACAACAGCCTCGTCAAATCAGTTCGGGACACCCGGTATAGAGACACAATTTAATCAAGGTTTATATACGTATAATTTTCGCAACCAAATTACTGAGATCTTTTCTATGAAAATTCTCTACCATGACACCATTACTGCGTCCAGACTATTTAGATTAGTGAAGTTATGAACAAAGTAGCCTGCATGTTATCAAATATCACAATAATACTTCAATTCGGGATCTATTAATTTCCATTTTGACATACATACAATGTTTCCTGGATAGCCAGATTCATCCCTAGCACATGAATCAGACGGTTTTTTGGCAAGAACGTTCTGGAGATAATATCCACTACTTAAAGTTTAAAGCGGCCAGAGCCATAACAATAACTTTGGCTGCGGCAAACGGGTCAGCAAGGCGGACCACTTCAGCCCAGATGTTCCAGATATTTCCAGGATTTGTCCCGTCATAAGATATTACTCTCTGTTTCCAGTGTTCTTATTAATCCGGTAGTAAAAGATGCCTTCACTTTTGTTTGCTGTTTGTTAGAGGCAACTGATTTAGTTCTTGCATAACTTTTTAAAGCAAGTCACAAAATGGCACATGCGGGGATAAATTGTATATGAAACTACACTACTTAACGCTCAAAGCGTCGCTAGCGAAAAATTTCCCCTTTTAGTGAAATTTCTTTAAAAAAAATCAGTAATCACGAGACCCCGACTTTTGAATTTTGAAAAAAATTCTTCAAATGAGCGCTAATTAGGCCCCCCAGAACACATATCCGGGATCAGTTTCAATTTTAATATATATATATATATATATATATATATATATATATATATATATATATATATATATATATATATATATATATATATATATATATATATATCTGTGTGTGTGTGTGTGTGTGTATGTATCACACCGATAACTCAAAAAATACCTTCATTTTGCAAGTGGCTTGGACAAGTTCGTTAGCCAGGAAAATCGGCCCAGGTTTTCCCGGAAAATTTTGTGTTTTCTTTCGAAAAAAATTATATCTCCGGAATTAACAAAGCAAGGGCAACCAAATTTGGTACGCGTTTATATCGTTATAGGTAAGTCACCTACCAAAATTTGCTTTGTAGGTCAAAAGACAAAAAAGTTATAGGCATTTAAAGAAAAATAAATTGGGTTTTCCTCAAAACGTCAAAGTTGCGATTTAAAACGTCAAAATTGGCAACATTTATGCAAAGAACTTGGATCTAATATGGGCTATGGAAAGAAAATGTCTCAAGAAGAATGTTTTACAAACCCTGAAGTCTTAGTTTCAACCGTCATTGTCCTTCATTTCACTAAAATATTTCCAGAAAAATAATCTCAAATAAACCCTTTCTCTGATGATTTGGCAGTAGCCTTAGCTATGGAGTTTATCGTTTAATGGTATATAATTTTTGTCGAATTTTCGTAAAAAATCAATAAAGCTCAATATATCCGTTATTATACAAGATATGAAAATTGTGTTATGGTAGCGAATTTTGATCGAATCCTTTATATTTGAATAGCTCAATTTGCTATTCACCTGCAATAAAACTCTTTATTAAAAGCCGAGCTTTCGGAAAAGTTTATTCCATTCTCAAGGATATAAGGTGAGTTTTACTATAACTGATTATGAAATAACAAACATGAAAAAAACCTTTTTGTTATTTCATAATCAGTTATAGTAAAACTCACGTTATATCCTTGAGAATGGACAAAACTTTTCCGAAAGCTCGGCTTTTAATAAAGAGTTTTATTTTGCGACTGACGGCTTTCCCACAATTTTTTGAGTTAATAACACTATTACCGCCACAAAAACCTAATTATATATATATATATATATATATATATATATATATATATATATATATATATATATATATATATATATATATATATGTCATACCAATAAGTTCGTTAGCCAGGAAAATCGACCCAGGTTTTCCCGGAAAATGTTCTGTTTTCTTTCGGAAAAAATTATATCTCCGGAAATAACAAAGTAAGGGCAACCATATTTGGCCTATTTGTATTGTAAAGAGTGAACCATGTACCTAAATTTTGATCTGGAAGTTTAAAGACAAAAAAGTTATGGGCATTTCAAGAAAATAAATTGGGTCGCGATTTGGAACGTCAAAATTGGCAATATTGAGGGGCAAAGAACCTGAAACAAATACGGATTATGTAAGGAAAATGTCGCAAGAAGATTGTTCTGCAAACCCTTAAGTTTCAACTTCAACCGTCATTGTCCTTCATTTTACTAAAATATTTCCAGAAATTTCATTTCAAATAGACCCTTCCCTGATGCTTTGGCGGTAGTTTTAGTTAAGTTTGTGGTTTAACGGTCTATAATTTTCAGCTAATTTTCGTAGAAAAAAAATCGTTAGTGAGGAGACCGCGACATTTGAATTTAAAAAAGATTTCTTCAAATGAGCGCAAACTAGGTCCTATAGAATCCATATCTAGGTTTAGTTTCAGTTTTTATCTCTTTACATATATACAGGGTGACGCATTTATACGGTAAAGCTCAATATAATTGTTATTATCCAAGATACGAGAAAAAGTTGTATACGTTAAATGTGTCTTGAGCCGCATTTTATAGAATTAGTTTGAAAATCACATGCTGGCCCATAGGTCGTTGGTGATACCTACATTTTTTTTCGAACACCCTTATATTATTACATTTTTGCATTCTTTATCGAAATATGAAGCAGGTTTGTAAGAAAAAATCGAGACGCAGTAAGTGCGTTTTGGTGGTAAATTTTCATTATATGCTTCAAATTTCAATAACTCAATTTGCTATTAACCCAAGGTTTGTTGGCTAGGAAATCAGTTTTCTCGGAAACATTTTAAGTTTATTTTCGGAAAATTTTTGGACATTTTCAAACAATAAGTTATTTTGAAAAAATATGGCATATTGGTTCTACTATAGAGGTTA
The DNA here is from genome assembly GCA_964006375.1 of Tillus elongatus. NCBI lineage: Eukaryota > Metazoa > Arthropoda > Insecta > Coleoptera > Cleridae > Tillus > Tillus elongatus. Next base: position 19,098,455 of record OZ023268.1, on the reverse strand, counting down.
TACCGGTAACCAGATTAATAGAGGGTCATATTTGCTATTAAAACATTTTTATGAAAATGCACTTCCATGGCGTACTAGTTGCGTCCAGACTTTTTATTTACAGGATGATTACAAAAACGAGTTTCTCATCTTTTCGGGTATAACCATTTGATTCGTTAATCGATTTTTGTAATGGAGGCTCATATTGAAGCCAAAGCTTCAGACAGGATCACTCAGTTAATAGAATCGACGCAGAATGAACAATAAATATACAACGTAGCATCAAAATTGATCCAAACCCTAATTGTTTTAAAAATTTCGTTTGACAGCAAATTGACTGGAAATCAAGTCGCTTGTGCAACAATAATTTATTGTGGGTACTAAGAATTGTTTCTCGTCTGCATAGGTCGAAGAAAATTATCATTAAAAGAACTCAGTTACAAACGGCTTGTTTCCAAATAAGAGACTCAACCAAAATGTTTGCTACTAAAGATGAGATCGTTGTTTTTATTATTTAGGTACTGAAGTTTCTAGCGTTCCAAACATATGAACTTTGATTAATTGGTTTTCTTATTTTTTAGCGAATTTTCTTTACAAAAATTCACTAATGAGGAGATCCCGACTTCTGAATTTTGTAAAAAATTCTTTAAATGACCGAGAACTAGGCCCCCTAGAACCAGGGTCAGTTTCAATTTATATATATATATATATATATATATATATATATATATATATATATATATATATATATATATATATATATATATATATATATATATATCACCGATAACTCAAACAATCATGGTCCGATTTTGATGAAATTTAGTACATACCTTCCTTTTGCTAATGGCTTGGATAGGTTCGTTAGTCAGGAAAATCGGCCCAGGTTTTCCCGGACAATTTTGTGTGTTCTTTCGAAAAAAAATTATATCTCCGGAAGTAACAAAGTAAGGGCAATCAAATTTAGTAGGCTGGTTTCTTTCATAAAGTGTATCCTGCATCCTGTGTACCAAAATTCATATCTCTATCTTGAAAAACAAACAAGTTAGAGGTAAATTGATTTTTAATTAATTAAATCTGATTCAAGAAAGTTCAAACGTCAAAATTGATTGAGTACGAATGAGAGTAAAAAATACTACAAGAAATGACTAACAAGCTTCTAGATATGTGCCTAAGCCACGATTTTCCTTGATTTCGTTATAATATGAGCAACAATCTATTGTAAATCGAAATAGTTTTATGTAAATTTTAAAACATTGAACAAATGAATGACGGGATATAGCTGCTAGTAGACACATCTCGAGTATAGCTCAGTGGTCCAAGTCCCTGTAAATCCGATAATCAAATTCAGTTTACTTCTGCATGACGAGTTCTAATCCTAGTTAGTGACTTTGCTGTTTTTAATTTTAAAAAATACCGTTATCTTATTAGTTTGTTGTTACTTCGGTGAATTTTTTAGCGAGTTTTTGTATAGAAAATAATTAGTTAAAGAGGAGATTAAAGTTTTAAGACTTAATTCAATTTGAATAGCATATCTGGTTGTTTGTTCTTGCCCTAACTTAGTGAAACCGTTCCATATTTAATACAGTCGTACACTTTTCCCGTGGATTCACAACTGCTTGTTTTAATGAATTTTTTTCACAAAAAAAATTCACTCACGAGGAGATCCCGACTTTTGAATTTTGAAAAAAATTCTTTAAATGAGCGCGAACTAGGCCCCCTAGAACCCATCTCCAGGGTCAGTTTCAATTATATATATATATATATATATATATATATATATATATATATATATATATATATATATATATATATATATATAAAGGGTGAACAATTTACCAAAATTTAGGTTTAAGGACAAAAAAGTTAGAATTTAAAGGAAAAAAATTGGGATTTTTCTCAAAACGTAAAAAGTCGCGATTTGAAACGTCAAAATTGGCAACATTTAGGCAAAGAACCTGAAAGAAATACGGATTATGTAAAGAGTGTTCTGCAAACCCTTAAGTTTTAGCTTCAACCATCATTTCCCTTCATTTTAATAAAATATTTCCAGAAAATTTATTTCAAATGGACACTTTCTCTGATGCTTTGGAAGTAGTTTTAGTTTAGTTTATGATTTAACGGTCTATAATTTTTAGCTAATTTTCGTAGAAAAAATTCGTTAAGGAGGAAACCGCGGCTTTTGAATTCTAATAAGATTTCTTCAAATGAGCGCAAACTAGGCCCCCTAGAATCCATATCCGGGTTTACTTTCTATTTACATTTATACAGGGTGACGCATTTCTACGGTAAAGTTCAATATAATTGTTATTATGCAAGATACGAGAAAAAAATGTATACGTTACCTATAGGGTGTTTTGAGCTGCATCTTATAAAATTATTTTGACAACGACAGGGTGGTCCATAAGTCGTTGGTGATACCTACATTTTTTTGTAACATTCCTTATTGCATTTTTCCATTTTTCATCGATATATGATGCATGTTTGTAAAAAAAAATTGAGACGCAATAAGTGCGTTTTAGTAGCGAATTTTCATTAAACGCTTCAAAATTCAATAACGCCATTTGCTATTAACCTAAGGTTCGTCAGCTAAAAAACGAGTTTTCTCGGAAACGTTTTAAGTTTCTTTTCTGAAAATTTTGGTACATTTTCAAACAAGTTATGTTGGAAAAATATGGTACATTGTTCCTTCTATATAGGTTATACCGGTGACCAAATTGAGTCCTGCTTGCATTAAAGAGACATATTTCCTATTGAAAAGATTTTAAAGAAAATTCGCTTCCAAACGAAGTTGCTGCGTCCAGACTTTTCTTGTTTTAGTGAATTTTCTTAGAAAAAATTCACTAATGAGGAGATCTCGACTTTTGAATTTTGAAAAAATTTCTTCAAATGAGCGCGATCTAGGACCCCTAGAACCCATATCCGGGGTCAGTTTCAATTTTTATATGTTTATATATATATATATATATATATATATATATATATATATATATATATATATATATATATATATATATATATATATATATATATATATATATATATATATATATATATATATATATATATACACACCGATAACTCAAAAAATAATGGGCCGATTTTGATAAAATTTGGCATGTACTTTTATTTTGTAAATAGCTTGGATAAGGTCGTTAGTCAGGAAAATCGGACGAGGTTTTCCAGGAAAATTTTTAGTTTTCATTCGAAAAAAATTCTTATCTCAAAAAGTAATTAGCCGATTTTAATAAAATTTGGCATGTGCCTTTCTTTTGTAAATAGCTTTGACAAGTTTGTTAGTCAGGAAAATAGGACGAGGTTTTCCGGGAAAATTTTGAGTTTTCATTCGAAAAAAATTTTTATCTCAAAGAATAATAGGCCGATTTTGATAAAATTTGGCACGTACCTTCCTTTTGTAAATGGCTTTGACAAGTTCGTTAATCAAAAAAATCGGACGAGGTTTTCCGGGAAATTTTTGAGTTTTCATTTGAAAAAAAAAATTATCTTAAAAAATAAAAAATCTATGATAACCAAATTTGGTAGGTAGGTTTACGATATAAAAATTAAACTATACACCAAAATTTAGATTTCCATGTTACAAGAAAAAAAGTTATAATAAAATATTGTGTGCCAGATCATTTCTATGAAAATTCACTACCATAACGCACTTGCTGCGTCCAAAGTTTTTTAAAAGGATGAACAATGATTATACATCAACTCCCTACGTTATGTCACTGCAGACTACAGAACAAAACATAGGCCTGTAACAGGCACATAAATATTTTTTTCGAGTTGTCGCTTGTTAGAAACGTACACCCCCGTAATAATTTAACATTGATTTATTTCGGGCCTTAATGACCATAAAACAATGCAATCCACTATGGAAATCGAGCAGTGAATGTTTTTATCAAGCGCTAATGTCTCTCCTGCTAGGATAGAGGCATATCCTGCTAAATGCTTCCTGCGACACAAACATGTTCAGACTCTGCAGGGCTTTTGTTACACCAGTGGCGCACTTCGCGTACTTCTACGCATAAAGTGCTTAACAAAATACAGTGTGTCCCAAACTGGATGGGAATGTATTGCTATATCCGTTATTATTAGATATAGGGAGACGGTTAAATTAGCAATGTTTTGTAGAAATTCATGATCGTTCCAAATATGACTTGTATTTTGCCCTGTCTCATTTTGCTTTCGAGTTATTTTGAAAAAAGCAAAATTTGTCGATTTTTTTTTTCAATATCTAAGTAGGCGTTGATCTGACATGTCTAAGACTTGCACATTATCAGGACACTTTTTACAGAGTAACCTTTTTGTGTTATTCTCAACTTTGGATTGTCATTTGTTTTTGAGCTACAGGTGTTAACGTTTGTTTTTATTATGGCAGCCATATGAGATTTTTTGCTCATGTGATAGCCTGTAAAAAGAGCTTTCCAATGATGTACAACATACTTCAGAAATCTTGTATTTGCACTGACAATCTTGAGAAAAACCGTTTTGAGGATAGTAGGCTATGAAATGCAATACCAAAAACCAAATGACAAAAAAAACTGTTTAAAAAGCAGTAGGCCATAGAGTCTAACAATAGACTTCTACTTTTAAATTAATTTTCCGTAATGATTCACGATAAAAAATATTGTGATTTAAGTTACAATACTTAATTAGGTAATAATGCTAGGTAATATTATGTGAAACAGTTTAATAACGAAACCCGGCAATAACAAATAGAAACTTAAACTCCACAAAACAACACAATTAGAAACGTTATTAAACAAATAATAAAATAGAAACTTAAAAATACACTAAATAGAACATTGTTCAATATGGCCACCATTTTGTTCAATGCACTTTAAAACTCTGGTGAGGGTGTTTTGGTTAATATGATTTATAGCTTCCGTGATTCTGTTTCGTAATTCATTGAAGTTTTGTGGTGGATCGATACACATCATTCTTCAGAGTACCCCAAAAATAAATATCCATGGGTGTTATATCAGGACTTCGAGCACACCAATGAACCGACCCATTGTTACAAATGACACGATTATTAACATTTTGATACAAAAATTCTTTGACGATCCTAGCATTGTGAGCTGGACAACCGTCTTGTTGGTACCAAATCTCGTCTAAATTATCATGAACTCTTCTAATTGTTGGTAAGAGATCATTTCTCAATAGATTAAGATACCTTTCCCCAGTTAAATTATTTTCAAAAAAAAAACGAACCAACAATGAAGTTACCTGAAAGTTTTTAAAATTAGCTGTCTAATTTACAAATAGAAATAACAGTTTTTTACCTAATAAGCCACATCAAACATTAATACCAAATCTGCCTTAGAATCGTCTTTTTTTCCTTTAGATGGAGATTTTCATTTGCCCAATAATGCCTATTATGGCGATTATACACACCACAATTTGTAAATCTGGATTCATCAGTCCATATTATTTTCAAATGAATATCTTCATCTTGCTGACATTGTCCTTGATACCATCTGCAGAATTGAAGGCGCTTAGGGTAATCCGCAACATTTAAGCCTTGAACGATTGTAGTTTTACAATGTTGTCGAAAGAGCCACGAAGTTACTTGATAGGATGCTATTGTAAATGTGATGAAGCAACCCGCCTAGTTATCGAATAATTTAATAAAAAGTTTCCTGATATCTACTTCTCAAGATGTGGTGCACAAAAATTGATAAAATAATGGGCGGATTTTGATCAAATTTGGTTAGCAACTTTCTTTTGCAAGTGGCTTGGATAAGTTCGTTAACCAGGAAAACCGGTCCAGTTTTTCCCGGAAAATTTTGTGTTTTCTTTCGGAAAAAATTAAATTTCCGGAAATAACAAAGTAAGGGCGACCAAATTTGGTACTCGTGTTTTTATTGTAAATAGTGACCCACCTACCGAAATTTAGGTAGGTTAGTTAAAAGACAAAAAAGTTATAGGCATGTAACAAAATTTTGGGTTTACCTCAAAACGTCAAAGTCGCGATTTGAAACGTCAAAATTCGTAACATTTAGACAAAGAACCTGAAACAAATATGGATTACGTAAAGAAAATGTCGCAAGAGTGTTCTGCAAACCCTTAAGTTTTCGCTTCAACCGTCATTGTCCTTCGTTTTACTAAAATATTTACACAAAATTCATTTCAAATAGACGCTTTCTCTGATGCTTTGGCTGTAGGTTCTGTTTAAGTTTTTGGTTTAACTGTTCATAATTTTTAGCTAAGTTCGTGAAAAAATTGAGCGCTCTGTCTGAACATAATCTCGACAGTGGCCACGATATAAATTTTAGTAATGTTTTTATTTTACACTGTGAAACCCTAAGTAATAAAATAATGTGTTTAGAAGAATTTGAAATTACTTTTAACGACAATTTAATAAAGTTAAAGAAAGATAATAATTTTAGAAATCACTACCCCTATTTATATTTCCTAGACAAAAACAAAAAACAAATTTAAATACACAATAATTAGCTTCATATGCCAGTTTAGCACTTTTCGACTTCCCACAAATTTACAAAAAGGTTTTTTCATGTTTGTTATTTCATTAATAGTTATAGTAAAACTCACGTTATATGTAAGTATTTTAAACTTTTATATGTTTCCTATGTAAATTGTAAACTTTTTTCTTTCCATGTTGTGTAGCCTTAAGAATGGAAAAAACTTTTCCGAAAGCTCGGCTTTTAATAAAGAGTTTTATTTTGCAACTGACGGCTTTCCCACATTTTTTTTAAGTATATATATATATATATATATATATATATATATATATATATATATATATATATATATATATATATATATATATATGCGTTATGGTAGTGAATTTTTATAAACATATTTCAAATCACAAAAAATAACACACACACATGTATATATATATATATATATATATATATATATATATATATATATATATATATATATATATATATATATATATATATATTTATGTGATTTGAAATGTTTATAAAAATTCACTACCATAACGCACTTCCTACGTCAATACTTGTTATTTTACTATTTCCTAATTCCAGGAAGAAAAATTGCTAAAGAAAATCAGGACTGTAAAACCTTTTGTAACTAGAAATAACACTTGCACGAGTCACTACTGCTGAAATTTCCCTTTCATTTTCCATGAAACTTATACAAAAGTTCCGCTTCGTACACACCTAAATGCAAATGTAGCATAAATACAGGTCGCAATAAATTCCAAATTAATTTACAAGAGTGAACAAACTTTCAAGAGTTCATAAATTAGAAATGATAATCCCCTATAAATTGGGTGTTATTCCCCAACTTACATTATATAAAATATTGTATACATCAGTATCGACTGTTCTTTCAAGGTACGTACACACTTAATAATTAGTTAATAATAAAAAATCCATCGGAAAATTTCTACAATAAATTTCGACAGATCTTTCGCCTGGTTAAATACACCGTAAAATGTTTGACATGAATAATTTTGACGAATTTGGGTCTAACAAAGCAGTAGCATTTCTACTAGTTTAAAAATTGCAGAGAATATATGCACAGATGACAAGTCTGAACGCAGCAAGTACGTTATGGTAGTGAATTTATATAAAAATGTTTATATTAGCAAATATGTTGAATTTTCTTAGAAAAAATCCACTAATGGGGAGATCCCGACTTTTGAATTCAGAAAATTTTCTACAAATGAGCGTTAACTAGGACCCTTAAAACCCATATCCGGTGTCAGTTTCAATTTTTATGTTTATATATATATATATATATATATATATATATATATATATATATATATATATATATATATATATATATATATATATATATATATATATATATATATATATATATATATATATATATATATATATATATATATATATATATATATATATATATATATATATATATATATATATATATATATATATATATCACACCGATAACTCAAAAAATAATGAGCCGATTTTAATAAAATTTAGGATCTACCTTCATTTTATAAGTGGCTTGGATACGCTCATTACATAGGAAAATCTAACCCGTTTTGCCGAGAAAATTTTGGGTTTTCTTTCGGTAAGGATTTTATCTCCAAAAATAAAAAGCTATGTTAACTCAATTTGGTACGTAAGTTTATGATACTAAAAGAAGACTATCGACCAACATTTATATTTTTATGTTGCAAGAAAAAAAGGGATAAAAAATATTTGGTGTCAGATTATTTCTATGAAAATTCGCTACCATAACGCATTTGCTGCGTCCAGACTTTTTTAATGACAGCAGGCATCAAATTTGGTTACCAGTAGAACCTATATAGTAGAAATAGGGTACCATATCTCATCAAATATCTTTATTGTTTGTAAAAATACAAAAATGTTTCGAGAATAAACAAAACGTTCTCGAAAAAAGTGCGAGCCAACCTAGCCAACGAACCTCTTCAAGCTACTTACTCGCCTACCAAGATATAATTATTCACAAAATGCTTTTCGACGAAACTACAAAGAAAAATTTGCATGAAAATTTGCAATCAATTTTTTTCACGAAACATTTTTTTACTATAACTTTAATATAAATAACATTTATTATTAATTACCAAAATTTCCCAAAAATCTTAGAAAACATGATTTCTACCGAAATACAAAACCGATTACAATATTTTTTACACAAAATTTAGCTAAAAGAATACATCTGATTTAAATTATATACCTAATCTGTGATTAGAATTAAAAAGGAGTGTAACTTTCTACGGAAATTTAAACCAGTGGTAGCAAAGAAAAATATAAGCGGAAAAATACTCATATTTTCATGTCACAATCTGCCTGTAATAAGAACGTTATCAGGTCTGTCACTTGGCGTTTTATTGTAATGTGTAAAAACCAAAAAAAAAACATACTACTTGGTTCCGCAACTAGGTGGCGGCACTTAGTATTTTAAGGCTGGCTATACTATAGCCGTATTACTTTTGGTGCATTTTGGCTACAATTAGTATGCCGTACTGAAGAGCTCTAATGAGAGCGAAATCGGTCTATGGTTCTAATTGTTGCGAGAATGCATCTAGTCTTACATACTTTGTCCCTATATTGGGGTAGAAATGGGCCAGGGCTGACAATTTTCTAAATTGTTAGTTAGTTGTATACAGTGTCAATTTTTTTAACACGTTGTGTTATTTGGAGCTGTCGTGACAACATACTACTTGGTTCCGCAACTAGGTGGCGGCACGTCCACCACTCACTTAGTATTTTAAGGCTGGCTATACTATAGCCATATTACTTTTGGTGCATTTTTGCTACAATTAGTATGCCGTACTAAACTCTAATAAGAGCGAAACCGGTCTACGGTTCTAATTGTTGCCAGAATGCATCTAGCTTTACATACTTTGTCCCTATATTGGGGTAGAAATGGGCCAGGGCTGACAATTTTCTAAATTGTTAGTTAGTTGTATACAGCCTCAATTTTTTTAACACGTTGTGTTATTTGGAGCTGGCGTGACAACATACTACTTGGTTCCGCAACTAGGTGGCGGCACGTCCACCACTCACTTAGTATGTGTGTGAAAACAATTTATCAGCTACTTATATATCATGAAAGTGTAAACATAGATAGTCATATCAATTAAATTATTTGCTACTTTTGTAACAAAGTGAATTTAAGTATTTTAATATTTTTTTCGAGAATTCCCTAAATAGTCACATAATCTGATCGGTTATTAGAATTGAATAAAAAACTGAAAAAAAATATGTAAAAACTAATCCCTACGTGAATCATGGTATGCAGTTCTAAATGTAAATATTTTCAAAATTAGACGCTAGTATAGTGCGTGCTATGCAAAACTTGAAGCGGGGTGCATGCCCTTCGCTTCTGAAAAACGAGATACAGACTCATCCACTTGAAAGAATTGAGTTACTGCAGTTTAATTATTTTTTTTCAGATTCAGTGACTATTTGAGAGCGCCTGTATAGGACATATAGATTTTTTTCGACAAATAATATAAACGAAAACCTTCTGAATGCGTCATTCTCATGGGACTCCGATATCTATTGTTAAAAACGACGTATCATAATTTGTTGTATGTATCAAAAATGTGAAATGTTGCAAAACAATTGAAATTCCTCGAAAATCCATGGAAAATGCAAACATGCAATAAAAAGGCGGGACGCGGCAAGTGCGTTATGGTACCTAATTTTGGTGAAAATGGTTTTAATGGCAAATGCGTCTTCTTTCTAAAAGGACATCACATTCGGTTAGCAGTATAACCTATATAGTAGTAAAATGGTACCATATTTGTTGTTTCAAAAAGTACAAACATTTTCCGAAAATTAACTTTGAAAGATTCAGAAAAAACTGGTCCGATTTTCCTGGCCAATTAACAGCCTCAAGCTATTTACACAAACTGTATAGATAGAATTATCCACAAACAGATTTATGAACACGATTAAAAAAATTATAAACATTTACAAAAAATTTCTTTTACAAAAATTCACCATTTTTTTGTACAGAAATTGGCTTCGGTAATGTTACATTAAATATATATATTCCACAAAAATTCGACAACTTTTTTACAATAACTCATTAAACATTTATTATTAATTACCAACATTTCACAAAAATCTTACCAAAAAAAAAAATTATTTCTGCAGAAACAAAAAAAGTTTATGCAAAAACTTTTCAAATTCAGCCACTATTTGAGAGCGGCCGTATTTGGAAGCTCGATTTCTTTGACGAATAATACAAACAAAAATCTCTCTAAATGCATCATTTTCATTGGGCTCCGCTATGGAAAAACGCCGTATTGCAATTTGTGATATATGCCAAAAACGTGGAGAGTTGCAAAACAATTGAAATAACTCAATCAACGATATCAAATTTTTTCATACAAACATGCAATATAATGTGATGGAAAATGCAAAAATTCAATAACAGGGGTGTTCTTTTAAAAAAAGAAAGTGTGTATGATAGCGACTTATGGGCCAACCTGTGATTGTAAAAATAGGTTTATAAGATACAGCTCGAGACACCCTATAATTAACGTATGTAATTTTTTCTCATATTTTGTATAATAACGAGTATATTGAGCTTTACTGTAGAAATGCGCCATCCTGTATATGTGTAAGCAGACGCAAACTGAAGCTGACGCCGTATATGGGTTCTAGTTCGCACTAATTTAAAGAAATCTTTTCGAAATCCATAAGTCGCCGTCATCTCAATAACGAATTTTTACTAAAATTTAAAAAAAAATTGCTGAAATCATAGACCATTAAACCACAAACTCTATAGCTGAAACTACTACCAAAGTATTAGAGAAAGGGTCTATTTGAAATGGATTTTCAGTAAATATTGTAGTAAAATGAAGAGCAATGATGGTTGAAGCTGAAACTTAGGGCTTTGAAAAACACACTTATTTCTTCTACATAACCCGTATTCGTTGCAGATTTTTTGTCTGAAAATTGCAAATTTTGACGTTTCAAATCGCGACTTTGACGTTTTAAGAAGAAAAACTATAAAATGTTCAAAATATTTTTTCTGCCTTTTTTTGAGCTTTTTCCGTCAAGAAAACTTAACCTTTGTACGCAATATTCAATTGGTTTTGTTAAGCACACACAATATCCTGTTCTTGTGGATTCCTCTGGTCATCAGTGGCACCCAATTCTTGTTTTCTTTCAATGTCTATAACTTTGACCTTAGAGATGTGAATATCTGCATGTAGGGTAAGAGTAAAAACTTATGTACCAAATTTGGTTTTTATAGCATTGGTTATTTTCGAAAATACAAAAATTTTCAGAAAGAAAGCTAAAAGTTTTCCCTGAAAAACTGCACCACTTTTCCTGGCTAACGAACTTACCACTTACAAAAGAAAGGCACGTAGCAAATTTCATAAAAATCGGCCCATTATTTTTTGAGTTCTCGGTACTGTATATATATATATATATATATATATATATATATATATATATATATATATATATATATATATATATATATATATATATATATAAACACAGAACTCCCTATGAGCTGATAGTTTTACGAAAAACGAGCTAATATAAAGGGTGCTCCATTAAAAAAAATAGACAATTTCTATCTCCAACGTCTTATGCGCCACCCTGTTATTGTCAAAATTATTTTATAAGATGCAGTTCAAGACACGTTATAATTAACGTATACCATTTTTTCATATTTTGTAGATTGATATATTGAGCTTTACCGTAGGAACGCATGACTCTGTATATATGTAAACAAATAAAAACTGAAACTAACCCCGAATCTCCTCATTAGTGATTTTTCTACGAAAATTCACTAAAAGACAAATAAAAGGATGCGTAACGAAGCAAAAAACAGGAGAAAAGAAAGAGATATAAAGGAAGAGTTGGGGACGGGGGAGGGTGACAAAACGATAGAGGGTGAGTGCAGTTCGGAAGTTAGAAATAAATGAAAAGAACTGCTTGACACAAAAGGCATGATTGCGACAACTATGCGACATCGACCTAAAAAATACCCTATATAAGTTTACGTCATGGGATATTTGTGTAACAAAAATCGTATTGACCACATGTGGTTTTGAGAGTAGATATGTCCTATTTATTTTGTTACGAAAATTATCTGTAAACTTGTCTTGGTCCTATATAGTTTGCACAACTTTTACTTCGCACTTTCCTTCTAATAAGATATGTCCTGTCTAGATCCCTAGTGTCTTAAGTTTGGCATAGAATCATAATTTCACTTGTATTGAAGGAACAGAACACAGAACAGGGTAAAGTTCTCTTAAAGACATTGCCAAAGTTCTGGTAATTGAACCAATATTAAACACTTAGAACAACACAAGAGTGTACGAACACGGCGACATCTGAGAGGCCCTCATTAAAACTATACTTTTGTTACGGCTATAAACTATATGTTCCTGAAGTTTATATCCTTTGTTACCAAAGAGGAACATTCGACAGTTTGTCGGGAGTTTCTGTGTTATTTAATCAATTTAGGTGTACGTTTTTACTAGCGAATTTTTTTTTAAAAAGTCTCTATCAAAGAGATCGGAACTTTTAGACTTCGAAAAAATTTACGGATTTATATTTATTCTCATGAGTGCGTATAAATAAATTCAATGCTCTCCTATCTGACATGTCCCAAATAGAGAAACCGGTTGCAGAGAAGAAAAGTTGCACTCGTGAAGCCATAGAAGAACCATCTACATACAGGTGGGCAATTAGTGCGTGAAAGTCCAATATCTGCTTTATGGAAAATATTTGGGAAATTGTTTTTAGGTGGAAGTGGTGTGGTGTTAGCATGCGAACAATTTGAAAATATTTTCGCACATACAGGCTGTTCCATTAGTGAATGGCCTCACCAGCCTATTTTTTTTTTAATAGAACACCTATATATGAATCAAGATTAAGATTCTCCTCAGGTATAGAGTTTTATTACATTTGTATAGTGTATGTGAAGAATGAATATTTGTTTGGTATTTGACTATGATGACTGGTTAATACATTGATTGTTGTTGCCCTTACTTGGTGAAACTGGTCCATACTACATACATACTTGGAGACTACTTCTCTGGCTTCACTGCTGGTTTTCGTTTTTGTGGGTGAAGGACGTAGCCAGCGCGTAAGCTAACTGGAACAAGTGGCCCTGATGAATTCTGGAAGTTCTAGGATGTTCTTCAATGTTTCTGTGACTAGTTGCGCTGCTGGACAGCATTCTCAGACAGATTAAAATTGAATTAGTACGAAATCATGACAACTACAAATAAACATCTGTTGCTATGTTATGATATGATGTTTTGTCAAAAAAAAATGGTGAATTTGCAGATTAGCTCCCGAACAATTATTGACAAATCGACTGCTGATATATCAACTTTGGTATCATACATACACAGTAACACTATTCTTACCTTTTGTTCTCCTTCCTTTGCGTAGTTATTTATATTCAAACTTCTTCTGGAAAGTCAACAATTTTACCTTACTGCCTTAGTGCGGCTCTGTTCTACTTCGCAGTGCACAGCACCACACGGTGTGGCTGTCTCTGTCAGTCGCAATGTCCCGCACACTAGCGCTGTCGCAGTTCACGGTCACTATGACCCTGGTCGTTTCGTTCGACATATTCACCAGTGGCGATCATCAAACTTGGGAGGGGGGGGGGTGTTGTTGGGGGCCGGTGGTTTTCGCCGACCCCGGGAATTTTCCTTACCTCGCGTTACTTTGGAGCTTGCAGTTGAAATGCAGGAATCGCGGACGCGAACGCGAACGCGAACGTCGCGAATGTGGATCCCGCGTAAGTTTTTTGTCCCGCGACAAAGGGATCGCAGAGCGCGAACGCGAACGTGAATTCGCGCCGCGAATGTAGTTCGCGCCGCGAAAGTAGCTCGCGCCGCGAATGTAGTTCGCGCCGCGAATGTGATTTGCGCCGCGAATGTGATTCGCGCCGCGAATGTGAGTGTGGAGGTTTTCGCGTAGTTTCCGTGCTTCAGGTTCGCGCGTCCCGGTGTACCCCGTTCGGTGTCGGTTTTCTGTCTCGCGACAAAGGAATCGCGGACGCGAATAATAACCTTTCTATTTTCTATACGATTAAGACAACAGCTGAAAATGTCACACACTTCGTTCCAACACTTTGCGATCTCCCGCTTGCGACAATATCTCATAAAGCGGGCTCCACATTCGCGATGTTCGTGTTCGCGTCCGCGATTCCTTTGTCGCGGGACAGAAAACCGACACCGGACGGGAAACACCGCGACGTGCGAACGTGAACCACGAAAACGTTCATCACGAAAACTACGCGAATACCATAATGCTCACATCCGCGACCTTCGCGCTGCGGATGTGGAGCATGTTTTATCGCCATTTACGACTTCTTTAACTATTTGCACGCAATTTTTTTTCAATTGCTAGGCGAGGATCGAATTTACATTATTTGTTCTTTGTTCTCGATGGACTCGCTTTTTCTGCGTTCCCATTGGTCGCAGGTTCTACTTTTTGTTATTCTCGATGTTTCGACGCGGTTGTTTTGCTTCCCCATTGGTCGGGGGTGCAGATTCCTACGCTTCTTTGTTACATCCTTTCTGTCGCTTGCTACTTGCTACTTCTTCAGTTGCGTCTTATACGTTGCGTTCGGTGCGTCTTTTATTTTTTAACTGCTTTCCTTTGTTTCTAATATTCTGCTCCTAAATAATTATGGCTGCACAAACTGTTCCAGTATTGCCCACCGTTTCACAGTGCGGTTACAACGTATGTGACTTTTGTTATATGAAAAACTTAAACTTTAGCGCGCTGCTGCTGGACAACGTTGCCCTAACAGAATATCTTAGGGCTCACGGGGAGCTTCTTTGTCACACCTGCTGCCCAAAGTTCTCGCGAAAGGTGACCGTTACATATCGCCGCGGATTGCCGGTGTTCAATTGCGATAGGCGATATACCGCAAGGCATCGTGGTACCTGTAGGTTCCGGGTCTCCGCGCTGACCGACACCTCATTCTCCGGTGCCCGCATTGATGTGCAACAGGTATGTCACCTTGTTATGATATACCTACCCCGGAACCCACCGCGGGTGAAATCGCTATGGACGAGACCGATTTAGCGGCGCACGCGGTTGTTGACTGGTTCAACTTCATACGCGAGGTGCTAGTCGATCACTTCACCGGTATTATCTCTCCGATTGGGGGCCCTGATATCGTTGTTGAGATCGACGAGGCTAAGTTCTCCAAACGCAAGTACAACCGTGGGCGGCGCCTAGGAGGTCAATGGGTCGTCGGCGGTGTTGTACGTGGTTCGCGTGGTGTGCGCGGCCAGGCATTCATGGTTCCGGTTGCCGACCGAAGTGCGCGCACTTTAATGAGGGTTATACGGGATCATGTGTCGCCTGGCAGCATCATAATGACTGACTGCTGGAAGGGTTACAGCGACTTGGAGGCGGCGGGATTCAGGCATTTTACTGTGAATCACAGCCTCCACTTCGTTGATTCTGAAACTGGTGCGCACACACAGAACATCGAACGCTTGTGGCTGGAGGCAAGGCGTCACGTACCCAGGGCTGGCCTCAGGGCTGCCCATTTTGATGGTTCCGGAGGATGTACCCCAACACCACGATGCGCCTCCACCACTTCTGGCAGGCTGTGGCATCGCTGTACTCGGGGCTGGAGCACCCGCTCTGGTAGTTCGCCAATTGTTCCACCATCACGTCCGCCCAACGCTTCTCACCTGGCTGAGGTAAGTTTTTTTTTAACTTTTCCTATTCGCTTCACTGTTTTCTGCTGCCTACCTTGCCCGTTCCTCGCCTCGGGGGGAATACTGGCCTCTCATACGTCTCCCTCGCACACCGTTTTTGGGGCGGTGGCCGCCGCCCCCGGAATTTTCCTTCCTCCGCTGCACGAGTCAGCTCTCTGCTCATATCCTTGGGCATACTGTCCGGTAGCGTTACGTCACCTTCGGCATGGGGGCGGTGTTGGGGGCGGCAATATGTGCCGTCCCTGGTAAATTGCACCCACCACCCCTACTTACATGAGTTACAAGCTCGTTTCCCTTAGCACAGTCCCAGGTGACATTCCGCGACCTTGGCCTGCTGATTTTTTGTGGGGGATTGGCCACCGGGGCGGCAGAGGTGGAGGGTGAGGGGGGGGTTAGAATTGTTGAAAAGGGTGACTTTTTATCGGGGCGCTAGGCTCTTTTTCGTATTTTCAGGCTTGTATTTCCTTTTTAACATCTTCCCCGCCCAGCACCCCTATTCACTCCTGATCCCGTAACTTCTTTGGGGGGTGTGAACAATAATTTTTTCTTGTGGTTTGTGCATTCATGGGGGGGGATAGGAAGGTTTCTGAAAACAGTTTTTTGAAAAGCGTTCGGGAGCTAATCTGCAAATTTACCAAAAAAATTATATCAAATTAAAAATAAAATGAAACACAGATGACAGATGAGGCTTTCAAAATGTCTACGTGGTGTATGTCAATATTTAACATAAAAACAAGTGAAATTACAACAAAAATATTATATATTATAATTACCATTTTTCCCAAAATTGCAATTAAAATTACATGCAGATGGATGTTGGAAAACACACTGGAGGAATGTGCTAACATAGGGATTTTTATGTTTACTTGAATTAAAGTTCGGTTGCAAATTGAGCTTGTTACAGCAAAACATCGTGGCATTGCACTTCATATCCACAGCTGTTTGAGTAGGTCACATACAACAGCAGGAATCAGGAAATTCTTTTAAGAAAGGTTTATCTAACTTTTCTACCAATACAGATGATGAAACCACAAACGATTTCTTTTTAAAAGCAGCAATTCTTATGTATAAATTCCGAATAGCATAAGACTTTTTTGAATACTAGAGCATCTAGTGTTTTGTCTTGTTTATTTTAGACTTTTCTTAGGTATTCAAAAGTAAGTATGATAAGGGTCGTCACTGGGAATGAATTATTTGTTTTTCGCTTGATTTTGTGCCTTTGTAAAAAATGTACGATCATTCAAAAAATAATGGATGGGTTTTAAGAAAACTTGGATTTTACCTATCTGAATTATCAGTGTGATATACGTATATAGATAGTAACCAGTAGGTGTCTACAAGGCCATGGATTTGAGTCTCGTATTCTGTATGTCCATTTTCGTCTCTCACTGTAAAAGAGTCGGTTTCTGAAGAGTTTTAGGTAGTGTCCTCTGTTTCGTGTTGTGTCATGTATTTTAGAAAATTAATTGGAAAAATATTTGCAAATCACTGCCATCTTGCGTTAATTTGAAAACATTTAAAGCCATGTAATGTTATTTCAATAGCTTCAGATAAAATTTGAACACAATTTGTAGCCTAACTGTATTAATGCGAATGTGAGAGAAGATATAGTTATCAGATAGTACAGGGAGAACATGTTACATCAACGTGACTGAACGCGTGTTTGCCTTCTGTCTGTTCCGCTTGACCTATAGACTGTACCGAGAGAAATGAGCAAACTTGTGTCTGAAATCCGATAGATGCCTAGATGTCTGAGAAGTTAGCGCCGTCAGAATTACACAAGAAACATAAAACAAAAATACTGTGCTAGAAAATCAAAATCCCTCTCTTGGAAGTGTGGTGATATAGGGATATGAAATAGATAACCATATCCAGCCTCCACCAAATTTAACAACAAATAGTTGAACTTATGTAAAGTTTGGACCTAACAAATCAACAATAACTAATCAGCTGGTAAAGTGAGAAAGTCCGCTATATTTTTCCGGTAATATTTTATCAACGATTTATTGAACCTAATGGGTTAGTAAAGCAAATTAACCTCTACAATATAAAGCACTGCGATCCATAGATTGGTCATATTTGTATTGATTTTCTGGTGTCGATTTGGACTGCTCTTTCTTTTATGAGTCTATCTACTGATGTTTGGATCTTTACATCCCCCTGCATTCTCCACGAAGCCATGGTTACCCACGCTGCTTTACTTTAGATTGGGTATATTAATCAAAAAGATCGAGCTCTTAGGAAATACCGTAAAGCTCCTAGATCTGCCTCTTACAAAGGTTTCCAAAATCTAAAATGTTTAGTAGACTGTAAAGTACGGCAAGCTTGCAAGAACTACATCAAGGAGGTAAAAAATTCAATTTCAGACAACCCGAAAACCTTGTGCTCCAGGATCCCTGGGGTGGCTACACTGGATAATCCTATTTCAATTCCAAGAAGTTTTTCGCGCTATTATAACAGTGTATACGTGTCCAGCTTCCCTACTGCTAGCGAAAATTCTGGCAGCTATTATTATAATCCCAGCGTCTTACTAAAATTTCAGATCATATCATTGAGAAGTCTATTAACAATTTTTAAATACTTTTACTTCTGGCCATGGCCAGGTTCCTTTATCCTTTAAATCTATAATTTGTTATTCCAAACATGCGCATTTCCGGACTTTTGAAAAATTTCCAAGATTACGCCTGTACATAAAAGTGGTTGTCGATTTGAAATTTCTAATTATCGACTCATTGCAATACTTTCTAATTTTGTAAATATATATATATATATATATATATATATATATATATATATATATATATATATATATGTATATATATATATATATATATATATATATATATATATATATATATATATATATATTTATATATATATATATATATATATATACAGGGTGACGCATTGAAAACGAAACAGACCAATTTGCGTCCAGAGAATTTTTTTTAAGAAACGCTAAAACTGCAATTTTAGTATTTAGGGGGACACGTTTTGACATAAAACTCAACTTTGTCACAGCATAACAACCGTTGTATTTTAAATAGGGAACATGGGTCGTGTGTTACATCATTTGAAAGTTCTTTCTTTCCTGAATTCAGCACAATAATTTTTTGTAAGTTTTAGCAACTCGTTTAAAAATTATTCACAGTTGAAGATGCAAAAACGCATTTCACTCATTCCGATAAGAAATGTGCTGATAGTCAATGTTTTGTTGGTTTGTAAACAAAATATTGACTATCAGAAAATTTCTTATCGGAATGAGAGAATTGTAATTTATTATTTCAGTTTATCGGTCGGTTACTTGATAGTACTACCGAAAATTAATTTCACAATGGTGTATTCTGTAGAAGAAAGAGTTGAAATAATTACTCTTTTTTCAAAAACGATGACTGTGCGAACCGTACCGCAAATTTGTTTAATGAACGACATCCGAACAGACATGTTAACAGAAAATACATTTTGGAGTTAGTTGCAAAGTTTCGACAGATTGGTTCAGTAGCCAACAAAAAACGGGATCCTGAACGTGAATTTCCGGTTAGAAATGAGACTACTGAGATTGAAGTTTTAGGACAAATTGCTGCAGACCCAACTTTGAGCACGAGAAAATTGGCCACTCTTTCAAACATCAAAAGAAGAACTATTCAGCGAATATTGAAGCATCATAAATTTCACGCGTATAAAATTCATTTTGTACAACAACTGAGTGAAGCTGATTTTGATCGGCGGCTGGAGTTTTGTGAAGTTATGACTGCACGAATAGCTGATAACGGGAACTTTCTGTTCAATATCTGTTTTTCAGACGAGTGTACGGTTTTATTAAACTCTACAGTCAATCATCATAATTGTCGTTATTGGGCAGATAATAATCCAAGAAATTTTCACGAAGTCCACACTCAAACTCCACAGAAATTGAATATCTGGACTGGCATTTTTGGGGACCGTTTAATTAGACCAATTTTTCTTGATGGCAATTTGAGTGGCGAGACGTATTTGGAGTTACTAGAAGATATCGTTTACCCTCTGCTAATTGACATTGTTGAAAATGATGATCGCTATCAAGAAAATCAATTAGTGTTGCAACAAGATTGAGCTCCTCCGCATTTTTCACAACGTGTTAGGGAGTTTTTGAACAGAGAGTTTCCAGGGCAATGGATTGGGCGTAGAGGTGCTATTGAGTGGCCCACTAGATGACCGAATGTAACTCCTTTAGACTTCTTTCTATGGGGCCATTTAAAGAGTAGAATTTTTGCAACAGAACTGGAGTCTCTGGAAGAATTACGACGACGCATTGTTGAAGAATGCAGTCTAATATTCAAAAATGCTCCAGAATGTCAGAGCTCGTTTTGAACAAAATTTGTACTTTTGTATGGAAGCTGGTGGTCAACAATTTAAACACTTGCTTAACTAAATAAACATTTTTGAACGTTTGGTTGTGTTTTTAGTTTTTTACAAACAAATGACTAATTAGTGCATTTCTTATCACAATGAATGAAATACGTTCTTGCAGCTCCAATTGTGAATAATTTTTAAACGAGTTGATAAAACTTCCAAAAAAATTAGTGTGCTGAATTCAGAAAAGAAAGAGCTTTCAAATGGTGTAACACTCGACCCATGTTCCCTATTTAAAATATAAGGGTTGTTATCGCCACCCTTAAGGGGTTGATGTGACAAAGTTGAGTTTTATGTCAAAACATGTCCCTCTCAATTTTAAAATTGACATGTTTCAGCGTTTCTTTAAAAAAAAATTCTCTGGACGCAAATCGGTCTGTTTCGTTTTCAATGCGCCACATTATATATATATATATATATATATATATATATATATATATATATATATATATATATATATATATATATATATATATATATGTATACAGTATAAAATTACAACCTCATTACCTTTGCATGCTTTAAGATAAAAACATTATTTCTCTCCCAGTCGTTTATTTGATTAACAATTTCTGGTATTACTGGGCTTGATTTATTTAAGCTTTTAGTTATGTTACGTGCCCGCCTAATAAAGGCAATTTTTTAATAGCAGTTTCAATGCAGCAATAACATCTACTAGATCGTCCTTTTGTGACTGTAAACCTAATTTTAGCGCTTCATTCAAGAGGTCGATCTGATTTTTATTAAACGTCTGAGAAGAAAGGTTTTCTACAAGGTCAACTTTCTGAGGAAATGGTTTTTCATCTTTAATTTGGTATTTTTCATCGAGTGCACTGGCTAAAGTTGCTGAAACTATTCCTCAGGAGCGTATAGATTCGCCCACATATCTAATAATTAATCTAGGTTATATGTGAACGTAAGTTGAGGAATTTTTAATATCCGACTTCTCGGACTGCTCTCAGACGTAAGAATAACACACAGAGTAGATTCGCTATGATGAAGTATCAGATTGGAGAAGAGCCGAACATTATCAAACGTCTGACTTAGCGTTTTATCGTTTGCGGTGTGAAAATAACGTTTCAGGTGTGTGAACGCAGGATACTACCAAGTGATCTCGCATTAACGTTGAATGTTTGTTTTAGTGTATGCTAGGTTTTAGTACTGTCACTAATGTTGCAAAGTACCTACTGTATGAAATATCACAGTTTAACAACTTTTAGGATACATTACTGTTTGATGTGTTAGCAATAGATAAACCATATTTTTTCGTGTCAATATATTTTTTGTAGATATCACATGATTTGTTTCTTTGGTTCATATTAAGAAGGCCATAGTAATTTTGCATAGTGAGTTTTGTAAAAAAAATATCAATTACCCCTGTATTAACAAACCACAAAAGAAATATTGTGGTTTCAACCCCCAATGAAGAAGATATGACACCCGGAGCGAATAGGGGTACTGAGCGGAGAATAAACTTAAAAGGAACCATAAATGCATAATGTGGATACAAGCAGCCTTTTTTTATATTTACACAACACACCAGTAGGGCTTACAGCCTAAATACTATCGTACCGTGGGTGTCGACAAGAAGGAAAGAGGCAACTTGTTAATTCTGAACTTGGAGGATTGGAGGAGAAAGAAAAACATATGCCGGCAAGGAATTCCACAACTTGGAAGCCCCCGGGACAAAAAACCGGGCATAATAAGATGTTCTATGTCTGGTGACCTGGACAGTAAAAGGGTGCATTCGCTCTGTTCCCCTGGTAGATCTGTTGGGGGCAGCAGGTGGAGGAACTATGGAAGAAAGCTCCTCTGAGCAGTGCCCGTGCAGATATCTATAAAAGAGAGAGCGAGGTCACCAACGGCACGTCGGTGGGCAAGGGATGGCATCCATTAGGTAAGGATAGGATTACCGATGAGACGTATAGCTCTCTTCTGAATGGAGTCCAGGATAGCGAGTGTAGAAGCGGCAGCGTCACCCCAGATGTGGGAGCAGTATTCGAGGTTTGGCCTTATTTGTGAAGTATATAAGGTAGAGAGATTAGCTGGTGAAAAGTATGTGTGATCCCGGAAGAGGAAACCTAATGTCTTAGCAGCCGCTTCTGCAATTGATGCGACATGTTGGTGCCAATTGAGATTTCGATCCACAGAAATGCCAACAAGTGAAAAGGACTCATTACTTTGAATAACTTGGTTGTTCATTGTGCTAGGTCTAGGGCTGGTGTATCTCTTGGTGGAGTTGAATTGTACAAGATTTCTACCTCCCCAGTCTAATATTTTTTGGAAACCCACAGAGACAGAACCCTCCAGGAGTTTACGATCCTCATCTAATTGGGCTAAAGAGACAGGCTTAGAATATTGTATATTTGAGTGGAGGGTGCTGTCGTCCGCGTAACTGTGAACTGGGTTGGATGTCCTAGAGAGGAGGTCATTGATGTGGAGTAGAAACAAAGTAGGGGCTAAAGCGGAACCTTGAGGAACTCCTGCATTAAGTGGATATAGTTTAGAGAAATGGAAATCCACGACAACACAAATGCTCCGGTTGGAGAGGAAATTTGCTGTCCAGGTACATTGATTTGGTGGTAGGCCATAGGTCAGAAGCTTGTTAAGCAGCGCTGCGTGCCAGACCTGGTCGAATGCTTCGGATATGTCTGGAGCGACAATCTGGGATTCACCGTGTAGTTCCATAGACTTGTTCCAGGAATGGGTGACAAAGGAAAGGAGGTCGGCAGCTTTTTAATGAAGGAATCCGGGGCTTCTATAAGCTGTTTTTTTTTTAATATTGCTTTTTCTTTCCATTTTCTTCCCGACCCACCGCCACTATTTGCTTTGGATGCTCTAATTTTTTTGGGGGTTGAAACCACAACATTTTTTATATATGCATACAGGGGCAACTCTGAGCATGTTTTCGATTTTTTTTAGTGAATTTTTTAAGAAAATAACAAAAGACACAAAATGAAGAAGTCTATGGAGCATGTGAAAATTGTTTTCTATGCCATACCATCATGGCGTACTAAAACTATTTTCATATGTCACAGCATTTATAAACATTTTTTTCTTAAACTTTTGAGATATTGTTGACTTTCATACTTCGTAATAATAGCTATTTATCGATGAAATTTGATAGGTAACAGTTTTGAAGAATGGCGTATGTATTTTTAAACCAACCCTAAAACCTTTGTATAATCTTTGACATATGAAAATAATTGTAGTAGGCCGTGATCGAATGACAAAACAATTTTCACAGGATTTATAGACTTCTTCATTTTATTTCTTTTGTGACCTTGTTAAAAAACTCGCGTTATAAATACAAAGGTACAGGGGTATTTCAATATTCGAATGGTCATAAAAAAACTTCTTTAAAAAGGTTTAATCATTCTTCTTTTTTGATGAAATTTGGTACATATCTATTTTAAAGCATGCCGAATGCAGTGTCGTACTTGTTTTCCTCCTAAAAACAGCCCCAACCCTTTTCTCATTTTTTGACAGAGAAAAACTGCATCGGTAGGCCTTGGTCAGGTGAACAATTTTCACATCATTTATAGAGTTTTTCCTGTTATATCTTTTGATCTTTTGTTAATCAAAATCGAATAATTTGGGCTGATTTTGATAATATTTAGCAGGTTCCTTCCTTTTGTAAGTGGCTTGGATACGTTCGTAATGGAGGAAAATCAGACTAGATTTTCCAGGAAAATTTTGGGTTGTCTTTCGGATTTTTTTTTATCTCTGAGGCCTAGGGTTGAACACACTGAGACCTCACAGACGATATCCGGCGAGATTTGGGGAGTAGGCAGATTGAGGCCCCGTAATCGAGCTACAACAACCCAACCCATCTTTGTCCACCGCTCTAAGGAGTAGGCAGATTGAGGCCTTAGAGTGTCGTTACATATTTCCTTTACCTACCTTTGTCCACCACTCTAAGGAGTAGGCAGATTGAGGCCTTAGAGTGTCCTTACATATTTCCTTTGCCCACCTTTGTCCACCACTCTAAGGAGTAGGCAGATTGAGGCCTTAGAGTGTCCTTACATATTTCCTTTACCCACCTTTGTCCACCACTCTAAGGAGTAGGCAGATTGAGGCTTTAGAGTATCCTTACATATTTCCTTTACCCACCTTTGTCCACCACTCTAAGGAGTAGGCAGATTGAGGCCTTAGAGTGTCCTTACATATTTCCTTTACCCACCTTTGTCCACCACTCTAAGGAGTAGGCAGATTGAGGCCTTAGAGTGTCCTTACATATTTCCTTTACCCACCTTTGTCCACCACTCTAAGGAGTAGGCAGATTGAGGCCTTAGAGTGTCCTTACATATTTCCTTTACCCACCTTTGTCCACCACTCTAAGGAGTAGGCAGATTGAGGCCTTAGAGTGTCCTTACATATTTCCTTTACCCACCTTTGTCCACCACTCTAAGGAGTAGGCAGATTGAGGCCTTAGAGTGTCCTTACATATTTTCTTTACCCACCTTTGTCCACCACTCTAAGGAGTAGGCAGATTGAGGCCTTTCATAAATTCTGGACGCGGTTCAACCCGAGAACCAAGTATGTCTCGTACCTTGGTTTTGCGTTCTAGGGACCTAAATTCGCGCTCATCTGAAGACATTTTTCCGAAAGCTTTTCATGGTGACCTCTCCATTAGCGAATTTTTTTTAATGTAAATTCGCTAACATGTATTTTTTGTGTAGAATTACCATGCCACACCTTATAATACTACGTATACAATATCTGCTACGTTCGCCAGAACTACGTCCGCAATTAACCAATTTAGTGAAAAGATCTCTTTATGTAAATAACCCGCACAACACATCATTTATAAATAAAAAAGCATTACTGCTTTCTTCCTTCCTGTTTAATTCAGACATTCCTGATACGCTCTGTTTTATTTTTCACACATTAGCATCTGAAATGCAAAGATAACTCAATGATTGCTTGAGAAAGTACGCAAGGTACATATCTGATACTTTGTATTTTAACAATGGCTTAATAAGATATTAACGGTCAAGGTCATTTAGCTGCCTTGCCAACAGATGGCCTCTGCATCTCTTGTTATATTAACCTATGCCGTATTGTTTGTATTGCCAGGTTTTGGATAGACGATGTTGTCAGATTGTTGCTTTTCTTCTATAACCTACAGGGTATAGCAAAATTGTTTGGACAAACTCCGGGAGGTGATGGAACTCATGAAATTAAGGGGGGGGGGGGGTAAATGTTATCAAAAAGCGCTTCCTTATCGAATGACAGAGTGTTAAAATTTACAAAAAAGGTTTTAATTGATAGATTATAAATGGTTTATTTACTTTTCTTCAAACCTGTGAGGATTCTAGTAAATATGGGGTTATCGATAATGTATTATTACATTCAGTGGCGGAGACCTGGGGGTTGGATAGAATAGGTATGTTTCTACGTGACCTACACGCTACTGGCTTGGTAACTTCTTAAATACTTTCTTCTAATAAGTTATTGATTTTAAAGAAAAAAAGGTACGCCCTAAAGTAAACTGTTTTACTGGAATATACATTTATTCAAATTGATGCTCAGCATCACCTCACCTGGTGAAGATACGGTAAAAACATATTCTATCGAACCCCCAGATCTCCACCACTGGACACAATAGTTTATTATCGATAACCCCAACAGATGAGCAATATTTACGAGAATCTTGGCCACAAGTTTGAAGAAATGTGAATAAACCATTTTTAATCTATCAATTAAAACCTCAATTTTTTTGTTAATATTAACACCCCGTGACGAAGCGCTTTTCGATTTTTTTATGGGAGTTATTCCGCTTCGTTTTATGAGTTCTATTACCTCCCAAAGTTTGTCCAAATAATTTTGTAACACACTGTATAAGGTTGCGATTATGCAGATTAGCTTTCACATGAAGAGAGATCTCTTAATTAAAAGAACAGTAGATAAATATATAAAACATAAATTCGTTATTATGATCATCACAGTCTAAAGGCAATGTCACCTGGTCGTTGCAACCACAACTCTATCGCCAGCAATTTTTTTCACTTCGCTGTAGCTTGGACATTCGGCCATGTCTTCCGTCTTGGTCTGCTGTTTCCCTTTTAAGCGAATTTTCTTAGAAAAAATTCACTATCGGGAGATCCTCAATTTTTGCAAATGAGCGCAAACTAGGACCCTAGAACCCATATCCGGGGTCAGTTTATATATATATATATATATATATATATATATATATATATATATATATATATATATATATATATATATATATATATATATATATGTATGTATATGTATGTAGGTATCACATCGAAAACTCAAAAAATAATAGGCCAATTTTGATCAAATTTGGCATGCGCCTTCCCTTTGTAAGTCGCTTGAATAGTTTCGTTAGCCAGGAAAATGGAACTAGGTTTTCCCGGAAAATATTGAGTTTACGTTGGAAAAAAAACTTATCTCAAAAAATAAAAAAGCTATAGTAACCAAATTTGGTGAGTAGGTTAACGATATAAAAAGTAAACTATACGCCAAAATCTAGATTTCGATGTTACAAGAAAAAGAAAGTTATAAAAAATATTTGGTTTCAGATCATTTCTATGAAGATTCACTACCATAACGTACTTGCTGCGTCCAAACTTTTATTTAAAATATGTGTGCTTTGATTAGTGTTGTAAGAAAGTTGTTATATTCGAAAATAAGTCCCACAAATGTTGGCTTTTAACTCTCAGTGTCTTTTTTCTTTCTACTCTCCTAGCACACTTTTATTCTTTTTTCTTTATCGGTGTACCGGGCATTCGTCTTCTTTCCTAATGTCCACAACTCAAACGGTTCTATTTGTCTTCATGTTCTGCTTATCTAAAGTCCAGATTTCCGCCCCATGTATTGTAATATTTCATACATATGACTTAATTATCCTTTTTCTGAGGTACTAGTTAAGATGTTTATAAGTAATAAGAGTATTTTCTCTGTTGAATGCTTGCTTCTCTTCAGCTCTTTGCTACATTTGAGATGAGTATTGTCGCTAGTTATATTACATGGTGTATTCCGTTGAAAAAAGAAAATGAGATAACATTAAAAGGTTCAAAACAGGTATGTAAAACAAGTGAGATAAGTAATTATCAAAAGCAAATGATTTTGTACAAGCTGATAAATTTTTTTTATTGGATCATTTAAAAGAAAAATAACAACATTTTCTAAATTTTACGGCCCACGGAACCGTATGACTTTTGGAGAATATTCTTTGTTACGGAAATCAGGGACAAAATGGCTTGTTTTCTCTCAGACGGTTCACATGTTCGTACAAAAATCGTGACGTTCGAATTTTAAAAATATTTCTACGAATAAGTACGAATTATGCCCCCTAAAACCAATATCCGTGGTCAGTTTCAATTTGTAATAATGAAAATGTTGAATAAATTCGCGAAATCATCTTGGAAGATCCACGACGGACCATTGACGATGTTGCCAAGCTGTCTGGAGTGACTTTGAGTCGAGTTCAGCGAATTTTGACGGAAGATTTGGGGATGAAAAAGGTGGCCACCAAATTTGTGCATCGACTGCTGACTGATGAATAACAGTAAGGTCGCGTGGAAGCATCTTGTGCTTTGAAAGAAGAGTTCAAAATTGATCCAAACTTTCCTTCCAAGGTCATCACAAGTGACGAATCATGGTGCTATGGTTACACGAAGCAACGAAGCCAGTGGAAGACTCCAGGTTCGCCTTGCCCTAAAAAATCTCGTTAAGTGAAATCAAGCGTCAAAACAATGCCGATTTGGTTTTTCGATGTGTGAGGAGTTGTACAGGCAGTTAAGCACGCTTTCTACCTGTAGGTTGTGAAAAGATTGCTCAACAGTTTTCGGCGGAAGAGGTCTGATCTGTGGTAGTCGGGCGACTGATTTTTTCGCCATAATAACGCCATGTTCACACAGACCTGTCTATGCACCAATTATTTACCAAAAATGGCATGTCCCCTCTGCCACATCCCCCATGTTCACCCGACCTGTGATTTTTGTATTCCCCGATTGATACGATACATCAAAGGAAAGCGTTTTGCAGACGGTGCTGACGTGAAGAAAAAACGACGAGGGTGCTGTCGGGCATCAAAAATGTTTTGAACAGTGGAGTCAAAGAGACAAGTGTACCAGTGGCACTGGAAAGAGAGGACTTTGATGGGGATTGGTGGTTTTTTTGTTTGAAAATTTAAAAAAATTATACATTGTAGCTGCTCACCATTTTGAAAGCGATGCCACTGTAACACACTTGCTGCCCTCGTACTCTTTATTTATTTTTTTATTTGAACAACACACCACGAGGGCTCACAGCCAAAATACTATCGTCCGTGGGTGTCGACAAGGAGGAAAGTGGCAGCTTGTTAATTCTGGACTTGAAGGTTTGGAAGTTCGGAGGAGAAGGAAAACATGTGCCGACAAGGAATTCTACAACTTGGAAGTCCTAGCGACAAAAGAGCGGGCATAACAAGATGTTCTATGTCTGGTGACCCGGACAGTAAAAGGGTGCATTCGCTCTGTTCCCCTGGTAGATCTGTTGGGGGCAGCAGGTGGAGGAACTATGGAAGAAAGCGCTTCTGAGCAGTGCCCGTGCAAATATCTATAGAAGAGAGAGAGAGGTCACCAACGGCTCGTCGGTGGGCAAGGGATAGCAGCCTTTGGGTGAGGATAGGGTCACCGATGGGACCTTTAACTCTCTTCTGAATGGAGTCTAGGATAGCGAGCGTAGAAGCGGCAGCGGCACCCCAGATGTGGGAGCAGTATTCGAGGTTTGGCCTTATTTGTGAAGTACATAAGGTATAAAGATTAGCTGGTGAAAACTATTTGCGATCCCGGAAGAGGAAACCTAATTTCTTAGCAGGCGCTTCTGCAATTGATGTGACAAGTTGGTGCCAACTGAGATTTCGATCCACAGAAATACCAACAAGTGAAAAGGACTTATTACTTTGAACAACTTGGCTGTTCATTGTGATGGGTCTAGGGCTGGTGTATCTCTTATGAGATAGAAGGCAAGACTGAGATTTGATGAAGTTGAATTTGACAAGATTTCTACTTCCCCAGTCCCAATATTTTTTGGAGTCCATGAGTCTTCGGTCCTCATCTAATTGGGCTAAAGAGACAGGCTTAGAATATTGTATATTTGAGTGGAGGGTGCTGTCGTCCGCGTAACTGTGAACTGGGTTGGATGTGCTAGAGAGGAGGTCATTGATGTGGAGAAGAAACAAAGTAGGGACTAAAGCTGAACCTTGAGGGACTCCTGCATTAATTGGATATAGTTGGGAGGAATGGCCATCCACGACAACAGCGCCGGCTGGAGAGGAAATTTGCTGTCCAGGTACAGAGTTTTGGTGGTAGGCCATAGGCTGGGAGTTTATTAAGTAACGCTGCGTGCCAGACCTGGTTGAATGCTCTGGATATGTCTAGAGCGACAATCTGGGATTCACCGTGTAGTTCCATAGACTTGTTCCAAGAATGGGTGCCAAAGGAAAGGAGGTCGGCAGTTGTTCTGCGCTGCCGGAATCCATACTGCCTGTCGTGGATTAGACTGTATTTTTCAAGAAATTTTAGTAAATCGGTGTTTATATACGTTTCCATCACTTTAGAGACGACTGAAAGGAGAGAAATAGGCCTGTAGTTGCTAGGAAGCGCTCTGGATTCTTTCTTGTGGACGGGTTGTACTCGAGCAGTTTTCCAATTACTAGGGAATATGCCTTCATTGTAATGTGTCTGAAACAGACGAGTCAGGACAGGAGCAAGTTCTGGTGCGCATTTTTGAGAACAATTGCTGGGATTTCATCAAGGCCAGAGGCTTTCCTGGTATTAAGAGAAGAGAGCATCTTTCATACCTTTTTAGTTTTGGAAATGATATCCGTCATTTTTTGCGCGACATTGGGGATTGTTGGTGGTTGAACATTTGGAGGTGGGTTGAGAGTAGAATTGTCGGCGAACAATGAGGCAAAAAGTTCAGCCTTGCCCAGGGCAGTAGAAACAATTTCTTCCCCTGAAACAAGGGGTGGGAACGTGCTCTTGCAGGAATTATTCCCAATGGATTTAGCAAGAGTCCAGAAGGGTTTGCTGCCGTTGGAGGTTGAGATGACTTTGTTTTTGATGTGGCTATTAAACGAGTTTTTTGCCTCAGAAAGAATGCGGACATAGCGGTTTCTTGCGTCGTTAAATGTCTGAGGGTTTTCTGGACTGGGATTGTGTAGAAGCGCTTTGTGAGCTTTGACCTTTTAAAGTCTGGCGTTGTCACAGCATTTAGAGAACCAGTGCTTTTGCGTGGCTGAAGAGGTTCTCTGTGTACGTGGAATAAATCATTTCATCCCAGCTTGGATAATTTATTAAATAATTTATAATTTTATAATTTATTGAATAATTGAATTTCTCACACAATAAAGGCACCTAGTATTGCAGTATGTAGCATTTTAAAAGCTGTTTACGTGTACAAACCATAAGTCTGGCATCACTCTTATGTCTATGATATCATCAGGACGTTCCTGTTACGTTTTATATGCGTGTTTGTTTCGCCCGAGAACAAGAAGTAATAAATTATTTTTATATTCCGTTTCCTTGCTAATCATACGCTGTAATTTGACGCATTCCTTCATTGTAATTAAAAGAAGATATATTATCGTTCTGGAACTGTTACCTTTTATTACTATGCCTACACGAACACAAGAAACTGTTCGTTACTAGTTCCTGATCATTCTTTCTTGTAGTGCCGTCTTCCGTAAAAAATAATGCACGTCGGCAGTGCCATTTTATTTTCGACAATTGCGCATTTGTATGGTGATTATGTCTGGTTTTTAGCGAAATTTTTACGTTTTGGTGAATTTTCTTTGAAAAAATTCATTAATGAGATCCTGACTTTTGATTTTGAAAAATTTCTTCAACTCAGCGCAAACTAGGACCCCTAAGACCCACATCCGGGGTTAGTTTCAAATTTTGTATATATATATATATATATATATATATATATATATATATATATATATATATATATATATATATATATATATATATATATATATATATATATATATATATATATATATATATATGTATGTATCACACCGATAACTCGAAAAATCATCGTCCGATTTTGATCAAATTTGCTGAGTATCTTCCTTATGCAAGTGGCTTGGATAAGTTTGTTAGCAAGGGAAATCGGTCCTGGTTTTCCCGGAAAATTTAGTGTTTTCTTTCGGAAAAAAAATATATCTCCGGAGATAACAAAGTAAGGGCAACTAAATTTGGTACACGTGTTTGTATTATAAATAGTGACCCACGTACCAACATTTAGGTATGTAAGCTAAAAGGAAAAAGTTATAGGCATTTAAAGAAACAAATTTTGGGTTTTCCTCAAAACGTCAAAGTCGCAATTCGAAACGTCAAAATTCGCAACATTTAGGCAAACAACCTAAAACAAATACGAGTTGCGTGAAGAAAATGTCGCAAGAAGAGTGTTCTGCAAACCCTTAAGTTTCGGCTTCAACCGCCATTGTTCTTCATTTTGCTAAAATATTTACGGAAAATTCATTTCAAGTAGACCCTTTCTATTCTTTGGCTGTAGGTTTAGTTAAGTTTATGGTTTAACGGTCTGTAATTTTTAGCTAATTTTTGTAGAAAAAAATTGTTTGAGGAGACTGCGACTTTTCAAATTTAAAAAGATTTCTGCGAACGAATGCAAACTAGGCCCCTAGAATCCCTTCAGTTTTTATCTGTTTACATATATACAAGGTGACTCATTTCTATGGTAAAGCCTTATGTAATTGTTATTATACAAGATACGAGAAAAAATTGTATGCGTTAATTACAGGGTGTCTTAAGCTTCATCTTATAAAAAATATTGTGACAATCACAGGTTAGTCCATAAGTCGTTGGTGATCCCTACAGTTGTCTTTTTTGAAGACCTTTATATTATTGCATTGTTGCATTTTTTATCGATATATAATGCATGTTTGTAAGAAAAAAAATCGATACGCAGTAAGTGCGTTTTGGTAGCAGATTTTCATTCAATCCTTCAAATTTCAATAACTCAATTTGCAAGGTTTCTTGGCTAGGAAACCAGTTTTCTAGGTAACATTTTAAGTTAATTTTCGAAAAATGTTTGTACATTTTCAAACATTCAAAATTAGTGAAAAGTTACAACATAGGTTTATTTACACCATTTCTAGCCGTATGTAAAGTCTGGTTTCAGTTACTCTAATGGTTTAAAAAATATAGCGTTTCAAAAATATTTTTGTGTTTGGGGGGGGGGGGGGTGTCCGTTATAGCTGATTTATTCGTCCGCCGTCTTAATAAAATGAAAATATGTGTCCCGTTTCGTTCAAATCAGTTGAGTATTTTTTGAATTATCGCTCGGATACATACATACATACATATATGTATAGTATACAGAAATGCCGTGGTAAAAATCCTGTTATATATATATATATATATATATATATATATATATATATATATATATATTGCATTGGAAATCTAATATTTGTAAGACACTCGGTAACGTTTACACAGGGCACTCCAAAAGAAGTCGATTTTTTTCTTCTTTTTTTTCTTTCTTTTTTGCACTCAAGTTGTGAACACTCGGAATAAAAAGGTAAGAAGCTTACTGTCAATTAGGCCAATGCTGACCCTTTTTGCTCATCTAAACTAACCTACCCTCCACCTTAAGCTCGATCTTAACGACAGAAGTGATTTGAAAAATGATCCGCTACCGGTGAGTCTCAAACCATCGTCCCCCGAGTCCGAATTGGGAAGTTATACTGGACTTTCCAACACCGCCACGGCGGCGCTTGAACACTCGGAATAAGTTACGATATTGAAACTTGGGATTTGTGGCTTACAGATGTGCCTAAATCAATAGCGGTATTTGTTTTCTTCTTTAAAAAAATGCCTAATATGTTTTAGTCATTTTTCGGGTCTATTTGTTAGCGTAGCATGCTAACCTCGGTTCTAGGGGCCCTAATTCGAGCTCACTTGGAAAAATTTCCGAAAGTCCCCACCATTCTTACGTCTGCCTTAGTGAATTTAAAACCCGAGAGCAGATACATAAAGTTGTAGGTATTACGAATACAACCCAAATGCTCAAATATGTAATGTCAAATGACGGACTTACGGAACAGCTCTCTATGAATCCTTATATTCCATAGATCTTTTAAACGGTGGAACGCCCTCACAACATACATATGATTAGAAAACAAATTTTACGTTTTAAGAATCAGGTAGAGGGATTTTTTATCAGGAAATAAAGTTTGCGGTGTCTCAAAAAATACAGACTACCTATATCATTTTTTAAGCTTCTCATAAAAAATAGTAGGAAGTTATTTAAAATATAGTAAGAGATACTGAGTGGACGATATTTATGGCGCAAAATATATTGCTTTAAAATCGACTAAAAAGTGCAAATTGCCAGAAAAGTTACTTTTTAAGTCGTATCAAAACAAACCATCAAAATCATTAAATCCTGTGCTTTACAAATAATCTAATAAACGAATTAGCTTGAGTAAAACATAATACCAAGATTATGGACCAATTTGGGTCGTTTAATTGTTAGCGTTGTTTCCTTGTCAGTCGTAAAAGGCGTTATTATTATTACTGTCGTTAAATGTTTATACTGCTATCACCCAAATACTCATCAAATAATACAGGAAAGTTCGTCTAATAAATCTTAGTAATACGCAGAGGACTCTCCTTACTTTCTGTAACTGCAATATATTTTTATAAATTTTGTTTTATAAATAGCAACGTACAAAGAAGACTATAAAGTCTGAAGTATCGTCTCCTGAACATGTATCCTATTTACATGTATTCTATTTTTAACACAGATTTAATAGAGAGAGGATTCAAGAAACGAATTTTAATTTTTTTAAATGTGATTAATTACAATGCGAAATTAGCATATCAGTATTAAAAAGTTTTACAAACAAGTAAAATTCATGTTTAGCTAAACGTTCAGAATATGTTTGTCAATTTGTGTATTGCAAAGTTAAGGTCAATGAATTTCACTAATGCTATTATAACTACTGATTACCTACAATTTATAATTTTACGTTACCAAAAGTTATTAGTATTGAAATATTCAATTTAAGTATTTTTTTATAATAGTGGTAAAATTTTATACTAATATTAACATTGCAAATTTTGCTAAGTGTCATCTTCATCTTCGAGACACTGGTTGAACATTTCTCTGCGATACAGTGGCGGCTCGTACTATAGATGTGTCCTTATTAACGTAATATTATTTTTTAACGTTATTTTGCCGCAACGTTATAACTCGTTCTCATTTCAGAAAATAACACGTTTCTTGTTGCTCTCGTTGTGTAGTAAGTAAGTAGGTAGTATAAGTATAGTATATAGTATTGTTATCGTACTGGTATTGGTTACAGGAACAAAACCAGAAAGAAATTAACGAATTGCCAAATTAATATATATTATACCCTAAAGATGTGTGGTTATTAACCTAACGTTATTTTACCGCAACGTTATAACTCGTTCGCATTTCACAAAATAACACTTTCTTTGTTGCTCTCGTTGTGTAGTAAGTAGTATAGTATCGCTATCGTACTGTTACTGGTTACGGGAACGAAACCAGAAAGAAATTAACGACATGCCAAATGAATATATATTACCCATTATGCATGTACGTCATTATTACATAGCAATATTAAGTTGTATTGAAGAGGCATAATAGCAACAGAACATTTCATTACATATAAATAAAATAATAATAAAAAATATATACGTATTAGAAAGATAAGCTTATATACTTATCTTCACATGTCTCGGTTTACATTTAGAAATAACATTTTTTGTCACCCTGTTCTTGTTTTAGTTAACAAGTAACGTCATAATAACATTGCTAGGTCAAGTTAAATAAAATGTACGATATATAAATATATATATATATATATATATATATATATATATATATATATATATATATATATATATATATATATATATATTGATATAACGATTTTGTGATTATTAATTTAGACATCTCATTATTCAGTAGCGTTCCAAAATAACGTTATTTTGGAACGTTAGTCATTTGTAATGGAACGGTCTGTAACGTTACATAAATGTAACAGTTGTCCCCATCTCTAGCTCGTACTATAAAAAATGAGGGGCACAACTGTAAAAGGCAATTTGTGGGAAATCCGTACGCAGCCACGTTCAAGGCCATTTACTTTTTCTGGTAAATTTTTTTGATTTATATTAAAATATCTATTAAATTGCCTCACTCTTCCTGCATTCGATTTTTCAATATTCAACGCTGGCGTCTTTTTATGGCTATTTTATCCTCATAATTTAAAGGTCTATGTACTAAAATAAAGGACACTGATGAATTTATTTTTTAATAAATTATATGCCACAGGTTATTAAAGTGAAATGGACAGACGCGTAACCCAAAAAGATTTGCGACAATCTAACTATTATAGAAGTAAGTACACACTCCAAATGTGCGCCGTGGCCAGATAAAGGTAGTGCGATATGCATCAGAGGGGCCACTGGTTTATCGCGCATACTGCCGTATAGAGTTCTCGGTAAAGTGACGAACTCGGTTTACACGTGTCCCGACGGTGGATGTAAGTATTGACTACTTCGCTTTTCCGGGCGAGGAGTTATTATTTTAACAAACTTATTGTATTGTTAATTGTATTCTTAAGGAAATTTCAGTGGAGGGAAAGTGCTCTTGTGCCCCCTGGTACCAGCCGCTATGCATTATTAAAATATTCAATTTGACTGATTTTTTTATAATGATGGCCACATTGTATGCTAACATTAGCATTTAAAATATTGCCAAATGAAAGCTTTGCTGTCTTCATTTCTGAGACACTGGTTGAACTTTTCTCTGTGATAGCAAACTAAGGTAATACAAATACAGATTTAATTAGTTGATTTACTATTTACAGACATAATAAATAGGTTTCTGCACATACAGTTATCTGAGCGATACCGCTCATTAGAAGTTCTGGCCAAAGTAAAAATTTGAAAAATTGGATTTAGATATAATTGATTACATTATCTTTAACTAAAATATTTTCAGATTTCTAGCACTTCCGGTTATACCCGAATTTGCCATCAACTTTGCTATTTCAAATGGAACATCCTGTATAATTTTGAATTTTTAGATGGGAATCATGGTTTTTGATCTTTTTTATTAGTGCTATACCATGTTCATCTATTACGGTATTTGCGAAAACTCCGATTTGGAATTAGACATAAAGTTGAAATCCTCTTACGATTGTAGTTTAAAAACCTATTTATTGGGGGTATTCTTTAAAATACAAATTTTCACCTGAGAATATCCTAAATTTATACTTTTCAACAAGAGTTAAAAAAAAATTAAATTATTTTTTTAAATGGAGGAAGTGCCTACTTTTTGTTACATTATCGAATTGGCGATAAAAATTACTACAACATGATATCACACGTTCCTACACCTAAATAAAATTGTTTTAGACTTATTTCCCCAAAAAGAAGTCTGGACGCAGCAAGTACGTTATGGAAGTGAATTTTCATAAAAATGTTTTTGATAGCAAATATGTCTCGCTAATGAAAGCAGGCATCAATCTGTTTACCGATATAACCTATATAGTAGAAACAATGTACCATATTTTATGAAAATTACTTATTGTTTGAAAATGTACAAACGTTTTCCGAAAATAAACTTAAAATTGTTGGATTCCTTGCCAACAAACCTTAGGTTAATAGCAAATTGAGTTATTGAAATTTGAAGGATTTAATGAAAATTCGCTACCAAAACGCACTTACTGCGTCTAGATTTTTTTTCGTACAAACATGCATCATGTTTCTATAAAAAAATTGAAAAATGAAATAATATAAGGGTGTTCGAAAACACAATTGTAGGGACCACCAACGACTTATGGAACAGCCTGTGATTGTCTAAATATTTTTATAAGATGCAGCTTAAGCCACCCTATAATTAAAGTATACTTTTTTTTCTTGTATAAAAAAAATTATTTGAGCTTTAACGAAGAAATGCGTCAGTTTGTATATATCTAAACAGATAAAAACCGAAAGTAAACCCGGATATGGATTCTAGGAGGCCTAGTTTGCGCTCATTTGAAGAAATCTTTTTAAAATTCAAAAGTCGCGGTCTCCTCATTAACGAATTTTTTTCTACGAAAATTTATAAATGTAGACCCTTAAACCATAAACTTAACTAAACCTACAGCCAAAACATCAGAAAAAGCGTCTATTTGAAATGAATTATCTGTAAACATTTTAGTAAATTGAAGAAAAATGACGATTGAAGCTGAAACTTAAGCGTTTGCAGAACACTCTTGTTGCTACATTTTCTTTACATAATCCGTATTTGTTTCAGGTTCTTTGCCTAAATGTTGCGAATTTTGACGTTCCAAATCGCGACTTTAACGTTTTGAGGATAACTCCAAATTTGTTTCTTTAACTGCACATAACTTTTGTGTCTTTAAACTTACATGGTTTTTGGTACATGGTTCATTCTTTATAATGCAAATACGCGTACCAAATTTGGTTGCCCTTGCTTTGTTATTTCCGGAGATATATTTTTTAGATTTTTTTCGAAAGAAATCACAAAGTAAGTAAGACCTAGATCTCTTACGAAATCATCTATGTCTTAGAAATGTCGCTCACTGTGGGGTATATATTCTTGGTCCTGGCTACATGATTCGTAAGTTCCCGATTCAACTACTTCCAGTTCTTATTCTTTGGAACTTGAAGTGCCCAGTGGAAAAGGAACAGAGACCGTATCGCTATTTGCAATTGGTGCACTGGTAGACTGTAAGCCTGGATAATAAATATTTTTTCGATCAGATAACTTATAAGTTTATGAGTCGACTAGACATGATTGGTGAGCTCCCTCTAAATTCTTGGAATGCCAAAAGGTATTTTCCTGTTTTCTCCTTTCTAGTATGCCTCAAGAGTTGATCGATAGCTGCCACAAATTTTATGTTATGTCCAATTTTCGTCTAAGTTGGAAAACGTCATGCCAAAATAACATTGATAGGCGTCGTAAAGCTTTGTATTCTGAACTATTTAAGATTTCAGTTTTTTTTTTTTATATGTAGTGACCGTAAACCTAACAAAAACTAACTCAAGGGTGCTTGCAAATTCGTCTCGATGACATTTTAAAGCAAAAATAAACACTCGTTGTAAATACCAAAACAACATTTTTTTATTTCAACAACACACCACGAGAGCTTACAGCCTAAATACTATCGTACCGTGGGTGTCGACAAGGAGGAAAGAGGCAAATTGTTAATTCTGGACTTGAAGGTTTGGAGGTTCGGAGGAGAAGGAAAAACATGTGTCGGCAAGGAATTCCACAACTTGGAAGTCTTCGGGGCAAAAGAGCGGGCATAACAAGATGTTCTATGTCTGGTGACCTGGACAATAAAGGGTGCATTCGCTCTGTTCCCCTGGTAGATCTGTTGGGGGCAGCAGGTAGAGGAACTATGGAAGAAAGCTCCTCTGAGCAGTGCCCGTACAGATATCTATAAAAGAGAGAGAGATCACCAACGGCACGTGAGTGGACAAGGGAGGCAGCTTTTGGGTGAGGGTAGTGTCACCGATGAGACGTATAGCTCTCTTCTAAATGGAGTCTAGGATAGCGAGTGTAGAAGCGGCAGCGGCACCCCTGATGTGGGAGCAGTATTCGAGGTTAGGCCTTATTTGTGAAGTATATAAGGTATAGAGATTAGCTGGTGAAAAGTATTTGCGAGCCCGGAAGAGGAAACCTAATTTCTTAGCAGCTGCTTCTGCAATTGATGTCACATGTTGGTGCCAATTAGATTTCGATCAACAGAAATGCCAACAAGTGAAAAGGACTCATTACTTTGAATAACTTGGTTGTTCATTGTGATGGGTCTAGGGCTGGTCTATCTCTTATGAGAAAGAAAGCAATACTGAGATTTAGTGGGGTTGAATTTTACAAGATTTCTACTTCCCCAGCCTAATATTTTTTGGAAATCCACGGAGACAGAACCCTCCATGAGTCTGCGATCCTCATCTAATTGGGCTAAAGAGGCAGGCTTAGAATATTGTATATTAGAGTCGAGGGTGCTGTCGTCCGCGTAACTGTGAACTGGGTTGGATGTGCTAGAGAGGAGGTCATAAAATAGCTGTCAGGTTTAGGTTTAACAATTTGGCAAAAACAAAGGATGAAATGTCATCAGGGTCATGGCTTAATATGTTTGGCATAATAAAATCCAGATAAACAAATATCATATCACATAGTGTTATATTTACAATGTTTTTTTTTTCTTTTCCAGGGGGCGATTTTCAGAGGAACCTCCAAAAGGCTGTTGCGGACTTCTGACATGGAAACCTGGGTCACTACGATGGTTCATAGCAGTGATAGCCTTGATAGCGATTTGTTGTGTCTTGGTAGGCACAGCTCTAGGAGCCATGAGACCTGCTGGAAGAGACCATCTCACCGTGTCGTTACTAATGATAGGTGAGTGCCAAAATATTATTTTATATTTAAAATTGATAGCAGTTGCAATTGAATGACACTTCTTCCATACGACAACATGAGTAATAGGTTTGGTATGGAATTTGTCACTAGAAAACGCGGCCTTTTTTCTTATGTTTGCATTTAACTGTAAGTGCGCTTTTGTAGAACCCAATTCACCACAACACATTTTTAAGGGCCTGATGATCGTTTTACTAACAAGGTAAGGGTCACCAGAGGATGCATAATCGGGCGCTATCGATCGCCAAGTCTTTAAAAATGTATTGTGTTGATATGGGTTCTCATAAATAATAATAAGATATTTTTCCCAAAGACGATATACATTTTGTAGGATTAGTCAAAATAAACAAATAACAAAAATGAACGAACAAAACGTAAACAATGACAGTAGTACAGGCAATAGAGGAGCCCGTTACTCTTCTCCATAATGCACTAAACTACAGGAGTTTTTAGTTTTGATACATACGTTCAGAATGACGTACTGAATATAAAAACAGAAAATCCTTACAAATTAGGAGGGCGAAAGTGCCGCCATTTTGATAAAAACCGTTTTGGCCTATATCTCCGAAACCGTGCGCTTTAGGCCAAAAATTGTAATGACCTTTATTGTATATAATTGCATTTCTCATCTTTTTTTGTAATTTTTTTTTGTATCACTCACCGTTTACAACTTATACGACTATTAGGGATCATTTATTGACTTTTTTACCTATACCTTTGTTAATCATTATTTAAACAATAAAATGCTTATAACTTTACTTTTCAGTTAACCAATTTCCTACAACTTTTACTAAAGACTTTTTTTCTCAAATCAATATTTTCAAAGTTATAACGCGGTAATTTGTTGTTTGTTAGAAATTGTTTAAACAATAAAATTC
This sequence comes from Tillus elongatus, assembly GCA_964006375.1. Classification (NCBI taxonomy): domain Eukaryota; kingdom Metazoa; phylum Arthropoda; class Insecta; order Coleoptera; family Cleridae; genus Tillus; species Tillus elongatus. Next base: position 19,057,553 of record OZ023268.1, on the reverse strand, counting down.
TTAAAACTTTTTTTTTCTCAAATCAACATTTTTAAAGTTATAACGCGTTAAATGTTGCACTTTTCAATCGACAAATTTCCTACAACTTTTACTTAAAACTTTTTTTATCTCCAATTAATAATTGCAAAGTTATAACGCGTTAAATCTTGCAATAGTAAATAATTTGCCTTCTTACCTGAAAAAAAAAACAGCAAGTACCCGTTGAATTTTTTAAAATTATTTATATAATATTATATACAATAAATAGTACTCTACTTCGAAATGCCCCTCGATTTTTATCAAATAATCAATTATATACTGATGGCATAAGGTAATAAACGACAAAGAAAACGGGAAATTAATTTAGTAAGACAAGTGCTGGTCCAAGTCACAATTTTGATAGGTTTTTCCAAATAGAGTAATCAAAACTTATAAAGATCACATTGACTACTAAAATTTTGACATACCAAATAGTTCATTTTGCTTCCTTAATAAATCTCTTTATCGTCAACAACCCCATTCTGTGCATTTACTTCCAATGCTTAAAAACCATTTAGTAATACTTTCTGCATTGAATCATTCTTTTTTATCCTTGTTATTTGAGAAAACCCAAATGCCAATTTAGAGAAAATTTTAAGTATACATTAACCGTTGGAGACCTTTCAGGTCAATTCGAGAACCTTCTATAAGAAGGGTCTGTTTAATTAATATATATATATATATATATATATATATATATATATATATATATATATATATATATATATATATATATATATATATATATATATGGCCAAATGTTGGATGACTCAGTTTTCATGCCCAGACTGGCGTCAATCGTCTAGGCACCGGATTTTTGAAATTAACGCGTTATAACTTTGAAAATATTGATTTGAGAAAAAGTTAACAGTACAAGTTGTGTCGATTGAAAAGTTAAGTTATAAGCATTTTATTGTTTAAACAATTATTAACAAAGATATAGGTAAAAAAAGTCAATAAATGAATCCCAATAGTCGTATAAGTTGTAAACGGCGAGTGATACGAAAAAACATATTTAATAAAACAGATGAGAAATGCAATTATATACAATAAAGGTCATTACCATTTTTGGCCTAAAGTGCACGGTAACGGAGATATAGGCCGAAACGGTTATTCTCAAAATGGCGCCACTTCCGCCCTCCTAATTTGTAAGGATTTTGTGTTTTTACATTCAGTACGTCATTCTGAACCTTTTTTTTTAATTTCAACAACACACCACGAGGGCTTACAGCCTAAATACTATCGTACCGTGGATGTTGACAAGGAGGAAAGAGGCAGCTTGTTAATTCTGGACTTGTAGGTTCGGAGGAGAAGGAAAAACATTTGCCGGCAAGGAATTCCACAACTTGGAAGTCCTCGGGACAAAAGAACGGGCATAACAAGATGTTCTAAGTCTGGTGACCTGGACAGTAAAAGGGTGCATTCGCACTGTTCCCCTGGTAGATCTGTTGGGGGCAGCAGGTGGGGGAACTATGGAGGAAAGCTCCTCTGAGCAGTGCCCGTGCAGATATCTATAAAAGAGAGAGAGTTCACCAACGGCACGTCGGTGGGCAAGGGATGTTAGCCTTTGGGTGAGGGTAGGGTCACCGATGAGACGTATAGCTCTCTTCTAAATGGAGTCCAGGATAGCGAGTGTAGAAGCGGCAGCGGCACCCCAGATGTGAGAGCAGTATTCGAGGTTTGGCCTTATTTGTGAAGTATATAAGGTATAGAGATTAGCTGGTGAAAAGTATTTGCGAGCCCGAAAGAGGAAACCTAATTTCTTAGCAGCCGCTTCTGCAATTGATGTGACATGTTGGTGCCAATTAAGATTTCGATCCACAGAAATGCCAACAAGAGAAAAGGACTCATTACTTTGAATAACTTGACTGTTCATTGTGATGGGTCTAGGGCTGGTGTATCTCTTGTGAGAAAGAAAGCAAGACTTAGTTTTGGTGGGGTTGAATTGTACAAGATTTCTACTTCCCCAGTCTAATATTTTTTGGAGATCCACGGAGACAGAACCCTCCATGAGTCTGCGATCCTCATCTAATTGGGCTAAAGAGGCAGGCTTAGAATATTGTATATTTGAATGGAGGGTGCTGTCGTCCGCGTAGCTGTGAACTGGGTTGGATGTGCTCGCTAGGAGGTCATTGATGTGGAGAAGAAACAAAGTAGGGGCTAAAGCTGAACCTTGAGGAACTCCTGCATTAATTGGATACAGTTTAGAGGAATGGCCATCCACAACAACAGATATGCTCCTGTTGGAGAGAAAATTGGCTGTCCACATACAGAGTTTTGGTGGTAGGCCATAGGCCGGAAGTTTATTAAGCAACGCTAAGTGCCAGACCTGGTCGAATGCTTTGGATATGTCTAGAGCAACAATCTGGGATTCACCGTGTTGTTCCATAGACTTGTTCCAAGAATGGGTGAGAAAGGAAAGGAGGTCGGCAGTCGATCTGCGCTGACGGAATCCATACTGCCTGTCGTGGATTAGACTGTGTTTTTCAAGAAATTTTAGTAATTTGGTGTTTATATACTTTTCCATCACTTTAGAGACGACTGAAAGGAGAGAAATAGGCCTGTAGTTGCTAGGAAGCGCTTTGGATCTTTTCTTGGGGATGGGTTGTACTCGAGCAGTTTTCCAGTTACTTGGGAATATGCCTTTATTATAAGATATCTGAAACAGACGAGTCAGGACAGGAGCAAGCTCTGGTGCGCATTTTTTGAGAACAATTGCTGGAATTTCGTCAAGGCCAGAGGCTTTCCTGGTATTGAGAGAAGAGAGCATCTTTCGTACCTTTTTAGTTTTGAAAATGATATCCGTCATTTTATGCGCGACATTTGGGACTGTTGGTGGTTGAATATTTGGAGGTGGGTTGAGAGTAGAATTGCCGGCGAACAACGAAGCAAAAAGTTCAGCCTTGCCCAGGGCGGTAGAAACAATTTCATCCCCTGAGACAAGAGGTGGGAACGTGCTTTTGCAGAAATTATTCCCAATAGATTTAGCAAGAGTCCAGAAGGGTTTGCCGCCGTTGGAGCTTAAGAGGACTTTGTTTTTGATGTGGTTATTAAACGAGTTTTTTGCCACAGAAAGAATGCGGACAAAGCGGTTTCTTGCGTCGTTAAATGCTTGACGGTTTTCTTGACTGGGATTGTGTAGAAGCGTTTTGTGAGCTTTGACCTTTTCAAGTCTGGCCTTGTCACAGGATTTAGAGAACCAGGGCTTTTGAGTGGCTGAAGAGGTTTTCTGTGTACGTGGGATAAATAATTCCATGCCAGCTTGGATAATTTCGGTGACGTTTTGTGAGATATCAGAGGGGTCAGGATGAGAGAAGCAGACAGACGCCCATGGAAATGAGGAAAAGTAATCCCGCATTTCGTCCCAGTTTGCGGAGTTGTAGTGCCAAACGATACGTGGGTGTGATGACTGTGTGACCTCGGGTTGCATTGCGCAGGAAGCAGTGATCATGCCGTGGTCTGAGCGACCAAGGGGGGCGGTGACTGATATCTTATAGCATTCAGGTTGTGTAGTAAGAAGGAAATCCAAGGGATTTGAGCTGTGTGTTGGGATACGAGGAAAGTAAGTAGGTTGCTGAACCATATTGGCTAAAGAATTGCTGACTGCAAAGGCCTCCGCTGCTCTCACTTGTGGATCTGCTTTTGAAGATCCTAGCCATTCCTTATTATGGACATTGAAGTCACCAAGAATAGTGACCTCGGAGGAAGGATATTCAGAAATGTATCAAAACAAAAAACTCTTGTAGTTTAATGCAGAAACAAATTCTCTATTGCCTGTATTATAGCATAAAAAACAAACATGTCCCTGCATATGTTGTCCAGACATAAATTGTTCTAAACTATAAAAGCATTCAGCCAATAAAAAATTCTTAAGTTCTTTTCTTTTCATGAAGTATACTTATTAGTGTTCACCATAGGTTCCGCTCTTCGTTTAGTCTTAAATTGTAGTTACATTTTATTTCTTAATTGATTTTGATCGCATAATAGGCAAATAATAATTGAAAATGCATATACAGGGTGTATTATAATGAAGGGGCATAAATGATACCATAGCTCCCTTTGGTGAAAATGAGTTGATTTAACCTACATATCCCTATCCCAAGTCGCATAATAAAAGAGAGGGTTCACTAAGTGAAGATTGTAACCTGTGACGCGCACTGATACGCGCACTAGAAGAACTCAAATCAACAACACATTTTAAAAAACCTGACGATCCTTTCACTAACTAAGTTTCCGTCATCAGAGGATGAATAATTATAAATGTTTTATATCCACAACTCAATTTATATTCTTCTGCAGGTAGTCGGTCTGAAAATTACCCTGCTTTTCATCGTATAAGTTGAAAATGACATTTGACATATAAAGCAAACTTAATGTCAGATGTCAATTTCAACTTATACGATGAAAATAAGGGTAATTTTCAGAGACACATAAACAGTTAAGGGGGTGCACTAACTATGTGAAAATGAATTAGAATAGTGGAACACATCCTTCTTTAGCTTGATATAAAACGAACGACCCCCGAAAATGTGCACAATATGACAAAAACATGCTGCACAAGTGAGTACAACTTACGTTTTTCCTACAAAAATGTCAAAATAATCCAAAAGTTGGCTTCTGCCCTGATTTTTATTGTGATTTTCGTCATCTACACCCTAAATCACATCTATATACAAAATTTCATAAAAATGGAATACGCGCCCCGAAAGTAAACCTTTACCCAATCCCAATTAAATACTATAATCTGTAAGTGAAGATTGGAACCTGTGATCACCACAACACATTTTAAAAGACCTGACGATCGTTTCACAACCAAGTTAGCGTCATCAGAGGATGAAACATTATCAGAATGTTTCATCCTCTGATGACGCTAACTTGGTTAGTGAAACGATCGTCAGGTCTTTTAAAATGTGTTGTGGTGATTTGGGTTCTTCAAGTGTACTTACTATAACCTGTGTTCCATAACGGAATGGTTCTAATTTTTATATTTATTAACCACAGACTTTGAAATACTATACCATATTATACGGGAAATAGAACCGCTTTTTCTTTTGACGGCACAGCGGAGGAAATGATCTGCTGGTGAATTTCTACCTCAATTTTTGCAATAGACCAGAAATCTCGGGTATTGTTCATACAACAGATGACTTTGTCCTTTGTTGATTGGTGGAAGTCATGTTCGGCTTGATCGATTGCCTGTTTGCACCTGTTTCTTTTTGATAAAAATTCTGCGTGAATTGCGCTGCTCGGGTTGTTGCGCCAACGATTGTAGGCAGATTTTTTCGTAAGTATAGGTCATTTTAGTAATTGGCGCATTCTGTTGGATTATTATTTCGAAAACAGACATCCCCCAAAAATAAAAATGCTTTAATTCGTCCCATTCAGCAAATTTATAATGCTAGTTTTGTCTAGTAATCCTTGTGGTGACTTTGTTTATAAGGGATGTGTTGCCACTATGACGATACTCAAACTTGCATGTGGGGCAAGGTTAGCTTTTTGAAGTTTTCACTTATTTCGGAAATCCGAGTCAGAGCGTCTGCTAGCTGCGTCAGTTCTCGCCTAACTGCAAATAGTTTAGCAGCTTGGTAAACAATTTAGACATTACGAAGACGTTTTAAAAAAGTGGAAGAATAATGACAAAACACAAAGCCGACTACAGGTAGGTAGGACGATGCAAGAACATGTGACCTGTGTAGCAAACTATGACCTTTGTAGCTGGGAGTGAGTATGTACCTCTTAATACCAGGAAAGCCTCTGGCCTTGACGAGATCCCAGTAATTGTTCTCAAAAAATGCGCACCAGAACTTGCCCCTGTCCTGACTTGTCTGTTTCAGACATCCTACAATAGAGGCATATTCCCTAGTAACTGGAAAACTGCTCGAGTACAACCCGTCCCCCAGAAAGAATCCAAAGCGCTTCCTAGCAACTACAGGCCTATTTCTCTCATTTCAGTCGTCTCTAAAGTGATGAAAAAGTATATAAACACCGAATTACTAAAATTTCTTGAAAAGCACAGTCTAATTCACGACAGGCAGTATGGATTCCGTCAGCGCAGATCAACTGCCGACATCCTTTCCTTTGTCACCCATTCTTGGAACAAGTCTATGGAGCTACACGGTGAATCCCAGATTGTCGCTCTAGACATATCCAAAGCATTCGACCAGGTCTGGCACGCAGCGCTGCTTAATAAAGTTCCACCCTATGGCCTACCACCAAAACTCTGTACCTGGACAGCAAATTTCCTCTCCAACCGGATAATTTCTGTTGTCGTGGATGGCCATTCCTCTAAACTGTATCCAATTAATCCAGGAGTTCCTCAAGGTTCAGCTTTAACCCCTACTTTGTTTCTTCTCCACATCAATGACCTCCTCTCTAGCACATCCAACCCAGTTCACAGTTACGCGGACGACAGCACCCTCCACTCAAATATGCAATATTCTAAGCCTGTCTCTTTAGCACAATTAGATGAGGATTGCAGACTCATGCAGGGTTCTGTCTCCGTCGATAGCCAAAAAATATTAGACTGGGTAGGTAGAAATCTTGTACAATTCAACCCCACCAAATCACAGTCTTGCTTTCTTTCTCATAAGAGATACACCAGCCCTAGACCCATCACAATGAACAACCAAGTTATTCAAAGTATATGAGTCCTTTTCACTTGTTGGCATTGCTGTGGATCGAAATCTCACATCAACATAGAAGCGGCTGCTCAGAAATTAGGTTTCCTCTTCCGGACTCGCAAATACTTTTCACCAGCTAATCTCTATACCTTATATACTTCACAAATAAAACCAAACCTCGTATACTGCTTCCACATCTGGGGTGCTACTGCCGCTTCGACACTCGCTATCCTGGACTTCATTCAGAAGATAGCTATACATCTCATCGGTGACCCTACCCTCGCCCAAAGGCTGTCATTCCTTGCCCACCGACGTGCCGTTGATGACCTTTCTCTTTTATAGATATCTGCACGGGAACTGCTCAGAGGAGCTTTCTTCCATATTTCCTCCAGGGCAACAGAGCGAATGCACCCTTTTACTGCCCAGGTCACTAGACATAGAACATCTTGTTATGCTCGCTCTTTTGTCCCGAGGATCTCCAAGTTGTGGAATTCCTTGCCGGAACATGTTTTTCCTTCTCCCCCGAACCTCCAAACCTTCATGTCCAGAATTAACCAGTTGCCTCTTTCCTCCTTGTCGACACCCACGGTACGATAGTATTTAGGCTGTAAGCCCTCGTGGTGTGTTGTTGAAAAAAAAGGGGATCGGCTGTACATAACAGCGTACTGATCACAAATGTGCTGTATGGGTTTAAAAGCTGGGTGTGTCAGGCAGGACATGTAAGTAAAATTAATTCTATAAGAACGGTGAAGTTTTGAGGTGGTGGGTTGAAACTTCTCCCTGTCGTCGATTGTTAACCATGCTGCTGAAGTAGCCAGACGAATAGAAAATGAATAAAACAACGGAATTTATAACACACATCCCTCGTATTGCAAGTGTATGTAAACGGTGCATTATATTCAATCTGAACTTGTGTGTGTGTGTGTGTGTGTGTGTGTGTGTGTGTGTGTGTGTGT